>CM031621.1:26223625-26233625 GCA_018398815.1 Conus ventricosus
TCAGTTTGTCAAGACTGAATTTGAGACGGCTCTGTTTTACACTTTTTGTTCTTTAAACGCACTTTAAAGTTTATCATGGCAAAGTTGTGGTCATTTCTAATATCAAATCCAGGAATTGTCCTTGTTTTAGCCCTACAGATGCCAGACCCGTACCAGTTCTTCTCAACAATACAGTCTCACCTGGTTGTGGTACTGACCGGATGGGGGTACCATGACCATCATCGGGATGCTTTATATTTATCAAGAGTGTTGGCACGAACCAAGGCATTATCACTGGCAAATTGTAGAGGTGTGGTCCTCTGCCATCAGTCATCATTGGTCGCAATACAATAGTGGCCACAGCATTTTTTCAAAATTTCTTGGGCACCTTCACCAGCCTTGGTATTATAGCCACATTGAACGAGGAGGATGTTTTCTTGTCAACCTTATTGACGACTGTTTAGAGCTGGGGTAGAATTCTTCAATCTGGTCATTATTACAGCTTATGTGGAAGCATGCATTTGCTGATGTTATATGGTTTCACTCGAACTTAGTCGAAGGCTATTGTTATAATCCTGCTGGAAACGGGGTATGTTCTTATTAACTAAGAATGTCAGTCTATGTACATATTGGTCTTCTCCAATGTAGTACAGGACATGCCCTTCGTCTGTCTGCACTTTTCCATTGTTCTTCAATCTTTCTTTGCAGAGACCAAGAGCGTGTCATGGGTATCTTAGGCAGACCTCTTTACCCTAAAACTCTATTGGTATTCTTCTCAAATAAAATGAGCGTATTTTCTGCAAAATGTGTGTTCACATTTTCCAACTGTTTTGTGTAAAATCGGGAGACAGGAGGGCAGGGGCGGGAAGGGGATGATTTTATTTCTATTGACAGGCATCATACGGCAGAGAGTAGACAGCGGAGGGATACCTGAGTTACAGTACCTACCACTAAAAAGATTTCTCCCAATACAGATCACTTTCAAAAGTATTTCATTAGCATACTTTGGCACAAATTCAGGCTCTCTCGAAAGGTTTTTTCTCTCAATATTTCAGTGCTTTTTGTCCCACTATGGTTCCAACGTCATCCAGACGTGAGTTGGCACGCACGACGGAGTGAAAATTATCAGTCTTTAGTTATAGCACACAAACACAACAGTTATACACCGAAAGTGCAAGTACCGTTCAAGAACGTCGTCTCCAGATTTTAAAATCGACTCTTTTTTAGGTCCTCCTGTCCATTTCATTCATGTCATACTACCATCATTCCAAACATTTAAAGTTGTGGTGTGCTTGGCAACTATCAGCAGTCTGAGGATTCTTGTACTGGGTTAGTAAGCACACCACACCTAGACAATACCTGCAATGTAGCAAAATATGACCGACAGTTTTTCAGTTAACTAGCTATCCGCACTTTGAGAGGACTGTTATCCACTTATGACACCAGTGTAGGCCCAGGCGGTGCCCTATGCCTCACCTAGTGACTTCAAAATCAAAAGCCTCGGGTGTACCCAAGTTGGTCCGGAAAACACCTAGTGTTTCTAAAGGAAGACTCTAACTTGGGAATTTGAAGCTTCTGGTCATCACGGTACAAACAGCAAATCTAAAGGTCGTCTCCAAAGATGCATGTTGCAGCAAGCTCTATTTCTCACACTCAACACTAGCATCACAAAAAAAACCTATAAAATGTACATTCCGAGGAAAATTATCATCAAAGCATTTTCTCATATGTTAAATGCGAGACCGACTTTTTCGTCGACCCGGTCTTAAACAATTTAACCTGAAAACATTAAACAAGCCAAGTCTTTGCCAAATCTGATCAGCCTTGTTGTTGAGACTTTGAAATTGATATTAGTACAAAAGAGACCGTCATTCAAAAATAAGTCTATGACACCTTTCTCTCTCTAATCCAACTCGAAAAACATGAGCAATGTAAAGATACCTTAGAAAGAAGCCTCATATCTGAATCTACAAAACAGAGCAAGCTGAAAGCCGTTACGACATTGCTGAGATACCATCAACATCAGTTGCAAGACTACCTTGGCTTGGTCTTCATTTTGTGATGCTGATACTCCTGAAGAATGAGAAAACCAGTGCAAAATCACATACTAAGCAGTCTTACGAGAATACAAAGTTGTATTCTGTGGACTTGGTACATATGGATACGAGTAAAAAATCCACCTCAACCTGAGACACGTAGTTTCATGCTCCACGTCGAAAACCACGTGCTCTCTGAGAGTGGCTGAAATACATATTGGACCGAATGGATCAAAAGAATATCATCACGAATGTGAACCTATGGACTGGGTGAATTCGCTGTTTATCGATGAAAAATCAAATAGAAAACTACGTTGTTGCAATGAGCAGGAAGCCTTGAATAAGGTAGTAGAAATGTCACCCTACAGTGTCCATTCTCTGGATGACATACTCTCACATCTAAAAGGAGCAAACCTGATGCCTGCTCAACCTAATCGACCATCATATTGGATGAACAAAGGTCATTCCTGACCACTTTCAGTTCATCCTTTTGTCTACATCGCTTCCTGTGCAAGTCCTTTAGCCTGAATCCGGCACAAGATGAATTTCAGCAGAAACTAATGAGACATTTGATTACACGGACAGCACTTTGCCTTATTGACGACATCCTCCGGGTCACTGGCAGAACTGAAGTGCATGACAAAGATCGGACTCGCACTCTCAAACTCTATGTTGGGAAATTATCAAGCTCAACTCTGATAAACTGAAAGTAGGGAATACAGAAGTACACTACTTGAGACATATCATTTACGCTGAAGTTCTCAAGCCAGATCCTGCAAAAGCTGCAGCTTTAAAAATGAAAGAAAAAATAAGGAAATGTCTCCAACTAACAAGGAAGAGCTTGGAATGATCACATATCTGGACAAATTTGATGAAGCTTCAGAGAAACTTGCTACTTTCACGGTAGGCTAGGAAATCTAAGCAAAAATCCACTCGGTGACATGTTTAATAAATGGAGGAAACTCAACCGAATGTTCATAGTGCTTCCATCTGAGACCATGACTCACTCTGCATGAAGTTTTGGACTTCACCTAGCTGGAGCTTTAACGTACCGTTGCTCCTGAACTGGCCAGTGACAAACTTTGGTGATTGTTGTCTAACACAATGTTGTCACAGGCACACAAAAATCTGTTCATGCTGTCTAGTATCTTCAGCTTATCATCATTATGTTTGTCATCATCAGAGGCAGTAGCACGTAAACTGTTCATAGTAGTCTTTCTGTAAGTAGCTTGCACTGTTGCTTTTTAATGCAAAATGTAAGCACACACACACACACACACACACACACACACACACACACACACACACACACAGACCCCCCTCCTCCTCCTTGTCTTTACCATCATTTTTTTTCTGTAAACAAATCTTCGTTCTTAGCTGTGCAAATGAACCTTTTTTGTGTATGGATTGAAGGACAGCTATCGTAAGAACACAGAACGGCTAGACTAAAGCAGTGCAGGAAGTGTTCCACTGTCACTGGGGCTTTAACGCATGGGCAACGTGAAGACTCGCCATTGTGGAGGTTTGCAGGACTGTCCCACACATGAAAAACTTAGGGTAGAGACCTGGCTGCCAACACACTGATGAGGGAAAAGCTTTATGGGTCACTGGAGTGTCTCCGCAGTACAGCAGCCTTCGTCAGTACCACTGGGGTTCCCGTCTAATTGAACGAAGAAGAAGAAATAGAGGTAAGGAGAATGTCAAAAGAAACAAGAAAAAGAAAACCAATTTTGTAGAAACAATGAAATACGCACCGTATGGGCAGGCTGTCAATTTTTCCATTTTGATCGTAGCAGCAGCGTCACGGTCCTCAAGGAAGCCCTTGATAACGATTTTCTTCACCAGCTTTGAATCTCTAGAAAGACTGAAACTGTCACCTATTTCGTTTTTAACCTGTAGAAAAAAAACAGCATACCATGCGAATCACCCTTCTTCATATCAACAATCGCCACAAAAAAGATATGTTGCATCATCATATCTGTGCCAGTTCTTCGAGCTCGTTTGGAAGAGAGAGAGAGAGAGAGAGAGGAGAGAGAGAGAGAGAGAGAGAGAGAGAGAGAGAGAGAGAGAGAGAGAGAGAGAGAGAGAGAGAGATGAGAGAGAGGAGGTGCATATGTATCATTAAGACCTACGTTATAGAAAGCAATACAAAAGTCGCTACTGTCTCTCTGATGAACAACACTCTTCATTGCCCTGAAGTATTACACTCGCAAAATGACAGTTATTCCTCTTCCTCGGAGCAGATTATAATGTCATCTATTCAACAGTTAAAGGGACTTCCAACAAACCTGAGCTCGTTAAAAAAAAGACCTGTTGTTAATGAACTGAAATTTAACAAAAATATGTAAAGCAAATGTAGTAATCTAGCTTTATCAAGAACGTCTCATCACTTTTTCGGTGTTGATTAGTGCGTTTTAACAATCACTCAAAACAGTCAAGAACATGTATCATGTAAGGACAAACGAAAACAAACTATATATAACAAAAAAATCATTTTTTTTTAACAATTTTCATAAATAGAAAAAAATTTAGTTAAGACAAAAGAAAATGATAACATTGTACATTTTTTCTTTTCTTTTCATCTGTTTTGGACTGTGTAACATTTGGCTTGTTATGGAGTCATGTGAAAAATTTGGGGAGACAACACGGGTAAATTTTGCGTCCACGTGAGGATCCCAGGAGCTCTTTCAGTACAAACAGCTCACCGGCCTCTGGGAGTTCTTTTTGCCGCTAAATCCTCTTTTCTGCCATTCTATTTGACTGCTTTTAAAATTCACTGTTCTTGTTCACAGTCCGCTTTTTTTTTATACCATGGTTTGTCTTTGTTGTGACAACTTTTATTTAATAGCAGTTAATTGCCATAGCAGCAACATTCATGCAACCTGGTGATTAGATAAGGAAAACTTACATATTGTTCAGAGTGGGCACTAGCTGTCAATGCGAATGTCTACCTGCAAAAATTAATGGCTTTACTTGATTTTTTTGTGGTATTTAATACTCTCTCTTTCATTTCACTTTTGTACTCCGTTCTTATTGAAAGGGAGCACTTTTGAATGGGAACGAAGAATTGCTGTCTGTGTGTCTGTGTGTGTGTCTGTGTGTCCGTGGTCAAAAATGTGTTCCACTCGCTCCAGACAAACTACATGGCCGATCTTTCTGAAATGTGTAGGTATGTTCATTATGGATCAAGGATGATGCCGATGTTTTTGTTTACCGTTACAGCCGTTACTAACGGCGTTACAGCCCTTTACTAACGGTACTAACGGCTGTAACGGCCTGCAACGCTTTTTTCTTCTCCCCTGGAATATCTCAGAAAGTACTTGGGCCGATCTTTGTGAAAATTAGCAGGTTATGTTCATTATGGGTCTCGGGTGATGCCCAAAGTTTAGTTTTACCCCGTTACAGCCGTTACTAACGGCTGTAACAGCCTGTAACGGGTTTTTCTTCTTTATAGAATATTTAAAAGTACTCGGCCGATCTTTTGAAAATTTGTAAATATGTTTATTTTGGGTCACGAATAATGCGTGATGTTTTAGTTTACCGTTTTCAACCGTTACCAACGGCTGTAACGGGCCCGTAACGGTTTTTCTTCTTTCTAGAATATCTCAAAAAGCCTTGGCCGATCTTTCTGCAAATTTGTAAATATTGTTTATTATGGTCAAGAATGATGCCCGATGTTTTAGTTTACGTTGCAGCCCTTACTAACGGCTTTTAACGGCCTGTAACGCTTTTTCTTCTCCCTGGAATATCTCAGAAAGTACTTGGCTGATCTTTGTGAAATTTAGCAGGTATGTTCATTATGGGTCTCGGATGATGACCCGATGTTTTGTTTACCTCGTTATAGCCGTTACTAACGGCTGTAACATCCTGTAACGGTTTTTCTTCTTTATGGAATATCTCAAAAAAGTACTTGGCCGATCTTTCTGAAAATTTGTAGGTATGTTCGTTATGGGTCAGGATGATGCCCCAAGTTTTAGCTTACCGTTACAGCCGTTACTAACGGCTGTAACGGCCTGTAACGGTTTTTCTTCTTTATGGAATATCTCAGAAAGTGCTTGGCCGATCTTTGCAAAAATAGCAGGTATGTTCTTTGTGGGTCACGGTGATGCCCGATGTTTTAGTTTACGTTACAGTCGTTACTAACGGCTTGTACGGTTTTTTCTTCTTTATAGAATATCTCAGAAAGTACTCGGCCGATCTTTCTGAAAATTTGTAGGCATGTTCATTATGGGTCACGAATAATGCCTGATATTTTAGTTTACCGTTATAGCCGTTACTAACGGCTGTAACGGTTTTTCTTCTTATGGAATATCTCAGAAAGCACTTGGCCGATCTTTCTGAAAATTTGTAGGTATGTTCATTATGGGTCACGAATAATGCCCGATGTTTTAGTTTACCGTTATAGCGGTTAGTAACGGCTGTAACGGCCTGTAACCGTTTTTCTTTTTTTAATAGAATATCTCAGAAAGCACTTGGCCGATCTTTCCGAAAATTTGTAGGTATGTTCATTATGGGTCACGAATGATGCCCGATGTTTAAGTTTACCGTTATAGCCATTACTAACGGCCCATAATGGTTTTCTTCTATATGGAAAATCTCAGAAAGTTCGTAGCCGATCTTTCTGAAAATTTGTAAGTATGTTCATTATAGGTCACAGACGATGGCCGATGTTTACCAGGATAGTCATTACTAACGGTTACACCAGTCCAAGACGGTTTTTCCTCTTTATGGAATATCACACGCGTATTCAGGATAAACTGGGAGTACGTTTATATGCTTTGCATCTTGTTTTTTCTTAGAGTAGGATAATAAATCAAAGGGATTCCTGATACTGAAATACACATAAATCATCTTGGGCTTATAAATAAAAAAATCATAAAGCACGATGACAAAAGAAGATATTACCGACTGTATTTTGTCATGCTTCATCAAAAAGTAGCCATGTGGAAGTAAAGAATTCAGCAGAACGAGTTGGATCATACACTTTTTGTCACTAGAAAACAAACAAATGCCAACCCCCCCAACCTCCCCCCCCCCCCCCCACCACACACACATGTGCGTGCGTTCGCACCCCACCCCCCTCCCACTCAGACATACACAAACACACACACACACACACACACACACACACACACACACACACACACACACACACACACACACACACATACACATGCACAGAGGCAGACACAGACACAGACACACACATACACACACACTCGCATGCGCGCACGCACATTTTACCCTTAGTTACATCCATACATACGAATTTTGTCCTTGTAATGATGCTAGAACAATACTTTTTTTTTTTTTTTTTGCTGTCTCAACCTCTGCGCCACCTCAGAGGCAGTGCACCCACGCCGCTCATTCTGACCCCCTGTCCACAGCCGCAGACCGGTCAGCCCCGCCGCAGCCCAGGCACCGGCAATCCACAGGGAGCAGTCAATGTCAAGTCGTCAAGAGGCAACCCACCGGAGCAGACACTGCACTGCTGCCGAGTCACTTGGATGGTGTTCAGTGGCGCCTGTTCTGATCTAACATACGTAGGACACCACCTACTAAGCCCCCTACTGACGACAATAATTGCTTAGTTGCGGAGCCGGCGTGAGTGAGCTCTCCCTCCGGAGGGCGCCACCACGTACGTCCAACGACAGCCCCAATGGACTCGCCGATACTGGCGACCCCGACGGAACCAAACCAAGACCACAGACGTGGAGAGACGTCGAAACTGAGGTCACCATGAGAGCAGGGCATGAAGGGCCACAGAATCTGAGACTTTTTTATGCTGATCGATGAGAATGAGGATGATTAAGATGATGCTACGGATTTCCATTTCGGTCTGAGACTACATGACAGGGCTGTACTCTACGCTTCCTTTCATAATATATCCCCAGCGTCAACCAGACCCGAGAGATACAGGCACCTGCAGTGTTGGTCAGGAAATTTGAGCAACACTTTCAGAAACGCATCCGTTAAGTGGATGAAACTCGACTGTGTGGTCCAGTCTTCCCAACTGAGTCCGCAGCAAACTCAACTCTGGGTAGGAGCCGGTCGGGGAAGAAAAACCAACATCACTCTGATGGGATTCGAACCCACGATCTCCCACAAAACCAAAGGTGCAAGTCACGCTTATTTTAATAGACAATGCAGAACAGAACAGTACATTTTCGATGGATACGTCTTCTTCAGACATGACAATAAACAGACATCAAAAGCTGCATTGTATTGTTCATACTTTGCTTTAATGATTTGAACCAAGCAACTTTCAGTTTTATAAACTTCATAAAACGTTATTTTTTTATCACACACATTAACGTTTCATTTTTCAGGGATACTTCAGGAACACATTGGTTTTAAATCATTTTTTTGTTAGAATCTCATTGAACAGTTTAACCCATTTGTGCACAGTTCTTATGGCTCTTAGTACATTTCTCACATTCCTATTGTTGTTTTCATTTAATATTCTACCATTTTCATGCCACTATGATCTGGGGAGCATTGTTTCGTGCAGCTTTTGATGTCTGTTTATTGTTACGTCTGAAGAAGACGTATCCATCGAAAATGTACTGTTCTGTTCTGTATTGTCTATTAAAATAAGCGTGACTTGCACCTTTAGTTTTGTGTATATGTATTTTGTCTTGATTCTGTCATTATTTATCACCAGTAGAACTTTATATTAGAAACTAACATTGCATTCACATGCAACTTACACATTACTTCAAAGTACTGTCCTCTGTTAACCGCACACAGGCACGATTCAATAGCGTTTTGGAAGCCTGACGGACAGATGACGTGAATCTCAGAAACCATCGCTTTTGACAGATCTTTGACATAAAAATTTGCGGATACAATGAAAAAAAATCACATTAATCTGGGCGCCCTTCTTATCAAGATACTCGTGGCGACTTCGGCGCATTCGGGATAGCGCAATATTGAAGAAGAAGGATTCTACTGAAGGTAACAGCAGCGTGTCTATTTTGCACAGACTTTAACAAGCTGATTCTCAAATACTGGATCCAACACAGCCAAAGCATGTGTGATTTCTGAGCAGAACAAGTACGATGACAGGGCCAGCAGTATGGGGAAAAAGTGTCTTCCGAACCTATCATAAACATTTATTCAACTTCCATTTTCTACAGTCGTACCACTTCAACTCTCTGGCAAACAAAATTGCTAGTCCCTTCACCGAATATTCAAGCTGCTGGTGGGTTGTTGTCGTTCTTGTTGATTTTTATGATTGCTTGTTTTCTATCCTCCATTAGCATATTTCGTCTCCATCTTGCGCTATTTTCAGGCTATGTTCTTGTCGCAGAATCTGTTTTTTCTGTTCCAGATGACTGGTTTTAAACTGGCTTCGTTCTTGGACAGAAATATGAGGGTCTCTGTTGCGGTACATAATGTCACGCCTGCGTGAAATGTCATTCAGTGATGTTCTGTATTGATGTTGCGTGACAAAATGTCACCCTGGCACCCGGGTGATATTTCATGTACAAACAGGCAACACATTTATGTTCCATTCAGATCAAATTGTCTCCAGATGTTAATCTATGATTTTTAGATGGGTCTGACCTGTCATGTTTTGTGTGAGAAAAAAAATCGTAGATGATGAAGAAGGGATATCATGGTAATCACCAATGTCTGCATCTCATTGCCACTGCCAGTGCTGTTTAGACGATATAAATGGTGTTTTCTGATATTATAACAATGGTGACTGTGATAGTGGTGTAAGAAAAAATCTTATCTTTCACAGAACTGACGCGTACAGACATCCAAAGTCAATGTGTACAGACATCCGATTGTGTACATAGGCTCGCACAAGAAGGAAAAATATAGAATTAATAATGGTGGTGATTCATTTTTCATCGTTGTTGCTGATATAACTTTCACTCCCACATAACAAATATCATAATAAAAGCTATCATTATTATACATAATTTAGAGTAGACTCAAACACACACATACACCTCTCTCTCTCTACCTATATT
>CM031621.1:26246125-26251125 GCA_018398815.1 Conus ventricosus
AAAGGGTCAGGTAAACTATCTTTAATCCAAATTGCAAGGTGATGGGTGCATCATCACATTAATCCGTTTGTGGCAGCATATAAGGGCTCTGATGTTGTTGTTTTTTAACCTCAATTATTGATTTAGTGTTTGTCACCATTATGCGGGTGGTTTCGCATGTATTCAAAACTATTTGCTAAACTGGCCACTGCATGTAGTTAGAGACTTTTATTAGCCTCTTCACGTGATCTCCACAGGCACCAGTTGCCCTTTTAATTCAAATTTCTCTAGGTGCTCATTCAGAGCACCTTGTCGTGATCACTCGAAACTCTTCACTCCAAAAAGTGAGCTCGACTGGTGTTTCAAATATTAGGGAGTTCGACTGTGACACAAATAATCTTTGTTGTTGCTGAATAGATATGACACTGTTCTACACAGGATGGGATAAAAAGCAACGCATGATGATATTTTCGCCTCAGAGTTTTCAGTTTTATCTTTGGGTATTCTGCCTGGGAATCACACATACATGTTACAGTCATTAAGTTCGCTATAATACTGCTAGTGCGATAACTAATTTTTGAAGCGGTCAAAATCATATCTAACGGTTGGACTTTCTGGTGAAATCACTGTAAATTAAACACAAAGTAATAAAGCCTGAAACAGCCACGAGCCTCAGTTCATAAATCTCCTACTGAACTGGTTCATTAGAACACTGCAGCAAAAATGCCAAAGTGGATAACTGGGCTGCAAGAAAGTGTGTGTGACAAGAGCCAACCTACTCCTCTCTGCCAACTGATCAATTGATTAAAGAACTGCTCCCCTCTTACATACCACAGATGTATGCGCGTGTGTTTCAGGTTATGAGGTCCGTTGCATACAGATCATGTGCTGTATTCGTAAAGAAAATGCTTTACTGCTAAATCTTTCGAACTGAGAAGAAATGCTCCCTGAATACACGATTACAGGAATCTGTAACGACAGAAGATAATGCTATATTATCAAGATTCTTAAATGAAAATAACACCGAGTTCATGTGGGAACAAATGTCATTAGTGTTTATGCTTGTTTGTTTGTTAATAAATTCAAGACTCTTTGTATTATTATTTTTACCAGGTAAATGTAATGCTTGTCAGATACCGACTAGATTTGGTATCAACGTTTATGCAAGCATCGTGCAGCATTATGTATCTTTACTTTTAAACTACTTTAAAAGTCAAACTATGAATAGGTAATTCACACAAATACACACAGACACACACACATTTAAACAAACTACCGTAATGCAGTACAATCCATGTTTAAGGTATGACTGAGAATTTGGCTCATGATTATTCAAAACGTCCTTTTGATTACATTCTTCTTCTCCCCTCCCCCTAACTCTGTGTGAAGTCATTGGGGTACCACATAGAAAAACAGTTCACGGGTCCCTCCACTTCTATTGGTTGTGTGCCAAGGCCAGGGTCTCTCAAAATGCTTACCTTGTCGACTCTGCAATGTTGTCAGTCCTTTGCTTTTGCTTTTTCCTGTCTTCTCCTCCGTTTCTTTCCTTCAACACTTCTCTGGAGGATCGCTCTATCAAGGCAATTAGATCTTGTTATATGTCCTTACCAAACGTAGTCTTTTCCTGGCCGATGTCTTTAGATTTTCCAATCTCTTGATCTGCCTGATAGTTGGACGCACTCGTTGATTTGTGATATGATCATTGTATCTGATATTCAGTTTCTTGCACTGACATCTAATCCATGGCTTGCATTCTTCTTTCCCGATCCGCTGCGTGGATCCATGTCTCGCATGTGTACAGGATGATGGAACAGGGCAGTGCACGCAGAGGTCTGATCTTGTGGTTCGTGGGGATGCTCTAGTCCTTCTCACAGGTTTTAATCTGGATGGCCATTTTTGCTGCCCTTGAGTGGATGTCTGGTTTGGATCCCTCATTAGTAATAATGGATCCCAGGTAAGAGAACTGTTGAGCAGATTCCAGCTTCTGACCATGAACAATTATATAAGTATTGACAGTGTGTTGTGGCTGGCAATCAACATGGGTCTTCTTGGTGCTGATTTCCATTCGTATCATGTTGATGTTTTAGGGCATGTAGGTTTAAAGTCTGTTAGATGATATTTCTGCCTTTGCAGAATTATTTTTGTTCTTAAGCAATGATAATATTTGCAGTCTATCTAGAATGATTTTGAGCATTACTATCCTAGCTGATCTCGCTTATAGTATGGTATCTCCGGAAGGTTGGAGATTTCCTTTCTTGGGAAGGGTGACAATTAGAGATTGAGTGCATGGCGTGGACAACACTCCGGTGTCCAGATTATGTTACAGACGGCAGTTAGGATATCAATGACTACATCTCAGCCATGTTTTAAGAGTTCTGAAGGGATGTTGTTAACGCCTGCAGCTTTCCTACATATCACTGTAGCTATGGCTTTTCACGAAGTATTGGGAAATCATCCTCATTTGATGAATTCTATCCTGTTAGCACATTTGTATTTCCTGTGCACTTTTGTTGTGGAGTTCAGAATAATATTCAATCCAACTTCTGATGACGTTGAATTCCTGTGTGAGACAATTGGCACAGCTGTCATCTTTGTCCTGAATGGTGCTGCTTTGACTCTTCTTTTGATAGGCCTGGTCCTTCACGATGGTAAAATGTACCTTTGTGTTGTAGCTGTCTAGGTTTCTTTAAATGTCCCTACATTGTTGTTCGATCAAGTTTTCCTTCAAATTCTTAATTTCTTTACTGATCCTCATCTTTAATGCACTATATTTCTCCTCTGCAGTCTTCTTGAGCGGTTTAAAGATCCTTCTAGTGTTATACATGTCCAAGATGTTGCTGGAGACCGGTGGTTTCAATATCCATCTGCTTATTCCTAGAACCTCTGTTGCTATATAAGTCATCATACTTTGGTGAAAAGCCCATCAAAAGTCATCATTTATTGCCATACTGTACACTCCACCACACCACCCCTAATTCCCCTTCCCTTCTCAACCCTTCAACAACCAACAGCCCCTCCCATTCGCATCCCCTTCGTCGTCCCTTCCCCACCTTATATACGCGTACTCTTACATACAGTCAATATATACATTTCAAGTTTGAAGAGTTAAAAAGACTTTCGTTTTTATTTTCATGTTTTACCGTCTCTGGTGTTTACTTCCGTTTGCTTTACAAGGCGCGGAGCCCAGGACACCAAGAGAGCATTATTTTTCAACACACACACACACACACATATATACATACATACATCTGTCTGTCTGTCTATCTGTCTGTCTGTCTCTCTCTCTCTCTCTCTCTCTCTCTCTCTCTCTCTCTCTCTCTCTCTCTCTATATATATATATATATATATATATATATATATATATATATATATATATATATATATATATATATACTTTAGTAACAGAAACGCAATCACATTGGAAAGTCTGCTACAAAACGATAACACCGAAACCATAAGAGATATTGCAATGTACATCTTCTATGCCTTAAAAACCAGAGAAACCCGTATGTAATAGTAATACTTATAGGAAGAACAGAAACTCTAATCAGAAAACAAATTATGTTACAATCAACGTTTCAATCAAACGTTTTTGTCATGTTGAAATGTATGTTGTGTACTCCTGTGGACGGGCCGAGGGCCTCACAATAAATGGCGCGGCGTGAAAGCGCGCGTCAAGAGTCAAGAGTCAAGAGTCTCTCTCTCTCTCTCTCTCTCTCTCTCTCCTCTCTCTCTCTCTCTCTCTATATATATATATATATATATATATATATATAATTCCCCATTCACCCACTCAAGCACATACTGTTAGTTAGGCAGAATTATCTACCACTGCAGATATGTATGCTTATCTCCCCTATTTCTTCAATCTAAGACATAAGAGCAAGCTTTGTTTATAATTGAATAATGCTTGCAGTCATTGCAACACCAAGCTACTGTGTAAGTTGCTGGAATGGTGCTCGGTTACTTATCCTTGGAATTTATTAGTATATTGTGATTTAGTCCCTTGCGGATTCATTCCAAGAGCTGGCCCTCAGCACTTGTGTCGTAAGAGGTTATCTTTTTATATTTTCTACTTTTCACAAGAAAATGTAGCTTGCTTTGCTCTTTCATGATTTTCTTTTGCTTCTTAGGTGGCACCTTTGGTTGTTTTTTTGAAAACTCAACAAACATACTACGGTATTGCACACCAGCCTTTTTCTGGGATAGCATTCTTCTTAAAACCGGAAAGGCAGAGGAGTCAAGTTACCACAATCCGCGGTCACCGAGGAGAAACAACCAGGTTTCGAAATACCTGTATCTGACTAGAAGTTATGTTAGTGAGCTTTCTCCCCATTGGAGATTGTCTCCCCCTTGGAGACTATAACCTTGCTGAAGGCTCATTTGAGAAGCATTTATTATTCCCCATTCACCCACTCGAGCACGTACTGTTAGTTAGGCAGAATTATTTACCACTGCAGATATGTATGCTTATCTCCCGCTGTTTCTTTAATCTAAGACATAAGAGCAAGCTTTGTTTATAATTGTGGTGATGAATGGACGTGTTCGGCAAAAACAAGTGATTAACAATACTATCTTGCCTTGGTCTTCATCTTGTGCAAACCAGTGCTAAATCAAAACCAAGCAGTCTTAGAGAGTACGGAGATGTATTCTGTGGACTTGGTACATAGGAAGACAAGTCAAAAATCCACCTCAACCTGAGACAACTTCAGTAGTTTCATGCTCCATGTCTAGAACCACGTTCTGTCTGAAAGATGAATTGAACCAAAAAGATCAAAAGTATATCACCAAAGTTATTATTCCCCATTCACCCACTCGAGCACGTACTGTTAGTTAGGCAGAATTATCTACCACTGCAGATATGTATGCTTATCTCCCGCTATTTCTTTAATCTAAGACATAAGAGCAAGCTTTGTTTATAATTGTGGTGATGAATGGACCTACGGAGTGGGTTAATTCGCTGGTTATCGAAGAAAAATCAGTTAGAAAACTAAGTTGTTATAATGATCGGAAAGCCTTGC
>CM031621.1:26253625-26308625 GCA_018398815.1 Conus ventricosus
GTAATCACCAATGTCTGCATCTCACTGCCAGTACCATTTAGACGATCATAATGGTGCCTTCTGATGCTATGACAACGGTGGCTGTGATAGTGGTGTACGAAAATATCATATTTGACATAACTTACGGTACTTAAAATATTATAAGAACAACGACCTCCTCAGCTGATGACGACAATGATAATAATGATGATGTTGCTGTTTCTGAATGACATTGCATTGGACATCTTCACTGTTCTGGTTCTTTGCTATAGCGCGAGTGGTCTGGAAGACATGCCGTGATGAGCTGAAGCAAACTTTGCTATACTTTTGGTCATAATTTATTCCACTTGATTTCAACAGTTTTTCCGATTCTAAATCCAAAGCCTCCAGCAATCTTCATCCAGACATAATTATTTTCTCGACTGTACCTTGGAAACCTACAAGAAACCATGGATTCAGAAATGGCGACAACTGTTCGACGCCGGTACGTCGGTAGATAATGTCACTGGGTGACATGTTGTGCCGGGGTGACATTTAGAAAAAAAAAACACGTACTTCCAATAGTGTAGACTTCAAAAGCAAAGTTTATTCGTTCCCTACTGGCAACCGCTACTTTGGCTTGTAAGCAATGGATAGGTCAGTGTTCCTGGCTGACATGCCCTCAATACATCTCCAGATAGTGCGGTTAAGACATACTAGCATGCTATTAAACTGCTCCATCTGCATGACTTTTTTTCTTAACAACAAAAGTGAATTTCTCTCAGACCCATTCTACCAGGCTCAGCTGTTCAATATATACAAAGGAAAATGCATGCCATCAATGAGATCACTTTGAAACTATGTGTATATCAAACAAGAAACGTTTGGGTTAAATTTTATTTATGTATGTGCAGGAAAAACGAAAAACAAACCATTTAGCACTCATTTTGAACATTCCAGTGTTTGATAACTAACTGAGGACATCCAACCAATAAAGGTTTTAAATCAACGTGGCAGTTGATATGAGCTATCAATGACGTCTATGAAAAAAACAACGACCAACCAAACCTCCATTTTCTAAAAGAACTGTTTTCAGGGCTATATATCTTTTCCTATCAGTTTCTTCTCTTCAATTGTTACATTTTCATACTTTATCTTAACATTACTGATTTATGTGATGTTAACATCTTCTTCTTTGATATCTGCCCGCCTTCAGCAAGCTGAAGATTCTGGCATCTACAAAGGGGTTCCAGTTTGCTGTGGGAGTTGTGGGTCAATTTATGCAGTCAGTGCTCACTACCTAACTGCATGGACAGTGGGCAGGGGAAGTGGGGGCCACCACACTCACTATTTCAGGCCTCTAACCATACTTTGGCAGGCCCTACTTTGGAGTGGGTGGGGAGGGTTTGTACTCTAGGCATGGGGTGGGAGGGGATGGGTGGGGAGATGAGGCTGGGGGTAGTGGGGGGATGGGGGTGGGGGATGGGGGTGGGGGACTGAAAGTCCACCACCGAGGCTGATCGGATTGCCTCAGGTGGGAGCTTATTGAACTCCTTGGTGGTGCCGGGGAAGAAGGAGTGTTTTCGTAGTTTCTGCAGCTGGACTCCATGACGTTCTGGTGTTCGTGAAAATGCCGAGTGGCGTATCCAGTTTTCAGGAGTCTTGGCGCATGGTTGGTCTCGATCATGATTTCACCATGATGGTACTTGCACAGTGTTGTCAGGCGGGTTCTTCTTCGCCGATTTTCCAGTGATGTCCAGCTCAGCTGGTCAAGCATTTCTCCCACGCTCGATGTTCGGCGGTAGCGGTTTACTACCCAGCGGGCAGCCCTCCTCTGGATCTTCTCGAGGGACTGTATGTTGTTGTCAGTGTGCGGATCCCAAGCTTCGCACGCGTATTCCAGCTGGGAGGACACCATGGTGTGTAGGCTTGGTCTTTGATGGAGATGGATCCGACCTTTAATTTTCGTCGCAGGAAGCCAAAGGTCTTGCTGGCTTTCGTGGCGACGTTGTTGATATGTTTCTTCCACCTGAGATTGGTGGAGATGGTGACACCGAGGTACTTGGCATCGATGGAGGACTTCAGTGGGTGGTCTCTCAGATGATAAGTTTTCTGCCATCGCTTGCCGAAGTGTAGGGCCTCACACTTGTCAGGGTGGAAGGACATCAGCCACTTTTCTTCCCAGTCAGCAAGATTGCCCAGATCACTCTGCAGATCGCGCTGGTCGGCGGCTTTGGTGATTGTCTCGTGACAGGCCGTGTCGTCTGCAAAGAGCCGTACGGTGGAGGTCAGGCCCTTGGGGATATCGTTAATATAAAGCAGGAAGAGGCATGGGCCGAGGACAGAGCCCTGGAGGACACCTGACTCTACAGGCACGAAAGTGGAGGTGACACCGTCAACGACAACTGCTTGCCACCTGTCGCTTAGGAAGCTCTGGATCCAGTTGTTGATATTGCCGGTGATTCCGTAGTGCTGTATTTTGTGGGTTAGGAGTGAGTGGGACACCTTGTCAAAGGCCTTCACGAAGTCCATGACTAGCGTGTTTGTCTGTTTGCCCTTCTTCCTGCTGTAGGTGATCTCATCCACAAGGCCTATCAGCTGGCTGACACAGGACCGCTGCTTTCTAAAGCCATGCTGTTCCCTGCAGAGGATGTTGTTGCTCTCTGCGAAGTCCATGATGTTGTGGACGATGATGTGCTCCAGTACCTTTCCAGGTACGCTAGTCAGAGAGATGGGGCGATAGTTTGCTGGTCTGTACCGTTCGCCTTTATTGAAGATGGGCGAGACATGGGCGGTCTTCCAGTTTAACGGAACAGTGCCAGAGTTGATGGAGGACTGGAACAACAGCGTAAGGGCGGGTGCGAGTTCGCTGGCGAGCTCTTTCAGGATTTTGGGGGTGATGCCGTCCGGGCCGGGAGCCTTTCTGGACTTCAGGTTCCTCAGCAGCTTCTTGACGCCCTCCTCCCTGATGGTGATGGGGCTGCACGTTGGTCCGTCAGTGTTGAGGCTGAGCCCTGTCCTGGCTTCAAAGCCTTCAGGAGTGCAGGGTATCCTCTTGCTGAATGCCGACTGGAATTGGCGATTCAGGATCTCAGCCTGGCCCTGGGCGTCCGTTACAAGGCGGCCATCAACTTTCAGGGGAGAGACATTTGAAGATTCCGTCTTCTTGGCTTTTATGTAGCCCCAGAACGCCTTGGAGACTCTGCCACCGTCTTTTGTGCTGTCCTCAATGAGGCGAGCTGTGTGGGACCAGTAGTTTCTGCAAAGTTGACGCTGGACTTGGCGCTTCAGCTCTTTGAGTTCCTGAAGGTGTCCTGGGTCGCCAGACTTCTTCCACCTCTTGTAGGTGATAATAAGTCAGTTGTAAACTAGATGCGTGTGTAATGGCTAGAAGGAGAAAGCTGAAACCACACGGTGGAGTCCTTCGTGCTTTGATCCTGTGGTGATCAAGCATCTGGTTTACTCAGCACGACTATCCCTGTGGTGAGTTTGTGTCAAAATCGCCAGTGTCGGCAATTTATGAGGATGTCGCAGGCAGGACTTAATGGTGCCGTCCTCTGAAAACCGTTCACTTACTATGGCTCCAAGACCGAACCATCAATGTCGTCAATATGGGGCTTCATACATGGAGTACTGCTTATGCTGAATTGGAATGAGTAATAGTATGGCCATCAAAAGCGACAGTGCAGTATCTCTGGTGGTTTGCTCATGACGAACTTGTCATGAGCGCAGTTGTTCACTGCCGGTGTCAGGAGTGCCACACACCGAGGCGGGTGTAGCTGCATGTGATGTGGCCAGTATGAGCAGTTCGTTAGTAAAGGAACTGGGGACGCAAAGAAAATAACACGACAAAATGAAATATCTGATATTATCATATTGATACACAAATGTTGGCTTCAGGAGTTCAAGCTTTTAAACCTTTCTTCCAATCAATAACTTTCTTTTTATAGGTTGTAACTTTAACTTTTTTGATTTATATCCTCTTTTCCATTTCATGCAAAGTAAAACATTTGTTGAAGCTTTGTACGAAATGATCGTGCGAATTCGGTAGCAAAGCATGCATTTAGAACAATCGATTCTTAACAGCAATTCGACCTACTGAAGCAATGGACATCGCTGATCATATTTCGATTATTTCAATGTCTGAATATCAATACTGTGAGCAATAGCTTCGCAGTCACTGAATTCCTGAAAAAAAAGCTGCTTGATATTTTTATTCAGAAAGCATTCTATGTCATGTCTTGTCTTCGACTACCTGTTGAACAGGTGACAGAATCGTCATCTTGTTACGATCAGGGAGCGAGCGTTCCTCTGTGACGTCTAGAGCTGTGCCGGCGAGCGATCTGTCGCCTGACAGGGGATCAAAACCAGTCAGGTTGAAGCGTAGAGGCTAGAGTAAATGCGATTTCTGTTCATCCAAACTGGGGATTGGGCACAGGACTGACCATCTTGTCCGGACTACAAAGGATTTGACTCCACCTGGCAGATGGAACCAAGCATACCCCACAACCGGACTAATGATGATGGGGGTTTGGTGACGTCCCATAATCGAATGGCTATAATGAACGGTTTGAGATTCATCATGTCTGTATCAAGGCATGACGAAAGGCGGAGATCATCCTACTGCTTCCGTCGCATCAATTTCTCTTGAGTACATCTGGTGCTCTTATCTATTGCTGAGTGAACGGAGAACGTTCCTTTTCCAAACCGTAACTATCTGGTCCCATGGAAGGAAGTGGGAGGAGTGGAACGGGGGGGGGGGGGGGGGAGGTTGTCTCCAGCCCGACAGCAGACGCCAACACGAGTTGGATGTTGAAATATACGAACTTTGTTCTAGGCTGGAAGGTTCGCACAAAGCTTTGCTTGGAGTCACTGCAGCGAGATGGTCAAATACAAGGAAGCAGAGAACTCTAGGAAGTTATCTGCTCAGGAGGACAAGACGACAACTACCGTGAAGGTGTTGCCCTAATAATCAAGACGAAGCATGCCCACAGTTTTCTGCAAAAGGAGTTCACCAAGACACGTTTGCTTTATATGACTCCAAGGTAGATGCATGCCAAGCTTTCCATCGTAGGGATCAGATCTAAGCATCAACCGTTAATACCGATGGGAATGGCAACGACCACTTCTATAGCACCACTTCTGCCAGCACTGCGGGACGTCCAAAGACATATGTTCTACTCATCATGGGGGAAAGTGACAAAGAAACTGGCTGCAACAATAAAGACAAAGAAAAAATCTGTATGGCTGAGTCTAAATGGATACCTCGTGGCAAACAACTAACGGGCTTTTTTTAAATTTTACTTTTTTAAGGAAAACGACCCTGTCGTGGATGGCGCATCTTAATACACAAGGCAATTCCGATACAGACTTGGACGTCATCTGCCGAACAAAACTCAAAGCCAAAAATGGATCGTATCATCATCGTGTAATGCGACGTGCTGTTGATAGCATTAACCATAACCTATTTGTGGCAACGCTGACCTTAAGCTAACAAGGTCGAAGATCAAAGACAGCAGAAATTAGTGCTTTTAGGCTGTCAAGATTAAAAACCAAGCAATAACGAAGAAACTCTCCATTGTTTTGAAAAATTGATCAGTGAACTCCTAGATGTTGTTGCAATGATCATCGACTGCTCAAACAAATTAATGAAGCTGCAAAAACACACCATTGACTAAGAAAGAGAGTCAACCAAGTACGAGTGGATATCGGCTAACACATGGAAAACCACAGAGGGGAGGAAGTAGACAAGGAATGAAACTTCGGACTCCAAGTCCACCTTGACTGGAGGAGAGGTTTGCCAACCAGTACAGTGAATAAGGCAGAAGTGAAAATTGTTGTGAGGAGAGACAAACAGCGATACATGGTATGATTGCCTAAGACATTCGAGTTACACGCAAAAGAAAGGGGTATTACACCAGTCTACATGATCACCAGGAAACTGTGATGGGGAAGTGGACAGAAGCAGGATATTTCAGTAAAGGCTGAGGATGAAATTTCCGCAATAGAATAAGTTGCAAAGCTAGTAACATGTAGATAGCATTTCCTGGTAATTCTGAATAGGAAACTTCTTCCAGCATTTACTGATATCACCAAGGCAGAAGAGGACCTAAGCACCGATATGGTATACATCTGTGGAGATCAAGGAAACCATCCATAGGCTGAAAAATGGCAATGATCCTTGAATTGATGATGTGTGTCCTGAAAGAAGTTGAAGGCATAAGAACAAGAAACACCATGTTTGCTCTGCGTGGCATCCTACAAGATATATGGGGCAGCCCCAGATAGCTAAAACCTGATATTGTCATTGGAGAATCAAAGAAGGAACATCTCGGCTCTGAAACAAGTGGGGAGGCATTACTCCTCTGTCCCTCATTACTAAGATCTTCAGCCGCATCATACTTCAGCGTATTACAGTAGAGTGGATGCCATTTCAAGCGAAAGCAGGCAGGTTTTAGGAAAGAAAAAATTGTCTAGCAAGGATCAAGCAGGCCACACATCGAATACGGCTCTACAACCTGCTTGATATGAACAAGGACACCTAGTAGACAATGGATGAAGTTAGAATCAAGCCCTCTGGCTTACTCTCTGATGCAGTAAGGTCGACGCCCATCAAGGTCAACTGGAAGAGTGCTGGACTTACGATCCTGGTGATCGTAGGGTTGCGGGTTTATATCTCATCCAGGTGTTTCAATGCAGGGAGCTTTAATATTTCCCATACAGTCCTTAAAATGAGACAAAACCCCGAAGTTAAAAGAAAAGTGTCGATCAAATGGCAAATACTGTTGTCAAAACAATATGATACCAGAATGCTGAACATGTGTTTCAAACGAAAAGTATCAAAGTCGTCCCAAAATCAACATCAAGTGATAAATTTGGTTACATCTTTACATTTCAAAAGTACAGTAATTCACCTGTTGGTCATATTGCTACTCTGTATTAGTTTATCACTAAATCTGTCTGATCTCCATCCAGGTGTGAGTTTGGGCAAGATATGTTTAATTCTGTTTGAGGTTCTTGATTATTGAATCATAACCATTACGATGAAACGTTCTACAAAACACTAGTTAAAAACTAGTTCTCTTCTTTTCAAGGGACAACCCATCTCAAGGCAGAAGTACAGGGTCGTCAAATCAGCAACATAATGGGGAACCTGACTGCTAGGAGTCAGACCCAAAAGGCAGTTATTTTCAGAATTAAAGGATCTCAACTTTAAAAACAAATTGTGTTGATATAATTTGTTGTAAGAATGTCCGTGTCGATGATGTGATTTTCATTCATTGCTTTGGGTAGCCTTAGATTATCGCGTTTTGTTCATCAATACTGGATTGAATGCGAGAGTAAAGAGAATAGGCAAATTTCACATTTATTTCAAGTCCACTGGTAAAACAGTTGTATCTTGTTTTTCTTACATATATGTTTCTATGGTTGGTTGTTTTAATCAACAGAGTTTGTGAATACAAAGTCGTCCTCTGCAGTCCCTTTTTAGGATCTGGTAGTAGAGACCGTAACATTCTACTTCTGGCTTAGGACGTATCATTTCAAATTGACTTTTCTTTAACAAAACGCATTTGAAGATTTTGTCCAGCGACTTTTCCGTCAGGCTTTTAAGACTGTAATGTGATCGGAAATACGTTCTGTATCGAGCAACCGTAACCAGCAATAACAACAACATACCACCTTCCGTACAAAACAATTACTCGAATGTATAACAGTAGGATCTGTGAGTGGATAAAAAAAAAGGCTGTACTGAGAGCGCCAGCCATTATAATCCTCCTCTTCCCTTCCCCTTCGGGATTTTAAAACAAACTAATTCATAAACAAAACATTGCAAACACACACACACACACACACACACACACACACACACACACACACACACAACGGAATGGGTCGAGAGTTTTAGATCTACACAGTGTTTCCACCATCACTACGTTCTTGCCAGATTCAATTCAATTTATGTTTATAGCCCAGCCAACTGCAAGGGGACACATTAGGGTGTCATTTCGTCCGAGTGAACGCCAAAGACAGTTGTAGAAATACAACTAGGAAGATGGTGCGCTATCTATCATCTGTAACAACAGGAAAATGTGTACACAGTTTCTAGAACCAAAGTCGGATAAATGAGCCCTAAAAATACAAAAGAACAGTGAAAAAGATGTTCAAAATTAGAAGCATGTCGAGACACATTTTTCTCATAGAATTAATTCTCTCTGACAAATATCTCTTTTTAGATATTTTTCATTCATACTCAGATCTTGCATTTTCGTCTCTAGTGATTCAAGCATTATTTGTACAGTGTTAGTGGTGGAAACCTTTAAAAGAATAATGAAGTAAAAATTGCATTTTGGATTAATTTTTTGGGCCATCGCAAAGCTAAAGTTTCAACAACATGTGTGTGTGTGTCAGCGCGCCCGTGCGTGTCTGTGTGCGCGCATGCGTGCATGCGTGTGTGTGTGTGTGTGTGTGTGTGTGTGTGTGTGTGTGTGTGTGTGTGTGTGTGTGTGTGCGCGCGTGCGAGCGTGCGAGCGTGTATGCGTGCGGGCTTGTGTGTGAGTGTCAATGAGGAAGATTACAGTAATTATAATAGTGATGATTCATTTTTATCGTTGTCGCTAATATTGTAACTTTCATTTTGACAAAACACTGATCATAATATCTGAAAAATATGATATCACGGTAAATTACTGACAGTACATGCGATATATATCATCAATAAAAAGGTATTTAAGAAGTGCAAATATTAAAGTTACGAACAATTGCTGTAATCTAAGAACGAAAGCACTGCAAATAATATCAAGCATTAAAAAGGATCGAAACCTTTTTTTTACAGCACTCTCATCGAAAAAATGACAATATTTTATATACGCTCCTTTGCAAAATAGCAAGATAAATCAAGATGTGAAATAGAAAAATAACAATATCTAATATAAGCTTCTTTGCGAAATAGGAAGATAAATTGATGTGTGTGACAGACTGGGGAAAAAAAAAAAAAAACCAAGTGAAACAAATTAAAAAATTAAATTAATATGGTTCCGAATAAGAATTTGTCACAATATTTTGGTTACAAATTGTATATTATAAGAGGATGGGAATTCTTCCCAATGATCTGTGTACATTTTGCAAGCCTGACACTGATTCAGTTCAACACCACTTGTGACAATGTCAGTTTGCAAAACATTTCTGGGGGAACTAGGAAAAGACATTAAGAGAAAGATGTGAATATTGCAGCAGAATGGAGTTCAAAATGGAGCTGGTTTTCTTTGGAAACACGATGAACATACAAAAACTGATAAAGCTTTTAAACACATTAATTTATGGGCTAAACATGAATATACAGATGTAGAATAAACAAAATTAAACATACAAACACTTTTTGAGAGAACTTAATAATATATACAGGGTTGAAAAATATATGCATTGTTCAGAAATGAAATACATGGAATTTAATAGAAACTGGTATCCCATATAAAAACTAGCTGATATGTCTAATGGAGCGAGTTAGACGAGAAGGGAAAAAGAAAAAGAAGGAGCAATAAGTGGTCGATGATATGATATTAAGTGGTTAAAAAAATGCAACTCAAGAAAATATGAAACAATCATGTGTGCGCATGTGAAAAAAATGTACCTACCCACTTTACCCTATTTGGTCAGGCATACTGAATGTATGAATTCCTCGAGTGCCTCGTGAACGAGAAAAGTGCCTCGTGAACGAGAAAAGGTTGTACGTTTGTTACTTTTCCTTTTCCTTTATTCTCCGAAGATTATTGCATGGAACTGTCTGATTTTTTTAAAATTTTCATTTATTTAATTTCTTATGTATTTATATCTTTGTTTCCCCTCCACTTTCCCCGTTCCTGATTTAGTATACTCATCTGTATGATGTTGTGTTGATTCTGCCTTTTGTTATCAATGTTGAAAAAAAACATTTATTATAATAAACGCTATTATTATCGTACACAATTTCGACTCGTGCACACACATACACGTACAAGTATTTCTTTATCTATCCATCTATATCTAATTATGTATCTGTCTGTGTATGTATGTATGTATCTATACACACACGCAGAGACAGCGAGTGAGAGAGAGAGAGAGAGAGAGAGAGAGAGAGAGAGAGAGAGAGAGAGAGAGAGAGAGAGAGAGAGAGAGAGAGAGGCGGGGAGTGGGGGGGGGGGCAGTCAGATTCAAACCAACACATAGTTCCTGCAGCTTACAATGCGTTCATTTGGTTTGTTTTCGTAGACCAATTTGACAAACAACTTTTCAATGTTGTCAAGCTTCAATTTCAAAAATTTGAAAACAAACAGCTTGTCCTGTTGTTTCCCTCTCTTGGTGCCTTTATGACAATTTTGATTTTATTACCACCAGTCGCCGTGAAGGTCTCGCTGTCCTCTGTCGACGTCTGTGCACGAGGTTTGATGTTAAACGTATCTAGCTTTATGGCGTTGCTGTCTGTGCATCCTGGAGCTGAAAAGATTAAACATTTCATCAATGTTTCAAAGCACTTCCTAACGTCATATAATGAAATAAACCATAAAGAAAACAGGTTTTCAAACGGCTGCTATAGTATTATGAAATTACAGAATAACCAAACGTTTTGAAAAGTCACGCACTTCGGATGACCAAGGGTAGAGGTGCAGTGGTGCCCCACCACCCCCACCTCCCCCGCCCCCCACCTGCGCTGCGGATGGTGGTGGAATAGCAGATACTAAAGTATATCCATGAGAATAGTACAGCCCTGTTGGTTCATACAGTATTCGTCTTTACAACTCAACCAACCTCTATATAGGCACAAATAAAGATTCCATGCAGGATATTGTCTTTTCTTTGTATCATACCAAGCCTCAAAACTTTTATTACCAACAAAGTACCTTAAAAGCAAAAGAACAGAAACAGACAAAATTATGTAAAGACCTTACTACTATTAGCATATGAATACAACTCGGAAATACGCCATCAAACAAGTGTATGTCTTTTTGTTGAGGATTTCTTTATGGTGGCTGCAGAGGCTGTGAAAAATGCATAGTGTTTCTTTGCTCTCAAATCTGGTCAGACAATATGATATTAAAGACACAACATTATCAAATTTCAATTCAGTCCACTATAAACATGTTATCAAGAGAACAGTGATGCCGAAGGGACAGAAATAGGGGGTGAGTGAAACAGAGAGAGAGAGAGAGAGAGAGAGAGAGAGAGAGAGAGAGAGAGAGAGAGAGAGAGAGAGAGAGAGAGAGAGAGAGAGGGAGAGAGAGCATGGTTTACAAATGACCTCGTGTTTATTGTTAAATCGACATAGCGCACTGGATTTCTTATAATGACATACGCACATGCACGTGAACACACTACATGAATGCACATTACAATAAAAATTCACACGCATTCAAGACAAAGGCATACGGTTGCTTGTATATATGAAACAGTCTTATATTGGGCCAACACCATGTATATTTCTCTAAATTAACGACGAAACAGGAATATAGAACTATGTTTCCAAACGCAAATATATTGAATACAGTAAAACAGCAGATAGAAAGTGAGAAAATTATGAATAAAGAAACAAACAAACAAAAATAATGAAAGTGAACATGCTGGTATGCACAAGCACAAGTAGCTAGCTCTATCTACAACTAGCTGTTCAACGAACGGTCGAAAGGACAGCACGTGAGGAAGTCAAAAGACAGAAGAAAAATGCAGCTCAGCAATTACCGCATAAAAACGAAACCAGCCTGATGTGAAAAAGATGGAAGAGAAATGGAATGAAATAAATTCTAGTTTCAGTTACAATAAAACGAGTTAAAGTTTAGAAAACGAAACTTGCATTCGATTTGAAGGTCTTAAAAACAAACAAAAAAGAATCACACAGAACGAAACAGCTTTAACATTAACATTTTCGCGCAACAGCCGATGCTGTTTATCCGATTACGGCAATAACTGACCAAGTGACAGAACGGCGTGAGCAGAATGTGCAATGAAGTGTACAATTTCTGAGTGGGATGATGCCTTGTTTAGTGGTACTTGAAGATATACGCCTGAAGTGCACTGAACAAGCATGTGAAGGTAACTGTCCACGCGACTTTTTTTTATATATATACACGAGGTTATCATGCTGATCAAGCTTGGTCGACTGTAATGCAGGATATGAAAATTTCATGTAAAGTAGCCGTTCTTTAGCTCCTTACGTTGTACTGAGCTGTGAAAAACCACCACTCTCGTCCAGACCAAAGCTAAGTTGCAAAGACTGGTAAAAATATCTTTAAGGATGATACAAGTTGATATCCTGTCACGTATGACTAACGTCAATTCCTCACAAACATTTAAACAAAATCAAGAGTACAGTTTTTCTTAATCAACTTTATGTGTCCGTTCTTCATATAAACGTCTTCCTCCTAAGTCAAAGAAACTAAATAAATATGAAGATAAAACGTAAAAATGAAAACGGCATGAAAATGCAAAGTTTTTTTTTTCAAATTGCCTGTAACAAACAGAATAAACAAGCTTTCGGTGATTTATTGTTAGTTTAAACTTCGTCTGTGGAATATGAAAATACAAAATTGTTTGCTTCTGCGTCACTGCAATGACTGTCCAAGTTCGTAGTTCAGCCTCTGAATGTAACATTTCTAGGCATGAGAAGGTGCGCTGAACACATCTAATCTCGATTTAAGTAACTTTTCTGCCGGAAGCATGGATAACAGTATCTCATGCAATTGTTCAGTATTAATGCAAATCAAAAGTCACAAAACAAACCTCAGAAGCAAACATTTATTTCATGCTGCAAAACTGATACCGTTCTAGCGACAGTTTGTCACTGGGTCAAATACACGTGCGCGCACACACACGCATACACAAAATGATTTTAACCAATTATTTGAGTACATTCATTAACATTCTCAGGTACATTTCACGTGAACGAATCTTTCATTCTGCATGTTCTTTTCCACTGTAATAGTGTCACGTGAACGAATCTTTCATTCTGCATGTTCTTTTCCACTGTAATAGTGTCAAGTGAACGAATGTTTCATTCTGAATGTTCTTCTCTACTGTAATAAGGTCAAGTAGAAACCAGCAATCACTGAATGTTCGCATATCCATTTCAGCAACATATATCGCTGTGACATTGAGACAGTGACAAAGAAAGCATAACATGAATGCACAGGGTGGCAAGCGTTTTTAGGGCAGGTCACTTTAAGCAAAAGGACGGTACAAAGAGAAGGTGTCCTACCTTCTGTGGACGTTGTGAATGCTGAAAATAAAGTAGGCATGGTTTGTAAATGATTTAGTGAAATTAGTGAATACATTAAACACAAACTAAATAATATATCCACATAAGTACTAAAAGGGTATCTCCAGTACTTTGTCAAGTCTTCCAGAACTAAAAGACTGTTAACTATTTATTTACCTGTTTGTTCAATAACTTATCTAAATAAATGTCCATCCCTAAAACTAATATCACCCACCAATGGTCCATGGTCTTTAAACTTATTCGTTGTGGTGTGTCTGTCCATTGATTGGTGTAAGCACTTTTGGCTTCTTCGCCTTACTTACATCTTTTTCATCGCTATTATTATTTTCATATTATCATCATCATTTTATTACCATTGTTTTTATCATTATTACTATTATCAGACTAGTATGATTGTTATTAAGAACATTATAACTTTTACTACCGTTTTCATTAACATTTCCATCCCAACTGGTATTCATCATCATCGCCATTGTTACTGTTGTTACTTTTCAGTAATATCTGTGTCATCTTCAAGCGTTCATTTCCCACAGATAGTAAAAGAAATACACGCGTGCACGTGCACTCACATACACGCGCGTGCACGTGCACACAACCACGCGTCTGCGCACATATGCGCACTTACACATGCATGAATACGCACATACATACACAAGCACGCACATGCACATATGCACGCACACACAGATGCTTTTACACTCATATGCACATACACATAAACACTTCTATGCGCACACACATGTGCACCCCCCACCCCCCGGCCACACCCACACACACACAAATGCACGCACACACTGCATGCAAGCATGGACCCGTGCCCACAACCCACGCACTCACAAACACACCCACGCTCACACAAACAATGATACTAGTGGCGCAGACAATGTTAGATAGGTACCTAAGGTCTGACCAGCGCGTTGGGCCAATACACAGGTCAGACAGTACTGAAACTGCTCTTCTTCGTGTTGTAAATGATCTCCTTGTTGCTGCCGATGAACAAAAGGTCTCTATCCTTGCTCTACTCGATCTATCCGCTGCTTTCGACACAATTGATCACTCCATTCTTGTGCAACGTCTGCAGCACTATTTCGGGGTTACAGGAACAGCCCTTCAATGGTTCAAGTCATACCTGTCAGATAGACACCAGTCAGTCGTTGTCAACAACGTCAGATCTCGTTTAGCCAAGCTGAAATCTGGGGTTCCACAGGGCTCCGTCCTTGGACCTGTACTCTTTGTAATGTACACGCATCCTCTTTCTCAGATCCTTGAAACTCACTCCTGTCCTCACCAGATGTTTGCCGACGACACCCAGCTAAGACGCTCGGGGAATGCCTCTGAGCTTGACCAAATGAAGGGCGAATTGTCTGAATGTGTGTCCGTCGTTCGGGACTGGATGGCTGAAAACAAACTTCAGCTAAACCACGACAAAACTGAAGCCTTGCTGTTCAGTTTACCAGCAGCAAAAACACCCGCTCTTTCTGTAAATTCTTCACTTCTGATCTGCAGTACTGTTATTCCCTTCTCAGAAAAGGTTAAAAACCTTGGTGTCTTTATCGACAGCGATCTTGATATGAAGGCACAGGTGAACCATGTCTGTAAAATATGCTTTCTGGAAATTAGACGTATAGGTGCTATCCGACATCTCCTTACCACTGAAGCAACCAAAACTCTCACCCCTTCTCTCGTGCTTTCGCGTCTCGATTACTGTAATTCTCTACTAGCAGGCCTTCCCGACTACCTCACCAAAAAACTTCAGCACGTTCAAAACTGTGCTGCTAGACTAATCCTCAAAGCTCCCTTCAAAGAACACCCTCAACTATTATTATGCAGACTTCACTGGTTGCCGGTCAAAGCCAGGGTGACATATAAAATCGCATGCCTCTGTTTCAATGCTGTTAAATCTGGAACTCCAGCCTATCTGTCTGACCTTCTAAACTTATACTGCCCAGCTAGAACCCTTCGCTCGTCTTCTGACTCGTTGCTCCTGGTTCCTCCCAGATTCAAATGCAAAAGAAGGGGGGATCGTTCCTTCTCCTTCCTGGCTCCTAAAACTTGGAATTCTCTTCCACACGACATCAGGCACTGTGACTCTTTTCCAGTCTTTAAAACGAAACTAAAAACTCATCTTTTTACAGTCTATTTCGGCTGATAATTCAAAAGTCCCGGTCATACACAGATGTCAGTTTGTGTGAGTGTGTGTGTGCGAGGTGTGCGTGAGTGGTTGTGCGTGTCTGTTTTCCCGTGTGTGCTGTGCGTATCTGCTTCCCCGTGCCTGAGTATGCGGTTTGTGTGCGTGTGTGTGTTGTGTGTGTGTGTGTGTGTGTGTGTGTGTGTGTGTGTGTGTGTGTGTGTGTGTGTGCTTGTGTGTGTGTGTGTGTGTGTGTGTGCGTGCGCGCGTGTGCGCGTGCGTGCGTGCGTGTTTTCGTTAGTCCTTGTATTGTAAAGCGCTTAGAGCTAATTTAGGATTTGCGCTATAGAAATATTCATTATTATTATTATTATTATTATTAGACATCTGTTTAGTCGTATATATGAGACCCTCGTCTTAAATCCACTCATCCTAGTCACTAATTCCTTTATCCACCAGATGTGAATCATGCGCAGTGTGGTCTCAAAACTTAACATATGTGGTGCAGCGTATGTGGACTATTCCGCACGCAGCGACACCTTCATGACACTGAAACTAATAGAACTCGATGAAACTGATACTGGTATGTAATACACATATGTGCGAATGCATGCAGGTCTACCATGCACAAGCTCACATACACACGCGCGCGCGCACACACACACACACACGTGTGTGCACATATGATATGAATGCATAAAAGCACAACTATAACAGTGGTGCAGACCATGTCAACTTGGCATTCATTGTTTGATCAGTGGGTTCTGTGAATGCATTAGTAAGGGACTTGCTAGGGCTTACCCATGGACGCTCTCACAAACTCTGTCCATGTTTATTTACTTGCCTATATATGTGTCGTAGGACAAATTCTGTGTAGTGTGGAATCATGGTTTGCCAAGTTTTGCGTATGTGGAAATGGACTACACCGCACGGAGTGAAACATACTACTAAATGAAACCGAGACTGTTTTTTTGAGCGCACACACATAGTACAGGCGCACACACACATTAATAACTCATGCATTCGTGAAAACACACACACACACACACACACCCCACACACACACACACACACATATACATATATATATATATATATGTATATGTGTATATATAATAAGAAAGTGTAGCTTGTTTTGCTCTTTTATGATTTTCTTTTGCTTCTTAGATGGCACCTTTGGTTGGTTTTTTGAAAACTCAACAAACATACTACGGTATTGCACACCAACCATTTCTGGGATTGTATTCTTCTTAAAACTGAAAAGGCAGAGGAGTCAAATTACCACTTTCCGCGGTCACTGAGGAGAAACCACCAAGTTTCGAATATCGGTATATGACCAGGAGTTACATGTTAGTGAGTTTCCCTCCCTATTGGAGGATGTCTCCCCCTTGGAGAATATAAGCTTGCTGAAGGCTCATTTTGAGAAGCATTTATTTATTTTCCCCATTCACCCACTCAAGCACATACTGTTAGTTAGGCAGAATCATCTACCACTGCAGATATGAATGCGTATCTCCCCCTATTTCTTCAATCTAAGACATAAGAGCAAGCTTTGTTTATAATTCAATATATATATATATATATATATATAATATATATATATATATATATATATATATATATTTAACGTGGTGACAGCCCTGATATGGCCCTTTGCGGTCGGCTGGGCTATAAGCAACATTATCTTATCTTATCTTATACATACATACACACAGAGTCCTACTCTGATTTCCATTTCATTGGGACATGTCGTGAAAAAACAACAAGTCCCTTGAGGTCATACAACCCAATGGTGCAGATGCCATAGGTTCCCGAGTATGTGAATAAACGGATTCCTGCAGGTTCTACAATCAGCAAACAGCATTGAAAACGAGAAACTTTCATTTTCAATGGTTCCAAAACAGAGGCTGGATACTTTTTTAACATTTAGTAAGACAGAAGATTCCAAACTTGGGACAGTTGATTATAAATCAAGTTTTTGAGATGATGGGCTGCAGTACAAACATCTCCGCTGTGCGTTTGTAAACGTCTACAATGGCCTTCGTTCAGCTGTCGACTACTTTCTATATCCCCGCTATCATATGTGGTTTTTATACTTCATTGAGCTTACTGTCATGAGCACGATCTTCTCCATTTTCATAAATATAAGTAATAAAAATATTGGCAATCTCAATTTCAATTAACGCCTATACACAACAACAACTACACTATTACTACTAGTTACTATAATGGAACATTTATATAGCTTTTTTCCAAAGCCTAAAATCGCTGTACAATATCAATGAAACACACAGTCAAACGTCTGGACTCGCAAAACACGCACAGCAGCTTCATTACGCACAGATGCTGACACACAGGCACACACCTGTCTATAACCCCAAGGCCTTCCGCCACATGCGCTCATAAATCCATGTGCACACGTGCATACACTCATGTGATATAGCAATGCAGAAGAGTGAAAAGAGGTCAGAGATACAGAAGTGACTGCATTTTTGTTTTGTAAGCTGCGAAAGGTATTTCAATATTTGCTAAAAAAAAACCAAGAAAACAAAAAAAACTGATGGACACTGAGAAACACACAAACGAAAAGAGTACCATACAAGTGATGTAAAATAACTAAACGCTCTTCCACTGTGTTTTCTCCACCTGAGCTTTACGTTCATAAAGTCCTAGCATCACCATAAAAAAACGAAGAAACCTTGATGGGACATAAATGTTCAACGTTTTGAGGCATACCGAGGTACTTTTGCGAAAGTAATATCAAAGCAAAAACAGTAAGTTTTGTGTTTTATTCTCTGCCAGACAGGAAGTCAATGTAATCCTTCTAAGAAACATGTACAGTGCTTAGATTTACGACCTTTGAAGATAAGCTTTGTTAGCGGAGCTTTGTTGGAGAGGTCTGTTGAACTTTTGTGGAAAGGTACGGAGAAGCGAATTTCAGTGTGGTCACGACGAACGCATGCGGCAACTGATATTTTAACTGCATCTATGTGAAGTATTTAGAAGTGGAGCTTTTGTATTTGCATTCAATGCAAGCAGCTCGTCAGTCTTTATACATGTTGATTCACTGGGAGATCTTTGCCAAAGAAACCAAGGTGATGCACATGATCAAGAACGAGACGGTGCTCTTTCAAATGGGAGTGGTAAAGGGCAGAGAAAATGTATTTCAGATGGAGTGATGAATCATACATTTTTTTATTATTACCACTTTATGAATCATATAGCTTTTTTCTTATTATTATTTTATTTCCGATGCTTTTCTGGAACACATGATTAACATTAGAGGCACACAGTGTGGGAAGAGTGAACAAGATGGCAGTAGTTTGACGAAGAATCAGAATGTACCCTGAATACATTCCATTCTTGATCAAGTGTGTATTGATAACATGTATCAGAAGCATGTATTTTAGGGATCCGTCACCCTCAACAGACACGCCACACCTGTAAATCAAAGTTTACCTGTTGAACCTGAAGGTTCTGTAGTGCTGCCTTCCGTTCCTCTGTAGCTGGTAACATAAGACAGAGATAAGGATGAGTTTGAAACTATGACGGCTGTGGCGTTAGAAAGACATAAAAAGAAAATGAAATGCATGCTGCGCGTGATCCTGAAGAAGAGGCTGATGTCTTGTGTGGTTTCAGATTAATCAAACATCAGTATACAAATATGAACGTAAAAGGGGTATTACACATATCAGCCGCCGTGGAGCTGTAAACAATGCTATGGCTGGCTGGCTAGGTGAGATGCTTAAGTGTCATGTCAGGCATTTATGTGTGAAATTTCTTCACCGTATTCAGCTCCTATCTTGAGTGGAGTGTATGATGAGTTTAAAAGCGACGCTACATAATACTTATGCTCTCATGGTGACTTCTGTTTTGCTGTCCTCTCCATGCCCATGTCGTCCGTAAATGCATGTCAAAGTCAATGGAATCGACGAAGTCGTTGGAACATTCCTTGGATAAATGGGGCGGCACCTTCAGGAGGGACGCCCACAGATGATGGCTCTATGGCGAAACTATTATTGACGTCATTGAAAGCCTCAGCAAGTGGCGTCCTGCGTACGCTGGATCAGAACAGGCACTATTTAACAGTATACAAGTGACTACGCGACAGCATCGTATCTCCTCTGATGGGTTACCCCTCATGATAACCTGATGCTGATTGGCCCTAGTGGACTGCAGTGTTGGGGCTAACAAGGCCGCCGTGACCGTTGCTGGCTATGGGCCAACCGGAATGACTGGTATAGAGCTAATGCCGTTGGTATTAATTAAAGAAGAAACATGCCGTTGGTATGAATTAAAAAAGAAACAATGACCACCATCAAAGAAAAACAACAGAATCGAACGCATTTATTGATTTCAACCAGATTCATTTTAAACTGGTAGCTGGAGGTATATATATATATATATATATATATATATATATATATATATATATATATATATATATATATATATATATATATATGTGTGTGTGTGTGTGTGTGTGGTGTGTGTGTGTGTGTGTGTGTGTGTGTGTGTGTGTCCCCCCTCTCCTTGCCTCCCTTTCATGAATGTCTCCGTTTTCTTATTCACAATTTCCTTCGCGAATGTAACGTAAAATGAACGTGTTTTTTTAACGATTTATAACAAATATATGCAAGTTGGATTAGTCGGCACTGGGTAACTCGACATCCGTTTAAGATTATATTATTTTTCGTTTCCTGGCCAATTCCTGGCCAAACTTCTTTTTTATATGAACAAAGTTTTGTGGACACAATGAAACTGGACATATCAACACTCGCGTAGGTCATCCACATTTTACCCTCCTCACATCCGGATAAGTTGACATCCATGCAGAGCCAATTCAAATTATCACTACACTGGTACTCACATAATCAACTGATTGTGGAGATCTAGGCAAACAGGTACAGCAGAACTCAAGAACATAAACACCTTCTTTTACTTTACAGCTTATCACTTGTTTGTTTGTTTGATACTTGGATTGTAGGTTTTTCGTTTCTGGATTCTCTTTGTTTCTTGAGGAAGAGACACAGATCACTTTTAAAGAACACCAAGTATTACAGGTGATAACGTTTTGGGCCATATGCTATTAAAAACATGATGAAAAACCGTTAGACTAGGTATATTTACCCCTCTTTAACATACTTGTTAAGTCGACATCCGTATAAGTCGATGCCACTTACCCCTCTTCCCATTCGGATTTATAAGTTAACGCCATCAATATTGACTCAGAGCAAAACAGCAAAGAAAATTTTACTGTCTTGTAAGGTACAGAGAAAATTGTCCCACTTTATACATTTATCTAACTAGCATTATCTATAGGAGTCTGTCCAAATGACAACAAAAATCAACTCAGCGTACGAAAATGAGCCATCTTCTTCTTCGTCTTCAGAGCTTGTCTCTTTTCTCTTTCGTTAACTTTCGTTTTTCCATTTTCTTTTTCTTCTCCCCTCTCCACGTTTCTGTTTGGGGGAAAAGACGGGAGTGGAGGAGGGAAAAACGATGACGGTTCGCACTGGGACACAAACAGGATTCAGAGGAAAATATGGGGGAGCAAGAGAATGGACTCCAAGAAGACAAGAGACTGGGCGAGAGAAAGGAACTTGTACTCTCAAGTTCACAAACAAGCAGGTTGTGAAGATATGGTAAAAAAGGTATGATGGAATTCAACGTAAAGAACATAAATATCTTCCTTCACTCAAAGTTTGCCTACAGTATTTATGTAAAAGACAATATGAGCATTACTGTAAGTATCTAAATCCATACGAGGTACCTCCAGTCCATAATATATACACGTAGCGTCAATGTGCTAAAGTACAGTACACGTTTAATGGCAAGCCTGTGCACTCGTTGGATATGATATGGCAAGTTCCACACTTTGGATGTAATTATCTAAAATGGATTGAATTGATTTGAACAGAAAAGTTTGTGGCAGTTCTCATGTGACTTATTGTGTTTGAGTGTTTCTGTGTATAGCCGCCATACATTCTCTTTTGTCTTACCTGTCGTGGCCTCTTCACAGGCGACAACTTCTCTCGGTTCAGGGAAGTATCTATGATGACGACGGTATGGGCTATCGTATCAACCGGAGAATCCCCTTTACCCTCCTGATGTGCACAAGACACAGAACAGTCTTTTAATATTACTTCCAATTCGCGGTTTTCTTCTTTTAACTCATGTAGGAAATATCCATATACAGCATAACAAAACTGGTTAAAGTTTTAAACATTGACAATATAATTAACAAAACAATCTTCATTGTCATTATCACTATTATAATTATCATTAATATTAATATCATTAGAGTAGCGGTTGCTATGCCCCATAACAGTGATGATAAGAATCGTTCATAAAAGGAAATAAAAACATTTCTCAAAGGATAGGAACCTATCAGAACACTGGTCATATTTTCTCGACACTCAAACCTTGGAACATTTTCACCAGTATCTCCATAAAATGTGACAGAATGCTCATCATAAGTACGTGTGACAGAATCACACGGTCACTGACCAAGTCGTTCATCAGAATTTCGCCCTTCGAGAACATTTGCATTAACACAATGGTTTAAACATGGACCACCATCTGTCAGTTTCTACATGCAAGAATGACTAACCAGACGAGTGTCTTTGCAGGAAAAAAACCCAACTTTAATTAAGCGGATAAATTCATCATACTGAGAACAACCCTCCCAACGCCAAGGCTGTTGCAAGGGTGGAATGGTGACCAAGCTAATACTACGCCTGTGATGTTAGGAGGTCCCTAATCCGTAGTTCGAATATTTCACTGGATTGCTTCTTTCCTCTCACCCGCTAGTTCTCATAGAGGTGTTTGTGTGCAACCACTTTGAATGAAATTGTAAACAGGGTTTATCCAGTGATTAAACATATAAAACTGCTGGCACGACCTCTCAAAGAACAGCAAAATGAATTTCACTCACAGAACTACTTAACATGTATTACAATACATTGGGAGAAATATTCATAACAATAATCTTAAGATAAGCAAATATAGAGATGAACAGTTAACAAGTATGGGATCCACTGTCAGATGAAACAGCAGTGTTTTTTCTAGGACTAAGAACATATTTTCGCTAAATCCATTGAAAATTCAACTCTTTCTGGTTGTGTGTGGTATGTGTGTGTGTGTGTGTGTGTGTGTGTGTGTGTGTGTGTGTGTGTGTGTGTGTGTGTGTGTGTGTGTATGTGGTGTGTGTGCGTTTGCCCGCGCATACACGCATGTGTGTATGTGCGTTCGTTTGTGTATATATTTACTTATTTCCTTATGTTTGTGCATGTGTTTTAAACAGGTAGTTTGGGTAATATTCTGAGCTTCACACACTAAGGCCAATCAATAAATCAATTACTATCATTATGAAATCACCAATGCTAAAAATGGCTGAGCTGATGTATGTCTGACAAAAAAATTGCATTCGGCAACCCTTTCGTCTATCACATAATAATGGGCACTTCAGAGGGAACTGGTGTTAAGACAACTTACGACAGCTAGCACCAAAACACCAGGCTTCGAAACATCTTCAGAGCTGTCCAGGGTAGCTGTGATTGATGTGTCTGGCGTAATCTCATACAGATATAAATCTACGCCATCGTGGTCAATTTTTCCGATGAATTTCTTTTCTGGACTACCGGCAACTGCAACAAAATCTCTGTCATAAACCAGTAGAAGGAACAATGAGACTCGACTACTACAATTATTATAGTTGAGATACGTCATAAACAGAGCTGTATCAGACAAAAATGCGAATTAACACGCAAAACAGAGTGCAAAATAGGGCTTATTTACCATGCAATAAACAACAAGTGAATAGATTTCCGAGATATGTCTTCTTGAGATTGCATAAGCAATAGCCAAAAATTGCACAAAACTTACTCACCAAATCGCAGTCAGTAATAAGAATCATTCTCATGTTGGCTGCGGTCTGTGTAGCATTTTGTTCTTTATATGACCGTAGTTTCTGACGTCTAGAGGGAAGACAACTGTCCAACGTTCACTTGTCTGCTATGTCTTGTGTATCAAATAAGCGTTACCTTGCACTTTGGTTTTTGTGCTCGTTTGTATTTTGACTTCTTTTCACTTACGGTGCAGTCTATTTTAGTCTTCGAGCTTTATCAGTTAATAGCGACGTCAAACTACCAGGAGACTTCTTCAACCGAAACAAATATGCTTGTTATATGAAAACTCAGTTTAAAACGCATGCATGTGCAAATACCTATAAAGTGACACATAAATCTCGTGATGAGCGATACAAATAATCAGCACTTTAACTCATACCTATTTCTTCCGGAGTCTTCGGCGACGTGGATGGCTCTGCACAAAAGAAATCCTCAGTTATATGTATGTTTGAAAACTTATGGATACCTTAGGACACACACACTCTCTCTCTCTATCATATAATGAATAGTTCGTTACACCACATGACTTCTGCATGTACATCCACTTATAACACTAATGTATGTGTACATCCGCATATCTCCGTTTTAGAAAGAGCGTATATCAGTCAAAATTTACAGCATAATCGCAAATTGTGTACATCATTCCAGTATGAAGTTTCCCCAGGATAATCAATACCTAACAACTGGAAACATGCTTCTTGTTTCATCTGTAATCGACATGTTAACCACCGCTTGCTCTCTCTCTCACACACACACACACACACACACACACACACACACACACACACACACACACACGCAACAATTCGTTACTATACCTGTACTTGTACCTTCTCCTGCTGTACTTGTTGGTGATTGTGTTGAAGAACTTGTCCCACCTAAAAAATCAAAAACAGGCAGACCGACAGTAAAACATTAAAAAAGAATGGCAGATAGTTCAGAAGGAAAGACATCATCCAGAAGCACAGAGAGACATTCGGATAAAAAGACTAAAAGATCGCGACATACGCAGTAGAACAAAATGGCGTTCAGACAGATAGAAGGACACAGAGACGTTTAGAATGACAGAAGGAATAGAAGGACATTCACATGCACAGATGTACAATGAGACGTTCAGAAAAAGAACAGGGAATTTTCCACATGGACAAGACAAAGGGATGTTCTGACAGACAGCAGCAGAGAGAACCTTTTACGCAGACAAAAGGACAGACTTTGAGACACAGAGGACAGACAGATGTTCACATGTCAGACAGGTTCCTTTTTTACTACAGTATTTGTATCGATCCATATAACTATGCATACAAAGAAAACAAGACAGTGTGGAAAACAGAGAGATAGACACAGATAAACGGGAGACAAACAAAGAGACAGAAAGAAAGACAGAATGCAATATACATACACCTTGCGTGGCTATCCGACAGTCCCCTTTCACAGATGATATTTTACTTCTTCTCAATATAATAAAACATTCATGATGGGTTTGAACTGAAGTAAACTACTAGCAGATGGTTTTTCATCAGTATCCCTTTACAGTAAGAACAACCTATAATAGCATGGTCATTAAACGGTGGCATGTGAACACGCCCATATGCATACGCATGTAGGTGCCTCCAAACTCGACAGGGCTACAAACATTATGCTTTGACCACACATAAATGAATCACGGTTCAAACCTCAAAATCTTCGCGGACGTCAAGTTACAAAAGGAGGCACCGCTCATTCCAATCGCTTTTCCCCGCCCACTTGAAAGATGCAAAAGTACATTCAGAACAAAACAGATGCGGTAAAAAATTTAAAAAAATCTCTTGTAACATGGAAGTGCACAAACTACACTGCGTCAATGCCATAAACTGAGATTTTGGGGAAAAAATGGGCAGTAGGAACATAGAAAACATGAAGCAAAAGCACAAAACAAACAAACAAGAGGAAGCTAGAACATCCGATAGTGACGAGAAAAAAAAACAAAAAAACGGAGGAAGTTTTCAAACATACGAATTTTTGAGCGCAGTAATATCATTTATAACTGAACGCTTCTACTTCAGCCCGTAACTCCACTTAAACCCGACCCCCATCGCAATTCCCCTCAACAAAAATCCCCTTGCCCTTTCTGTTTTTCCCCAGCCTACTTTCCACCTCAAGCTCTCTCCCTTTTTCCCGTCTAACCCCTCCCCAATTTCCCCACTTTCTCACTGGCTTTCAAAAAAGAACCAAAACCCCAATGTTGTTATACATTAAAAACAAAATCACTTTTTTTCTCCCCTGTGGTGTGTCAGCATTAGATTTTTTTCTTTTCCCTTCATGTGTATTCACCGTTTGCAGAATGTGGAGAAAAAACAAAAAACATATATTGACATCTTCCTCACACATATCACAGAATACACTCACAGACAAAAACAATTTTCGCAAACATAAAACTTATTTTCTATCGTTGGGTTTGGGTTCAAATCAACATTCAGATTTGCTTGATAATTAAAACGTAGATTCCATTCCCCTAATGATGTTTGTACGCATCAAAAATACGGAAAAAAAATGTAGATATTTTTTGGACAGCTCAAAATTTTAAGAATTTCCCAAAAAACTTTTAAAAATCACTCTATCGCGATTGCTTTGGGTGTCATGGTTTTGCCCTCGAAACACAAATAGCGGGATGATTAAGAGAATATTTTAATTCACTTTGTTAATTGTCCAGCGACCACGGGGCTTTTAGGGATGTAGTTTTTTTAAATCCGTTGAATTTTAAAATCATGTTCATTTGGGATCCTTATTGCAACTTGTTTACACTTTTTTAAAATGCATCCATGTTTGTCTCTGTGTCATGTGACGAGCCTCCCCAAAAGGCAGTGACGCCACCCCTTTTATTAGTGTAAAATCTTTTTTCCCCCGTCCCACCCAATTAAAGAAGAAATCTTGGTTACTATGTAGGGGGCTCCCCAAAATAATTTGGTATACTCATTAGAAACAAATGGGGGTCATGGGTAAAGTGCCCACGGTGAAGTTTAAAAAGGGCTGGTAAGGTAAGGTGTGGTCAGTGTTTTGAACAGAGTATGCACTCACTGGGAGAAGGGGGGGGAAAGAGTCAGTTTTAACCCAAGATGGCCAAACGGAACCTGTCGGGAGGGGTGGCCTCGTTGTGCCCAGTCATTCCGGTGAGGATAGAATTTGGGGAAAGTACGGGGAAAAATTATGGGGAAAAGAAGGAAAAATTCATATGTTGAATTAAGAAGGTTACTTAACAACCTTATTCTGTTTAACCCCTTCCCCTTTTACCCTTCGCCCTCCCCCTTCATTTTTCCCCCCGTGAGGGGGGTTGAAGAGGGCCCTGGTGGGGAACCACGGTAGTTCACCCCCAAGTACCAACTCCGGGGGGAGTTAAAGTCGACCTTTTAAAAGAAAGAAGAACTCCGGAAGAAGTCGAGAATCGTATCTCCGGACGGGAGAGTTCGGGGGGGGCAGTTAGTCTCAGAGAGAGAGACGGAATTGAAAAAGCGGAGAACTTTTATTGAGGAGCAGGTCCTCGTGATTAGGGGATTTATGTATTCCTGGCCCGGGTTTTTTTGGATAAGGAATGTGAAGGCCACGGCTTTATAGAAGCGGAACTAGATTTTTTTATCTCTCATGTGAGGAAGAAAGTGGAAGACTGTTTTTCTCTCATGTAAAGAAGATCATTGGGAAGATTATTTTCTCCCGACGGGGGGAAGATCTGTTGAGATTTATTTGTCTCTCGGTGGAGAGAGTACAAGGTAAAATCTGTTTAAATGGATGATGTGATTTAGAAAATTGTTTTCCCTAAAGGGGGGGGGAAAGAAAAACATTCGGTAGGCGCCTTTTTTGGTTTTTTGGGAAAGATTGCGTGTGCGTGGGGAGTAAAGCTGTCATGAATGGGGGAGAAGAGGGACATGTGACGGGGTGCCCCGATCCATTTTCCCGGCGTGCGCGTTTGTTTTCCGGAAAAAAAAAAAAAAAAAAGAAAGATTTCTATTTTGCCCTTGGGGTTTAAAAAAAAAAAGATTTAATTTGTACCCCGGGGGTTTTGAGGAAAAAAAAAAAAGGTTTCTTTTTGTACCCTAAAGGGTTTGGGGAAGAAAAAAAAAAGGATTTCATTTGTCCCCCTCAAGGGTTTGAGGAAAGAAAAAAAAGAAAAAAGTTTAAATTATTATTGTGTATAATATTTCTTTTTGGGGGGGTTTTTTTATTTTATGTTTTAGGGGGGGTTGCATTTCTTTGGTTGCCTACTCCTTTAAAGGGGTTTTTTTTTTTGGGTGGGATTCGCCCCTTTCCCCCACCTCGGGGCCCCGTACCCAACCCTTCTCTTCTCGAACCGGCAGCAAGGGGGAGGGCGTTGGGGAATCGCTGCCCTTTCCCCTAGAGGATTAGAAATTTTTGCCCCCTTTCCCAGGACTGATCCCCCAACCTCTTCCGCTTTTACGGGGGGAAATGGCGTTGGGGTAATAGTTTTTTCCCCTTCTGAAAAATATTATTTCTTTCGTTTTCCTATTGTTTCAGTTTGTTTTTCCCCCCTTCCCCCTCAGAGTGTGGGACAACTTCTCCCGTCACGTGTAGTGTGGGTGGGGGTTGTTTACCGCTCTGTCCAAATAAAACTTATCTTTTGAAAAATTTTTTTTTTTCTGGGGGGTGCAAATTTTTTTTTGAGTTTGAGTGAATGTCATTTATTTATTGATTTTTTATTATTTTGCATTATTGCTGAGTGTTGTGTATATTGTGAGTGATTTTTTTTTTTCCCGTCTCCATTTTTCCCCGGGAGACGTCCCCACTAGGGTGCGTTGTGGGCTTTTTTTCTTTTCTTGTTTTTTGCTCACATTCCGGCCTGTGTTCCTTTCTTTCCTTTTCCCCCCCTTTTTCAAAACCTTTTAAAAACCTTTCCTAAATGGGTCCTATCTAGTTTTCTTTTCAACTTTTTTCATCTTTTAGGTAGGATTTCCGCTAGTTTGTTTTTTTCCCCTTTTTTTAATTGTTTGTGCTTCTTTTTGGTTTTGTAAATTTATTTTCATTTTTTTTTAAAAAGGGGGTACATTTGTTTTTCAATTCTTTGAAATTAATTTAAAAAAGAAAGACGAAAAAAAAATTTTTGGGAAACAAAAACTTATAAAGAATTTTTTCAAAAACTTTATTTTTATTTCCTTTCTTAAGGAAACAGTTTTGCTTTAAAAACTTCTTTTTTGTTTTCAAAATTTCCCAAAATTTGATAGCATTGAAAATTTTTTTTGGAAAAAAAATACATTCCTTGGATTTCATATCTACCTGTTTTTTGTAACCGGTTTTGTTTCCCAAAATTGATTCTTATTTGGGTTAAAACTAAATTGGGTTTTTAAATTATACTTATATGAAATTTTTATTCATACTTTAGTTTGTTTGGTGTTTATACGAGGTTATTATGGATTTTTTGTTAATATGTTAAACAACGGAAGTTGGGTTTTGGGTTTGGAGAAAAAATTACTTTTATTTTGAACCAAAATTTAGATAGGGAGCGGCAAGGAAAAAAGAAAGAAATAAAAACCCTGGTAAGAAAAAAACTAAAAGAGAAAAAAAATAACTAAGAAGGGAATGAAGAAAATGGGATTACAGGGGGAAAATTAAGTTGAAGAAAAAAGTTAAGGGGGGATTTGAATTTGAAAAAAAAAAGATTACGAGGGAAGCTGAAGCGAAGAACTCAATTTAAGTTGGGGCATTTTGAAATAGAGACGAGCTAAAATTAAAAAGAATCAGGCTCAAAGAACCTCCCCCAGCCCCCTCGGTTGAGCCAGCTCAACCAAAGCGGCTATTTCCCCAAAGTTGCCCCTTTTCGAGGAAAAACGGATACATAGATAGTTTTTTTTCCGCTTTGAAAGTCACGCGACGTCTTGTGGTTGGCCAAAGGAAAAGTGAATTGTTATTCGTCTTTTGTTTAAGGGTACGCTTTGACACGTCCACTCCTTGCAGCGAAAAAAAATTTAACGGGGGATCATTGAAAGAAGAATCCTCAAAATTTCATGTTCGCTGATCGTTTTCACAACTTTTTCCGTTCGTGCCCCTAAAAAAGGGGAATGTTTCCGTCGTTTCTGTCCGTATGAGCATTTTTTGGGATCGATGGATCTTTTATCTAAAACAAAAAAAACTTTTAAATACTGCGGATCTTCTTCTTGGGGAACAATTTTTCCCAGAGCGGAGCAAAGACGGGCCATTTTCCCTTTAAAAGAAAAGGCTTTTTGAAACGTGGAGGAAATGTGTCAGGGTGTCAGTATTGTGTCGCCCCCCAGATGGGGGCGGGGCTAGAAAAAAATTTTCCTTTTTGAGTCTCATGGTCATGTACTACCCCATCAGGACAGGGAAGTTCGGGGAAAGGAAATCGTGGGTTTTTTTTGGTCCTCAAGGTATACTTACCCTAGGAACGGACAGGGACTTTCCGGGGTCGAGTGACTTCGTCAATCCATTTACTCACCCCCGGGAAAAGCCCGTTTTTTCTCAAAACGTTCCGGGGTCGGGACAACGCCACCACTAGCCCTTTTTGGGCCATTTCGGGCCAGAAAAAGTTCAAAAAAATTCAGTCAGCTCCCGATCAACAATGCGTTTGTTTCTTTTGTGAGGGCAAGTTCCATCTGAACAGAATTGCCCTTTCAACGGGGGATTCAAAACCCCCTTAGTTCCCCTGATTGTGAAAAGGCCCTTTTTTTGACACCGATCAATCGTTGATGGATGGTGTTAAAAACGGGCCATCAAGGATTGCAGGGTTCGGTTTTGCGAACACTGGGGGCACCTGCTGGTGTACGGAAAAATTTTGTGCTTCAAGCCCGTACCAAAACGTCCAAAAGGTAGGTCGTTTGGAGGCAAATTTAAACGTTTCCCCTGCGAAAAATTTTAGTGATACACCGTACTACTCCCGGGTTTTTTTACCGCCTGTGTTATTGATAACCCGTCTGCGACTTGATCTTGGGCAAATTTGCAGGTGTCGTACAGTAAATGGTGTGCTGGGGGATCGTTTGTTCCCTTTCTTGTGATACTAGATCAAACGTCTAGGCAGGAAAGGTACAAAAACCGCTAAAAGTCTCAAAACGGTGAACTCCCCGATTACCCCCAAAGATTTAAAAAAAATGCAGGGAAAAGACGAGACCGGGCGCAATATTTTGTGCAAACAGACTTCACTGACGTACCAACGGACAAACCAATACAACGGGCTCTGACATCTCTACAGGGTGTACCTGGAAGGAAAACAACAAGTTGTGGTTCCCAAAAAAACTAAAAAAAATGGCACACGGTCATGAGCATTTTTCGCTGGTCATGCGGAAACAAAAAACATTAAAGAGAGTTCTTTATTCTTTTATGGCCAGGGGTTTAAAGGAAAGTTAGAAATACGCCGCTCATGTGACTCTGCAAAAAATCTCAGAAAGGTCGCGTCCCATGTGACCTTTGACAAAATGCCCCTCATTTCCGTTCCCTTTCGGGGGGTAGTTTGATTTGTTTGGACGTACCCTTTTTTCTTCGGGGGTATCGCTATATCTTGATTTGGTGGATTCAGCAACAGTATCCAGAAGCGATTCACTGAAAAAATTGATACAGTATCGTGCTGGCCTTACTTGCAATTTTTTCCGGTGGGTCTTCCAGAGAAATTCTCTCGGATTGTGGAACGCAATTCTTTCTGATCCATGAGAGAAATTTACAACTGTTGTCAATCTTTCCCTTTCAAACCCCGCCATATCATCCCCAATCGAATGGCATGGTTGAACGTTTCAAGGAACGTGAAGTCCTGTTGAAAGGTTGCAAGGAAGGCCCAGGAATGGGGTCGTTTGACCGGGTTTTCTTTTTGCATCAGGGGGAAAAGCCGAAAGAAACGCTGGGATTTTCCCATTCAGCTTTTTTTGGACACTCACCAAGGGGGGCCTTCGGGTTATTGAGACACAAGGACGGAAAAACGGAATACCTACAGAAAAATGTTTTTCCCAAAACTTTATGAACTGCTAAAGTTTGAAGGATGCATGTGAGTTGCTCAACGTCAGCTATGGAAAAAAGGTGGTACAAGGCTTTGCAGACAGAAAGCGAAGGCACGTTCTTTAGTGAGGGTAAAAATTCTTGTATTTCTCAGAGAAAAATAACAAGCTTCGTGTTATGTGGAAGGGTCCTTTTTTAGGGGGTCGAAAAACTTTTTGCAGTAATTATAAGCAAAATGGCAAAAAACCGAAAGGTTTTTTTCATTGAACTGTTGAAGAAGTATGTTAACGTACAAATGTTTTCCACAACCATCAGTTGATGGAAAGTCCCCTTTTCAGAATGATGTCAAAATGACAGACATTTTTCAGTGATGAAATTTTTACCCCAAAGTAACGTACAGAGACGATCAAAGTTTTTGAAAACAGCAATTAGGGGTGGGTTTTCATCTACCATGCAGATGTTGTCCCCTTCCCATTTGTCACAAAAAGGGGAAAACCCATGAGGGTGTGGTTTTGTCGAATGATTTTTTAAAGTCAAAAAGAACAGCTCAAAACATTTTGAAAAGACTTTTGGATGTGTTACGGTACCCCGTTTCGTAACTGGTATTTAAAACCCATAGTATCAGTTAACTTTTGAAAAAACCATGCGAACCCGACCCTACCCCTCCATTTGCAAAAAAAAAGGGGGTTGAGAGAGAAAACAATGTAAGCTGGGTTTAAAGGTGAAGAACCTTCCCCGTCCCGTACAGCCACCGTTTATTGGGGGACAAAACTGATGGTCGGGGCGTTTCTGCTCGATTACAGAAAATAAATAAGACACTGTGTTTGTGCCGAAACCTATCCCAACTTGAAGAACTTCTTTCGCTCTCAGAAGGGAAAATTTTTTGTGAAAGATACTTGGGTTTCAGGGAAATTTCCCAAATTTTCTGTTGAACCCGTGCTGGGAACCCCAAAAAGTCATGGCAGATTTTTTGCCGTGAGAATGCCATGGACAATGTAATGCCCTTTAGGGAAGGACTATTCCGTTTTTTCTTTTGAATGATTTCGGTGTGATCACATTTTGACAGTGCATTGTTGTACTGACGATTTAAATCAAGTGGTATTTTTGCATAAAATTTTCTTATTGAAGGACTATATGTTTTTCAAGCAAAAACCACTTGGGTTGAGTAATACAATTTTTCTTTGGGAAAAAAATGGAAAAAAACAAGTACTATTTATTTAATTTTCTTTAGGATAATATATATGTATGGTGATGACAAATAATCTTTGAAATGTTTTTCCATGTTTTGATTTTCAATGAGAAAAACCCAATTTTTTTATTTGTCACTGTCAAAATGGAAAGAGGGACTTTCAAGGGCTATAACCCTGTGGGAAAAGAAACTATTTTAAACTAGTTTTATTTTGTTTACATGTCTTAGAACATGTACACTGGGATTTTCTCATTTTTATGAGGGTTTTGAAACATATATGTGAGACAAAGATCAAGGGAAAAAAGTGCTTCATCTTAAGTATGAAAAACAATTTGTGCTTTGAAAAGTTAATATCCCAATTGTTTTATCCATGAATTGTGAAATTTATTTTGTGAATTGGGATCAAATTTTGAATGTTTTTTTTTAAAAATTTAAAGTTTTAAAAATGCTATTTATGGTGGACAGATGATTGATTCTAACTTTATTTTTTTGGTGAATCATGTGCGAGGTTACACATTTTTAGATTCATGGGGAAAAAGTGTTTAAAATGAAATTGTTATCCTTTAAAAAATTTTTGGGGAAAATTTTTCATCCCAGGTGGGGGGTTTTCAGTGACGTAGCCTCACATCAAGGCATGTGACGCTCCACAATGTAGTTGGTTGAATCATTTCCCTTTCCACAATTTTAAAGAAAATTTTCTATGGCTTTTATAGTGTGCGGGGTCCCCAAAAAAATTTTGAGTAGACTCATCAAGAAAAGAAAGTGGTCATTTGGGGGGAAAGTGACCACTGAGTGAGAGTTTTTAAAAAGGCTGGTAGGTAAGGTTGGTCATGTGTTTTGAACACTGAGTTGCACTCACGGGGGAAGGGGGGAAAAAGGGCAGTTTTAACCCGCGATGGCCCCAGGACCGAACCCGTCAGGACGGTGGTCCCCGTTTGACCAGCATTACCAGGTGAGCGATAGATGTTGGGGGGGAAACTACAGGGGGGGAAATTATGGAAAAGAGAAGGAAAGAATCTTTGTTAATAAGAAAGGGTTTCTTACACGAAAACCTTATTCGTGTTTTGCCCCTTTACCTTTTTTCCCCTTTGCCCTTTACCTTATCTTTTTACCCCCCGAGGTGGTTTAAGATGGCCATGGTGTGGGGAAACACCCCGGGAGTTCAGCCCCCGCAAGTACCAATCCCGGGAGAGGGTTAAGCCGACCTTTCTCAAAGAAGAAGAAATCCGGAAGAGAAGTCGAATCGTATCTCAGGACGGAAGTTCGAGGGGGGGAGTTTTGTTAGAGAGAGAGACAGGGGGAAATTTAGAAACGGGGAGTTTTTTCTTGGGAGGCGGTCCTCAGTGATTCGGGGGTTATGTATTTTCCGGTCCCGGGTTTTTTTGGATAACGAATTGAAGGCCACGGCTTTATAAAGCGGAACAGATTATTTTTCTCTCAGGTTTTAGGGGAGATACATGTGGAAGACTGTTTTTTCTTCAGTGTAAGAAGATAATGTGGGGAAGATTTATTTGTCTCCCGCGTAGGGGGATACTGGTGCAGATTTTTTTGTCTCTCAGTGTGGGGAAAAGATACAAGGTTTTAAACTGTTAATGGGGTAGGATTTGTAAATTGTTTTTCCCCGAAGGGGAGGGGGGGGAGAAAAAACATTTGGGAGGGCCCTTTTGGTTGTTTGGAAAATTGGGGGGGAGGAGTAAATGCTGCATGAATGCGGGTAGCAAGAGTGACAGTGTGACCCTGTTGGCAAGGATAAACATGGATTTCCCACTTTAAAGACAATTCTTAACTTAACTGTGACAAATTTAAGTTCTTGCGTATTGTATACAAGTTATTTTACTTTAACATTACGAAGTTCACTTTTTTTTTGCATCAAGGGAAAAATTAGTTACAATTCTGGAAAAGGTTGAAAAATCAACCCGTCAAGACCTTTGGGAAGTACCAATGGGACATGCTGTTTAATGGTGCTACATTCTGAGAAACAGCTTGTTTTGGGCCGTTTTGTAGTAACGATAACGTAATTTAAGATGTCCTTTTTTGCAGACCAAAATTTACAATGACCAAATTTTTGAAAGAAGGGAAAAAATGGCCAACATGACTTTTTGGTTATTATGAAACTGTACTATTTAGCCAAGGGAAATTTTTTTTTGAAAAACATTACAAGTTACTGCACTCTTGGGTTGAAAAAAAAGTTGAGTTAAATGTGCCCATCAATATTTTTTATTCAGTATGTTAACGTAAAAACAGTTCAGTTCGAGGTTTTTTTAATTCTTTCTCGCCAATGATATTTGCATTGTTTTTAAAAAAAAAACCCCCTTTTTTCCCCAAAATTATCTAGTTCTTTCAAAACCCCATCTGCATTGAATTTAAATGAAATACCTAAAGGTCGCAAAGTTGCGATTTTTATAAAACTGTTGCAACCTGTGATGGAAATAAACCCTGGCGATTTCAGCAACACATGAACCCTATAAGACAGTATTGACATTATCAAAGTTATTCATCTCAATACCTTTTTCCTGATAGAGTGAGGTCAACACTGAGCATTCAAACAAAAGATGACGTACGGAAATGTTTTCTCCGCAGACACAAGTAATACCATGAGAATATTTAGTGTTCCAGGTATTCAGCCTTAATTTATGAATTAATCTTACAATGTGCCTAGGGCACGATGTTAATGTAGCCACCTTTTTTACTAAAATTCTGCTTATGTATGTACTTTTCCATAATTTGGATTAATTACAAGAGGACAAATCTAAGGGATTTTGGGGTTAAATTGTCAGCGTTTCTATTTGCTCCTTCTTTTGCAAGACTGTCTGCTATTTCATTCCACTTTATACCACAGTGAGATGGGACTCAACAAAAAAACAATTCTTATACCTAGAGTTATGAAACAATGCAATACATGCTTTATTTCAAAAAGCAAATCTTTTTCTATGCTTTGCAGTCCCAACGCTCTAGTGATTGTAAAACAGATTTGGAATCAACACACAGTAGGATTTTATATAAAGCAAATGGTGTATCATATATGTACATCAAAGCCTTCAGTATTGCATATAATTCTGAGGTATAAATTGAAAACCCCTTTCCTAAATGATATGATTTCCTGACATTTAGACTTGGTATTATAAAGCCAGAACCACTGTCAGAGGATTCCATTACCGACCCATCTGTAAACACTTTTAAATGATTTGGATAGCTGTTTTCTAAATGTTCACGAACTTCAGTTGTTAAGATATTTACATTATCACTTTTCTTTAACACAGTGTATTCGTAATCAAAGAAGCATTTAGGTGCTCCCAAGGAGGCATTGAAGGTTACCGCAGGAAATTTTGGTATAGCAGTAATATCAATATTACAATGTGACAAAGTCAGATGTGTAGTTTCTAATTGGTTGGATGTATGATATGTTTTTGAACTCTTAGGAAAATCTTTACTGGAATCCATCAGTATTTCTTCAGTAACTGAATTTTCAACAGAAAGACTTCTGACAATATACTTGGACACATCCAATATTCGGTTCTCATTAAGTGGTAAGATATTTGTTTCTTTATAACATTTATAAGTGTTTGTATGAACTGGAACTCCCAGAGCTAATTTCATGGCCTTACTATCCAAGCTTTGCAATCTCTTTAAAAGAGAATTAGGTGCAGAGAAATACACTTCCTGCCCATATGTCAATTTCGATCGGACTAACGAGATGTATAGATGTAAAAGGGTATGACAGTCCTGGCCCCATGGTTGACAACATATTATTTTAAGAACGTTCAATCTTTTTCTTGTTTTATCAATCAAATTTTCAATATGTGTTTTCCAGTTCGGGCTTCGGGGTTAAAAATCCCCCCAGAAATTTAAACTTTTTGTTTATATTCTAGAATCTGACTATCTGCAAAAGCAAGGGTAGAAAAAGGTTCCCAAAGGGGGTTCTCACCATTGTTAAACAAAATAAGACATGTTTTTTCTCAGACAGTTCAAATCCGTTGTTCTTCATAAATATAGTTAATCTATCCAATTTCCCTTTTGGTACATCTTCTGTACAAAGTTTATTGTTCTTTTATTGAATGTTTCCTTAATGTACAGTTAATCCAAATAGCAATATCATCTGAAACATTGAACTACATGCGTGGCTTTTGACACAGATTTGGGAAGATCATGGATTAGGATTGTAAACAAATGGGAGCAATAACTGATCCCCGGGGGAATACCCATATCTACATTCCTAAAGGATGAATAAGTTCTTCCAATTCGTGTACATTGTTCTTTCTGTTAGGAAGCTTTTAATGTAATCAAACATTCTCCCAGAAATACCACAGTTTTTAATTTGAAAAGTAGCCTTGCGTGCCTACGCAGTATAGGCTTTTTTGACGTAAAAAATGTAGCCAAAGTGCTTTTCTGCGGGGAGCTTGTTTTTTGATGTGACTGGTCAGTTTAAAATAAATGGTCTGTGGTACAACTACCTTTTCGAAAGCCCCCCTTGCTGAAAAGGAATCACGCCATTTTTTTCACAGTATTCAACAGTCGTTTTTGAATAATTTTTTCTAAAAAATTTTCCAGCATGAGAGGTTAGAGCTATGGGTCTGTAACTATGTAAGATGTCCTCGGTTTACCTTCCTTGAGTACTGGGACTACTACCGAACTTTTCCCGATTCTTGGAATAGTGCCACTAATCCAACATTTTGGGAATAATGAATGCAGTAATACTTTCCCGAAGAAGGTAAATGTCTAATGAGTTGATAGGACACTCCATCAAGGCCAACAGCTGAATCATGTGAAGGGATAGAAACTAATGCTTCTATTAGTTCTGAAACAGTAAAGGTGAGTTCAGGAAATGTTCGTTTTCTTGTGGGGGAGCCATGTAATCATCTTTTTGTTCCTCATTGTTTCTGTGATGAAGGCTTTCTGGCTGAAGATTTTTAGACTGACTACAAGCTGAAAATAAACCAGAAAAAGCTTCAGCTTTATCCAAAGCAGAAGGAAAATAAATTTGTTGCTTTATAGGGTATGACTGACTTTTATAGCAGTTTTTTCATTTCTTTAACTTTTTTCCAAACTTTAATTTAAACTTTTGATTCCGATACTTCGGCTTCGCAAAACTCAACCCAGTACTTTTTTTTTAGCAATTATTATAGCACATTTATTCTTTCTTGTTTCATGATTATAAAGTTTTCTTCTGAATTATTTCTTATCCATTTTTTTGTAGCTTTTTGTTTGACTGTACAGCGAGTCTATATTCTTCTGTCCACCATACGTTACCTACATATTTTCCAATCTTTTTGTATTTATGTTTTTGGGGGAGTCTTTTCGCTGCTAATTTAATGCTTTTGAGAAATCACTGATAACGATAGACGTTATCGGAACAGGCGTGCTTGGAAAACATTGTTGTCGAACTTACCGGAAGTAATGAACTGTAACTAAGGAAATAACTTGGGAACGGCAGAAGCGGAAACGAGCGGAGAGTCAACGAATCTGTACGAGCCGAGGAGGCAACGTTATAAGTGCATTTTTGTGGGAAAGGAAGAAATTTTTACGATTTTTTTTCCCCATTTTACAAGAAAAATCCTTTAAAAAAACAAAATAGTCAAACGCTCTTTAATCATAAGTCAGTTGTAGTAAAAAATAGTAATTTTTCCCATGGAGATAGGTAAATTAAGTTATATCGAAACAAGCAAACATTTAAGCTGTTTTTATTCAAAAAAAAAAGCAACATAAATACAAAATATAAAGAAGAAGAGAAATAAATTTATTTGGAAATTTTAAATTTTTACAGTTGCTAAGGGTTAGTTGCTACGATGATTTTTGTTTACTTTCGTTTTTAGGAACAAAAAAGCAAATCATGGGAACTTGTTTAAGTTTCTTTAATATTTTTTGGTTAGAATTAGATTATTATATTGCTTTTATGTAGTTTGTTTAGTATTATTTTGTTTCGATGTCATGTTGGTAGGATTGTCGTAGAGTGGGTCGTTAGATTTGTTTCGAGTTATGTTTTTGGGGGTGTTGTGGTAGTGTTGGTCGCCGATCAATTGACGACGGATGTATAAAGGAGGTGTGTTTGTGTTTTTCAGGGTCGTTTTGTCCTTTGGCCAGTTCTTGCTTTTGTTTTGCTGACGGGTCTCGCTAAGTGCTTGCTGCCCACCCTTGCTGATATAAAGGAAGGAAACACGATTCGGGTCCGGTCTTAAAATTTGTTTGCCTGGCTGACTGACCCTGGTTGCTTGCGTCTCTGCTATTCTTTTGATCCAAAAAACCCCCACCAGCGATTTAGTCTGCATGATTAATCTGGGGCAAAGTGGCAGGCACAAAATGAATAAAAGTTGAAAACCTTTGGTTCGTCGAGCTCTTGCCTTTGCCAAGCCCACGTTGCCACGTTTTTTGGTGTCAGAAGGGGGGTTTGGGGATATAATATGAAGAAAGCCTATATTGACAGCAGCCCAACTCAGTAGCCCTGCGGTCCAACCATTTTTCGTTAAATTTAGGGACATCATTAAAGAGATGTGACCATTGGCGAACCCCGACAAAAAACCACTGATGGGCGACCATTCCACAACACAGCAACCCTGCAGTCTACAAGCGCGTAAATTTTCGGGGCGAGGGCGAGGTGGGGATTCCCCCAAGGGGGCCCCTTCCTGCAACTTGCCCCCCAGAACGTTTAGGGGAAAAGCTGGCTTCTTAACCACTTGAGGACGAGCCAAAAAGAGATCCTGAACGGGAAGCAGGGGAATAACTCAGGGGAAAAAATAAAAAAAGTTCTTGAAAAGAGGGGGGGGGAACAAAAAGACACTAACACTGAGGCGACCTTTTCAGGCGACAGTTTGGTAGGGGGGGTTCTATGGCGAATACCATCAACCCCCGCTGCTAGGGGTCAAGATTTTCGAGGGAATCCTGACCGCTTCCGAGCCAACATTACTTGGGGGACGCATTCGTAAAGGGCCCCTGCACCCGGCATCTTAAAGAGGGACTGACGGTTTTACAAGGAACCCCCGGGGCACTTCAAGAAGCAACAAAGAACACAACGATGGATGGGGGAAGACCCCTCCCGGGTGCCATCGAACAACATCATGGCCCCCCGACATGCTGCAGGGGTGGAGGAGAAAATTCGGCCTATTGAAGACAGAACCCCTCAAGAAAACACTCACTCAGCTAAAGAGCAGACGTCAATGCCCCTAGAAGTCGGAGAAACCCCGCGATGTCCCCTCCCAGAATGCTTTCCATCAGTTTCCCCTTCACCCACCAGCCGTTTCCCCGTCTACCGACGTGCTGGTGGTGCCAGCGCAAAGGAACCCCCAAAGCAAATGCCGAAAAAGACAACGTATCTTAAAAAAGGCGCAAAGCCCAAAATCAACGGCTACAGGATGAGGGAAACGAGTAACCCCCCGGTTATGGAAAACCGGGCGGGGGGGGGGAGGAAGAAAGCATCAACAACAATAAAGAAGTCAAGTTCGCAGCAAAAGGCCCCAAAAAGGGAAAAACGAAGAAAACCTCGCCGGAAGATGCCCCGACGACTGAAACAAGTTTTAAACGGCGGCACACGGTTTCCGGGACCGGGCCAGCGAAGTAACGACTGTCACGAAGCTTGGGTGCAAGAAATCTCGAATCTTCGAAAAAGAAGGGGGTCGTCAAAATACGAGCAGTGAATGGGGCAGGGTCCCTACTCCCCCCACTATTGTCGACATAAGTTTCAATACCCTCTGCCAAACACCCCGGTCTTCGTAGTCAAAACCCTCGGAGCCTTTATGAGGGAGAAGAAAAACGAGCCCAGTAATTGGGGATAAACGTCTTGGAACCCTGCCTGAACATGCTTAAAACCCTTCCTCCAACCTTAAAACCTTACGCAAAAAAATCAAAAAAAGAAATGTCTCCCAAAGGGGGCTGCTCGTACGTCTCCCGTAAAACACTCCTCCCTTCTTATTGCGACAATCAAAGTTCAAGCCAAAGACGGACTTCTTTCCCCTTGATGGTTTCAAGTCGACGCAACCATTCCCCCTGCTACTGCCCCCCTTTGCTAAACACCATGGCAGTCACCTATGTAGGAGGCAAACCTGAACATGGGGAAAAAACTCCTCCCTGCCAAACCCGTGCTGTTTTAGAAGTGTCAAACGCTAAAAAAGGGCCTTTTGATCCGCTCAACGTCAACGAACCCCTCGTTTCAAAAGTTAGCGGAAGAAGAAAAAGAGAGAAGACAGGGGCAAGCAGCAAAACAAAGTCCAAACCCTTTCCCCCCAACTTCGATGGCACTGACGACAGAAAAAAAAAAGCTACAGAACCTCCTTAAAAAATACTTGACCCCTTCTTACTGCCCTTTACAACCGGGGGCTACATGAGCAGTGAAAATCGTAAAATACAGATGAAAAACCAGTGGCTAAACCTATCGTAGAATAATTCCTCCCCATAAATTTTGAAGAAGTTCAGGTCACCTGAAAGAATACTGAAGAAGGGCATATCACTGAGGTTACCCCCCACCCGCCCTTTTGTCTCGTCGAAGAAAGACGGGTCCATCCGCCTTTCCCTTCGATTTGAAAGTTGAACTCCAAAACCACAAGTCCCTTCCCCTTCCCCAGAATCCAAGGTCTTTCGACGCTTGGTCGGGCCCACAGTTTTTTTTCCCCACCCTTGCCTTGGCCCCGGTTCCCCGATAGCATGCACCCGGGCGATCAAATAAGACGGCTTTACCACTCCGTGGGCCTCTTTGAATATACCAGAATCCCAAGGGGCCTCTGCACGCCCCACCCTTCCCAGCGCTGATGCAGTCTCGATGTCGAATTCAGTTCGTTCCTTTTGGTCTACATCGACGCCCTCCTATCTACTCAAAGCCCTTTGAAGAACACCTGGAACATTGGAACCCCTGCTCCGAAGAATAAGAAAGGGGATAAAGTTGGGGCAGCAAAGTAAATTTTTTGCGACGCCAAGTCATCTACCTGGGGCACCCTCTCTGCTGAGGGGTATCTGCGAAGACCCCGGTACGGGTTCAAGGAATGGCCCTCCCCCCACACAACCTTGAGTCCGCGTTTCCTGGGTTGCCCGTATACCGGGGTTAACAGAATTTTTTCCCAAAATAGCCCGGGCCCCTCCCGAAAGGTCTCCCGCGACAAAACAAAAAAAAAAACGCCCACACACCACACGCTGGGCCCAACACCATGGGAAACTTTTAGAAAAATGAAGACCGCCATGACTTTCCCCTGTCCTGGGCTACGCAGATTTCCCAAGCTTTTATCCTGGGACGGGCGCCACCCCCGCGGGCTGGGCGCCATTCTCTCTCAAGAAAAAAGATGGGCGACGCAGGTCCTGGCCCAGCAAAAAAGAAGGCTACTCCAAAAGAAAAGAAAGGCCAATTTTAGCATGAAACTAGAAATTTCCTCCCCGAAAATGGGCTGTACCGAAAAATTTTAAGGGGTACCTCCTGGGCTCCAAATTCTGTCTACCTGAAACAATCCCCCTTTCCCCCCTTCAAGCGCTTCCTGGGGGCCTTAGAGCACGCTGGGCGCTCGTTAGCACAGTTCGACTTCGAAAAAAAGTACCCGGCCCTGGGAAGACAAATCCCGCCCACGCCCTTTCCCGACTGCCCCCACCCCGAAGATGAAGCCCGCGTACTCCCGTCCCACCCCAGATTTTCTGCCACCAAGAGACAGACTGCAGAGTCACCTTTTACCCGGGAAAAAAAACCCCCCCCCTGTGAAAAAGACGGGTTGAGACGGCAGAGAAGCACAAGATCCAGTCATCCCCCAGTCCTGGCAGTATGGCCGGGAAAAACCCCCCAAGAGGAAACCCGGGTCTTCAAAAACCCCTTTCCAGCACGCTCACGACTTTTTGGAAACGGGTCCTCTAAGGGAAAGGTCCCAAGATGCAACGGGCCCTGCCGACAACTGGTCCCGCCCCCCACGATGAAGAAGAAGTCCTGACCTCCTTACGAGAATGGGCCCCAGGGAATCAACCGCTCTGGGGCCCTCGCACACAAGCTACTGGCCGGGCATGCACGGGGACGGGGAGTCACACTCCAAATGCCAGGATGCACCCCGGGGGGTTTTCCCAAAACTTTCACCCCGTCAGGACACCTTCAAACACGCGACCCTTTGAAGTCTTGGCCATAGATTTTACCAAGTTAGAACTGCCGCGACGGTTTGAGGAAAAAAGTCCCGATAATGACAGAGCTTCTCCAAGTTTACACAAAGGGGACCCCCCCACCCCAAACCCAAGGGAAACCTCCCCGTGGCCAAAGCTCTGATCAAAAAAATGGTTTTTGAAGTACGGGGGTTTCCCGAAAGTACCCAGCGACCAAGGGCGAAAATTTTGAGTCCAACCTATGCCCAGCTCTGCAAGATGTACAAAAAAATTTAAAAAACCCAAAACCACCTCCCACACGGGAAGAAACTCCAACACGAATCGGGAAAATTCGTAATGGAAATTCCCCAACTCCCGAACGGGGAAAAAACCCTTCCCCTCCTACACGGTTCCGCTTCCCAGAAAATCCCAAACTTTCCAGCAAACCCAAAAAAGTTTTTCTGGAATCCCCGTAATTTTTTGTTTTAAAGATAGTGGTTGGATAGAAAGTTGGGCATTCTCCAGAGAAGAGCGTTTGGGGAAAGAAAAGTTTGCAAAATTGAATTAGAAAAATTAGGCATTTCTCTTTCATAAACAGAAAAAAGACAATTTTTGGGGAAAAAAAAAAGGGAAAAATCACAAGAACAACAACCCCCGAAAAACAACTTTCTTTTTTTGAAAAGATCTTTGCTAAAATTTAATTTTTATTTTTTTGACAATGTTATTTTAAAAGATCCTTTTTTCCTGGGAAAAATACAAAGATATTTTTTATCTCTCGGTTTTAGTTTGGGTCAGAATGGCTGAGAAAAAAAAGAGTTCCTTCTCCCCGTTCCCGTTTTGATTCTCATGCCTTTTTATAAAATAGCACTAGAATCAAATCACCCCTAAAATGATATAAATCGAAAGCCTTTTGTAAATTTAATTCTTTACCCCCGATTCAAACTTGCCCTTTTCTAAAAAAACGCAGTTTGAATCAAGCCTTTAATTAAAATTTTTAAAAAAACCCATTCCCTGATTCAAACTCGCCTTTTTATAAAAAACGCGTTGAATCATGCCCTTTATTTTATTCTTTCATTTCGGTTTGCCTTGTTTAAACAAAACGCAAGCTGAATGAAAAAAAGTGTCCGGAATAAACGGGGTTTTCCCCCTTTTTAATGTTGATTATCATATTACCATAGCGATTTTGCAAATTGTCCTAATCTCTTTAAAAAGAATAAGAAGTATCAAATTACTCTATTCTTTTCATTTTAAGGGGGGACCCTTTAATAATCGAGAAAGGGGGAGGGAGAAAAGTGTTTAAAAATTATTAAATTTTACTTTTTATATTTTTGGAAGGGGCCAAATACGGAAAAACTGGAAGGGAGTTTATCCCACCCGACCGTCCCCCCTTTCATTCAATGGGGCATTGAAAAAAAAAGGTAGGGGGCGATGTGGAGAATGAAGAAAAATTTTTAGATTTTTTTCGCCATTTTTCAGAGAAATCACTCTTAACAAAAGAATAGTCAAAAAGCTTTTAATCATAAAGATCAGATTGTTGATCCAAAAAAGTATATTTTCATGGGAAAATGGTAATATAAAATTTTTTCAAAACAAAAAACTTAAAATGTTTTTTTAAACATAAGAACATCAATTAAACGAAAAAATCAACGAAGAAAGAAACAAATTTTTTGGGAATATAAATTTTTCGTTGTAAGGTTGTGCTACGATGATTTTCTTTTTTACATTTTTTTTTGGAAAAGAAGACAAGCAAAAACCGGAAAACTTGATTAAGTTTTATTTAAAAGTTGTTGGTTAGAATTTATTATTTATTGCTTTACGAATTTGTTTTTTGTATTATTTTGCTTCGATTCATGTTGGTAGGTTGTGTAAGTGGTCGTTAGATTTTTTTCGTGTTATGTTGTTTAGGGTGATGTGGGAGGTTTTGGGCGTCCCATCATTGAAAACGAGCATGTTAAAAGGAGGTGTGTTTGTGTGTTCCGGGGCGTTGTTGCCCTTTCGCAGTTCTTGCGTTGTTCTTGCTGCGGGGCTCGCTGACGTTTTTTGCTGACCACCTTTCTGATTAAAAGAAGGAAACACGATTTGGTCCGGGTTTTAAAATTGTTTTTCCCGGCTGATCTGGCGTGGGTTTTTGCTGTCTCTGCTACTTTATTGATCCCCAACCCACCCCCGCGATTTAGTCTGCATGTTAATCGGCAAAGTGGAGGGACGAAATGAGATAAAAGTTGAAAATCCTTTGGGTTTGATCGAGCCTTTTTCCTTTCCCTAAGCCCACTTGCAACAATATTTTAATTTTCATGGTAGCAGGCGTAAGTATGACCAAAAACTTTAATACCCCGAGTTAGGACCCGGCCAGTATATGAGATGTGGAAAAACGAACTTTAAGTTTGGAAACAGTGACAGAATGAAGCCTGAGAAAAAAGCTTAGCGGTTCGTTTATCGCTAACGGGACAAGCTCGGCGAGGCTTTTGGGGATCGACGTGCAGAATGAATACCCGAGATGGTTGAACGTTTTAAAACTGCTTTTTATGCTCTCTTTTTTCAAATGAAATTGATTAGATTTCTTATACTCGGGTTTTGGGGTCTTTAAGAAAGGGCAAAGCATGTCAATGGGTATTCATTGTAGAATATGAAAAAAGAACCATCTGCAAGAAATACAAGATGGAGTTCCCCGATGCGTATTGGCGTTCAAAAACTATTGGACAATGCAGGTTTGCGAAAAAGAAAAACATTAGTGTTATGCGCCCGATAGAAAATTTTCTTCTATGAAAATTTCTTTGAAGAGAATTTTTTTGGGGGTCATTCAGGGGCCAAAGTTTAGGATGAAATCATATGAAACAAGAAGAAGCGTTTGTAACAAAGAACAGTACAAGTACAGAGGGGAAATAGATTTCCGATCCCCCTGTTCGGTGATCAAAGAACATGGCCCAAAAAACAAAATTCCAAAAGGCTCTAACCCACTGGAAAGAAAGGAAGGGAACAAAGTGTGCTGTTTGCCAGTAAGTGTTTTACTGGGCCCAAACAATCCCCCACACAAAAAAAGCGAAAATGACAAGACACTGACCGAATAAAAATGAAAAATGTGAGAAAAAATGCAACTTGGCTTTAAATTCACTAAAGAACCCAAAAACAAGAATGAGATACTAAATGACAGAATTTTATGGGGTGAAAGTTATTGATCCCGATGTACCAAAACTGCCCTGTGGCAAGAAAATGGAATAGGAATATGTAATAACTACAAGAAGATCAAAAGAAAGTCATCAAAAAAAAAGGCAAGTACAAAGTTTTTCATTTTTGGGATGGTGCTCAATGCACTAAATCCCTGAATGCGACAATCCCACTCAGTTTGGGAGACAAAGGGAAAACTTTGGAAACAAAAGTTGTGGATATAGAACTTCCACTCTTACTGCAAGGTTCTTTGAAGAAAGCGGGAAACTTTTCGGGATATGCCAATGACAAAGCCACATTTTTTCAACAACCTGTGGAGCAAAACCATTTTAAAATGACTTTATTGCATTGACATTCCCCGGAAACAAAGAACGACGAAAAACCGAGGGTGAATCCCGGGATTTTTGGAAATCTAGTTTGAAAAAAAACCCAAAAAAAAAATCACTTTTTGGAAACTTAAACAAACATTTTGGGGCATCCTTCAGCAGAAAAATCGAAGAAGTTAATGCAAATGAAGGTCAAAGGACAAAATTTTTGGTTCAAGAAAATTACAAATTTAAATTAGAAGATGTAATGAAAAATGTGCTCGACACAAAAAAAAAGGGGGCCCCCAAAACCACCCATAAAATGCCTTTGGCAACCCCACAATCAAGCATGGCTTTTTATCTTCTGAGTTTGGCAAAAATGTCTGGTCCCTTTTCACATGATTGACCTTTTTTAACTAAATTCAGTCTGCTGCACTAATCAGAAGCAAACAGTCATCAGTCATTGTGCAAAAACTTAAATGAAGTACGGGACGCCTACAGGGCCCCACCACATACTGATAAGTGACAAGGGCGAGAATTCAACAATAAATGAATTCCATGACATGTGCGAAAACTTCAACATTGAAGGAAAACTACAGCACCAACAGCCCGTGGAGAAATGGCCTGATGGAACGCAAAAACCAAAACCCCCTTTCCAACATTCGGCTAAAAAACATGTCTAAAACAAGAAAAAACTGGATTGGGAGACAAAACTGTGCTGGCCGGCAGCCAAGAAAAACATGGTCAAAAACCCCCCAGGTTTCCAGTCCCTATCAGTTTGTGTATGGGAGAAATCCAAAAATTTTCCCCGTCTGTAGCCCAATTTGAAAAATTTTGGCCTGCTCGGGAAGGAAAACCACCAAAGCAAGACATTTGGGAGAACCCCTAAAAGGGTATGAAATGGGGCCCCAGAAAGGCATTCACAAAGCTGAAAGTTCAGAGAAAACGAGAAGGGGCTTTGAGAAAAAAGACACAACCTCATAAATGTATACCCAGAGGGGAGACAATTTCAAACTACAACCCCCCAAAATAAGGAAAAATGGAAGGGACCGGGAAAATTTGGATGGGAAAAGATGGAAGGTGATTTTTTTACGTCCAGGTAAAACTCTAGTCCGAGTACATCAAACTAGATAAAGAAAAGTGAAAAAAGAAAAAAGAAAAAAAAAACCCGAAGCTGAGTGTAACTCACAGTCTTTCACAACAACATTTTAAAAGGGAAAACCAAACCTCACAGTACACCAAACCTGTTTTTGGAAAGGAAGAAAACCACAAAGAACTGCGACAGAAACATTCCCAATTTTGAACGAATCAGACACTAATCAGAGGAAATGAATGAACGAATGAAATAAACACAAACACTGTTTTTAAAAACTCAAAACGGGCCGATGATTTCATATGAAAAAAAAGACAATGGAAAGCGAAATTTTCTAAAAAGATAAAAACAAAGCTGAAAACAACTGGGAAAAAAAAAAACAACTTTAAAAAGTGCCAAAACCCGGGAAAGAAATAAAGGAGAAAGAATGTCAAGGGTTTTAAAAAACCAAGGTAAACCCAAACTTGTTGTATCATCCATGTGTGACTTGGCTTTGCTCCAAAGACACTGCATGATGTTTAAAAGGGAGTTGTTTGGGAGAAACCCAAACAAGAAGAAATGGAGAGCGGGCAAAAAAAATAAATGTAAAAAAGTGAAGTGGAAGATACGGACAAAGATGTTTTTTCAACTAAGGATATGCAAAATGAAACAAACTAAACAAGGAATGATTTCCCAAAGCTAGCCCTAGGGGCGGGGGGAAATTGAAAAAATTTGGGAAATGACGACTTTCAAAAGATTCCCCCCCATTGTCCCAAGGGGAATCACCGAGAGTGATTCTCTCTATTTTGCCCAAAGAAAAGGGACCCCGGGCTCTAGGGAAAATTAAGACACCCTTTTCCTGCAAGGAAAAGAAACCCAAACAAGACTTTTTTGTGGAAAATGTGTGTATGGACAAAATTTAAGCTTCCCCTCATGGTACAAAGGGGTCAAAGAGGGTTCTGCAAAAACTTAAAGGGAAGGGTTTGTAAAAATTTTTTACCCACATATTTTTAAGGGATGACGGGAGATGGGGTTTTGGGAAACTTAGCATGCCATGTGGAGGACTTCATCTGGGGGGGCCCAAAAAAGGCCTTTGAACAAAATGTGATTGAAGAAATCAAAAAAACATTCGGGGTTTTGGTAAGGAAGAAAACAAAGCTTTTCAATAAAAGGGAAACGAGTGTCCTCTGAGGGACACCAGGTTCTACAAAAAAAACCAAAGTAGGGAGACACCGGGAAAACCCATCCCCATTGAAAAAAAGGGAAAACAAAACAGAAACAGGACAACATGACAGCTGAGAGAAAACAGAAATACAGGCCCCAATTTTTGGGTCAATTTTGGGGAAAATCCCCGTCAAGTCGTCCTGGTGAAACTTTTGATGTTTGTCATTTTTCTTCAAATTGAAAGGGGGAAAGTGGAACACTTTTTTGGAAGCAAACAAAGTCAAAAAAAGATCAAATCAGAACATTTTAACGCTAAAATTTCAAAATTTGGAATCTGAAAAAACTGAAACAATGGTCTACAAAATGCTTTTTTTGGGCAACCTAAAGGAGGGAAACCCTCAAGGGGGCAAAATAAATCTTCCTAGCCATTTGAAAAGGAAGGTCTTTCCCCTTTTTTGCGGGAACTCCAAAAAAATTTCCCCCAGAGGGGTACGAAGTACACTAGCGGGTGAGACACTGGTTAGGCAAAAGGACTTAAAGTAGCAATTTTGTGAAACATTTTTCACTGAAACCCCACGGGAAAAAGCTTCCGTGACATCAAAACCCCTTTTTCGCCTACTAAACTGTAAGTCACTAAAGATCCCTTTGGGAAAATCCCCAAAGCAAGGGGCCCGAAAAACGGTTTGAGGCAAAAATCAGGGAAATAAAAGACTTGAGGGAAAAGAAAGGGCACGTGGAAGAGGTGAAAGGGTTCTGACACACACAACAGTTAGGGGCCCCCCCCTCCCTTTCCAAAGGGGAGCTTTCACCCCCACTGCTGCGGAAACACGGAAAAAGGGGAAAAACCCCTCATAGACTTTTTTTTTTTTATTAGGGTTTTTTTAATAAAAACAAGATGATATGATAACAAAGACGAAAGGGGAACCCATGCGTGTTTTGGAAAACTTTTTTGTCGAATTTAAACCGGGAAGTAATGAAACTGAAAACAAAGGGAAATAATTAAACCCGGCAGAGGGGGAAACGAGGGGAGATAAAACGAATCTGTACGAGCCGGGGGAGGAAAACGTTAAAAGTACATTTATAGTTTAACTTTTCATCACCAAAAAATATCTAATCGTCATCCTCATTGGGATGTTTTTTTGTGACAGAAGAAAATTTGAAAGGGCCCTTCCCCAAATGGGCCCAAATTTTAATTTAAAATTTTTGGGAAAATTTTTCCCTTGGGTTGGTAGACTTTAAATCAAATATTTTTTTCATTAAAAGGGAATTGAAGGGGAAGGGGTGAAAACACCCCCTAAACAATCTTCTACTGGACCATTATAGTTTACTCCCTATTTTTGGGGGAAAAAAGCGATAGATCTATTCACTAATTTGTTTAAAAAAGAAAAAAAGATGGGTTTGAAATTTGATGGTCAGGGGTTATCATTCAATATAAAAACAGGAAAACATTTTTTGTAATTGTACTAAATGGGAAATTTTATTCCCCATCATTACACAATTATAAATGTTTGGGTGAAAGTATCATACTTTTTAGTATAGAGTTTTTTGGGAAATTTTTTTATTTTTCACAGTTCCTTCAACTGGTCGTGTTCTGTTTTCCTGACACGAAGGGGAAAAAAATTAAGTAAAGGGGCAAACGCAAAAGTTACTTTTTTCTGTTTTGTTTTTTTTTCATTTTGGGAAAACAAAGCATGTTTCAATCTTTTTGAACAGCGATTGCCTTTTTTCTGAAAGTCGGTGAAAAAATTTATGAAGAAAATCTATGGGTTTTGCTTTTTATGTGAACTTATTCATAACTTCTTTCACTTACGTAACTGGTGTGATTTTTAGAGGGGAATTTTTTGTGAAAATTTACTTTTTTTCATTTACTTTCTACCACTTTTACAGAGTGGGGACGACATTATGTTGGGGACCAATTTTCTTTTCCCCTCCCTCCCCTTTCTTCTCTCTCTCTCTCTCTCTCCTCCTCTCTCTTTTCTCCTCTCTCTCTCTCTCCTCTCTCTTTCCCCTCCTCTCTCTCTCTCTCTCTCTCTCTTCTCTCTCGTCTAATTTTATTATATATATAAAATATATATAAAAATATAATATATAATATAATAATATATATATATTATATAAATATATGTACCAAAATGGCCCCACTTTACTAAAAAATTACTCTCAAAAATCTGCGCATGAACTGCTTGGGGGGTTATACACAACAGATTAAAGAAGAGTAAACAACACACATGTGATTGTCATCCGTTTTTAAAGGGGGGAAAAAAAATATTAAATTTTTTGACCACATGTAGCCGTTAAAATTATTTTAAAAAACAGCTTTTATACAACAGAAAAAAAGTCTGTCGTTTTCGCAGTCTTTTTAAAAAAAAGCATCTGACTCTGTAAATTTAAAAAATTTTTTTGGCCAAATTTGCAGATGCACAGGGGCATGTATGACTTTTTAGAGCCACAGTTTGCTGTGGTGTTAGGTTTTTTAAAAGACTAATAAGAAATAAAAAAGATTAAACAGGGAGATGTATGCAGTCCCAAATTTTTTTTGCTTATCAACAACCGGCAAGAGTTTTTCCATTCAAAAATGGAAACACGGTGCTCAATTTACACTTGATATTTTTGAACTCTTTGTTTCCGTATAGTTTTTTTTGAAGTTGTGGGTCTTGAGTCGGGGAAATTTAAATGGGCTTTCAAATACAGATAAATAGCTTAAAAAAAGGTAAAAGCACCTTTTTTAAATCAAAGTTTTAAAAGGGTTTAAAAATAAAAATTTCATTTTGTTACAGGCGTTTTCAAAAAAAAAATTTTTGACGTCCCTTTTTTAGTTTAGTCAAATATTCGTATCTTAAATTGGGGGCATCTGGACAAATTTTGAGCACATCAGCTCAACCCCTTTCCCAAACTATTACAAAATGGACAGTTTTTTTTTAAAAAATCTCGAAAACGCTGATTTACTTGCCCCTTTTTTTTCAAAACGATACTTGAAACCTTATCTAAGTCCCGGAAAATGGATATCAAAAAAAACAGTTTTTTTTCCGGGTGCAACACATATTTTAAAAAAATTTGATATGCTTCATATTGTTAACGGGCCCTTTAGTTTTCCATTTCCCAAACACAGTTTGAAACAATTCGATCGGGCGCTTTTTAAAAGACAAAAAAAAAACATTGTTCACATTCCCCAACCCCCCCCTTTCCCAAAAAAAATTAGAAAAACAATGAACATGTAATTTCCGTTAAATGCATCTGCCCCCAATTTTTTTAGATGGGTTTTTCAACATTTCCCTTATTTGCCATCTTTTTTTATTCTATTTTTAGTCCCTAAAATATGCTTTTAAACGGGAAATTTTGCAGGGGGACTAAAGGAACTTTAAAAAGTTTGGGGGGCTATCTTTCGAGGGCGCCAGGAAGAGAGAGGAGAGAGGGGAAAAGAAAAGAAGAGACAGAACAGAGACTGAACTGAACAGAGAACAGACCCCCACAGGGCAACAAATGACATCTTTTTACTGACATTGGTAAAAAGCCTTTATGTCAAGGGGGGAAAATTTTCTTTTTTTGGGCACAAGGGGAAGAAAACAAAAGAAAAAAAGGGAAATTTTGGGGTCTTAAAAAAATAAGCAAAAATAGGAAATTATTTCCATTTCCCTATAATTTTTTTTTCTTTGTTAAATTTTATACAAAATCATTCTTACACAACAACCATTTTCCCCGGGCTTTCGCCCCACTGAACCACCTTTTTTCCACCGACTTGCATGCACGCTTATATCCTTATCCTCCTTCTCCCCCATTTACAAAAATTCTCTAAAATTCCCCGATAATTTATTTTGGGTTGATATTTTGAAAAACCCTTTATTTTTTAACCAAACAAGCTTTAAGGGCAAAAAAATATTCTAAACAATTAAAAAAGAAAAATAATTTTTTAAACCCCTTATGTATTAAAATTTTATTTATTTATAATTTCTTCCCCGTCTATAGCTTCCCGATACACATTTTTTCCCCGCATTTTTTAAAAATGAAGAGAGAGAGAGAGAGAGAAGAGAGAGGAGAGACCCGACAGACAGACAACAGAAGACAGACAGATATAAAGGTAATGCAATTCATTAAAAAAAACCCGACAGCCAAAACTTTAAAACACGACGGTGTAGGGGGTTGACAGCCAGAGAGGGGAAAATTTTTGAGGGAGGGAAAAAATTTCCCGTCAACCCTGTCTCCCTCCGGTTTTTTCGTTCACCAAAGACCCCTTTGGGACTTTCCCTTCTCCTGACCGGGGAAAACTTTCCACATACCCCCCCAGGAAAATTTCTCATCTAAAGGTTTTACCGTTCTCCCCCGGGCTTTTCCCCTTTTACTTTCCCCCCGGACTTCCGGGTTCCCCTTTTCCCCGGGGCATGGACTTTCAAAGGGGGCCCATTCAAAAAAAGAAAAAAAAAAAATTTCCAGAGAAAACATAAAACTTAAACAACAAACATTTTATTTTGGGGTTTCGAGCTTTTTAAAAAATCTTTTCCCGCAGGTTCAACAATGAAAACCCTGCAACAATGAAAACAGGAAATTCCCATTCCGATCGTTTTAAAAAAAAAGGGTGGGTTTTTTCCAAACATTAGTTTTAAGAAAAAAAACAAGCAGACCCCCGATTTTTTAGATATACAAACTGAAAAGGGAAATTTGGGGTGCAAAACTGCAAAACCCGTTGTTTTTCGTTTTTTTGTTGTTGTTTTTTGTGTGTTTACACTAAATTTCACTATATGTTTGTAGTCGTCAACAAAGGGGGGTCTCGGCCCTTCCCAAACATACTTTTTTGTTTTCACAGTCGTCGGCACTTCCCCCCACAAAATTCCCCAAAAACTCAAAAAAAAAAATCATTTCTTTTTATGTTAAACATCCTCCCGATGTATTTTTTTTCTCTCTTTTCTTCCCCCCATCTCCGTAAAAACTTTTCTGGGGGGGGCCCCAAATTTAAAAGCCGCACTCCATTTTCCTCCCAGCTCTGTCAATTGTTTTACTATGGCTTGGGTTTTGGGAAACATTTTTTCCCGCCCATTAAGGTTACCCCAATTTTTTTTGGCCCATTTCAAATGCTTCTACACTAATTTTATGGAAAAGTTGGAAAGCCCTCTTCACTTATTAATCCCGAACTGTTAGCCCCTTTCTTTTTTTTTCAAAAGGGAGCATGAATGCAAAATTGAGCTAATACAGCATTTTATTGGGTCAATAACTCTAAATCACTTTTACGTAAGGGATAATGCAACCCCTACATGACTAATTTTAAATTTTCCCCAGAAAACCCATGTATTCTCAATATATACAAAAAATCAATATTATCTGAGACATTTTCACTCCATTAAATACATTAAAAGTCTCCTACAAGTGAAAGGGGGAAAATGTGACATTTTTTCAGATTTTTAAGCAACAGTTCCTTTTAAAAAAGAGAGAAAGAAAGGGGGACAAGAAAAAGAGAGAGAGAGAGAGGAGGGGAAAAGAGAGAGAGAGAGAAGAGAGAGAGAGAGAGAAAATGAATGAATGAAGGGTTAAAGATTTTTTGAGGAAAGGGTTAAAAAAGCCCAAATTTTCCCCTAAAGGGGGCAGTGGGGTAGGGGGCAAAATTTTAAATACCAAAGACAAATGTCACATTCCAATCAAGAGCAACATCGTGATTTGGAAACCAGATCACGGGGCCCCTGAACTAACATCGGGTACCGATTTGGGCGCCATGTGACTGGGAACAAATTTAATCCCCTTTTCACCAGGGTTTCCGTTGTTGACATTTTGGGGCTACTGGGTGGCAGTCCCCTTCCACATCTTTTCCGATGACAGGGGGAAAAAAAGGGCCATGCTTCTGCCAGTCCCAAGATACTCCCCTAATGCCCCTGACGGTTTCTTGTCCCCCCTTTGCTCTGTGTTTCATTCACCTACATGTGTCTTTGGGTGTTGTCCCGGACACGTGAAACACTTTCACTTTCAGTTGCCAAAGGGCCTTTTTCAATTCAATTTTTGTCGTATCTCCCGCACTACTTTTCCGTTATCATTACAACCCTCATAAAACCCCCCCCCTCAAAACATCCCCGACTGAAATATCACAGACTCTAAAGCCCACGACAAGGCCCCCGTTTCCGAAAAAATGTCACAAATGTCTTTATCACACGGGCCCATGTCGATAGGGGGCCCCATCATGTCACCAGGTCTGTACCAAATTTTGGCTGGGGGACGGAGGGGGGGGATTGTCCCCGTTTTGAACTTTCACCACAAAAAGTTGTCTGTTAGTTCTGTCTACGTTGTAAATCAAACTTGGTGGTGGGTTTGGGAAAAATAGATTTGGGTGGAGAAGAAGCCCCTTTACTTGCCTTTTGCGGGGGACATTTTCTGTAGACTTCAGCTCGGCGTCTGTCCCTGTTCACTTGTGAGGTGCACTTTCGTCGATACGACACACTGTGGCCGGTTTGCGCGACAGGGGGCTGGTCGGTATTCGTGGCACTCAATCGAAGAACGAAAATTGTTTGTTTTCCTCTGCCCTCAATCTTATATGAGGACAAAGTCATTTCTTGTAGCGCATTGTTGAGAGATACTTCTAGGGTAGAGGGGAGACCTTCGACAGGCATGCTGGAAGATACTGGCAGAAATTTATCAGAGCAGATGAAACCACGTCTTGCTGGGAGCCAGGCAAGGGAAGCTACTCGAGAGAGAGAGAGAGAGAGAGAGAGAGAGAGAGAGAGGGGGGGGGAGGAGGGGGAGAGAAAGAGACTCGAGCTCAAACGCCTTTTTTGCTGATGGGGAGTGGAGCAAACATCAAAGTAACCATCCCATTTAAAATACATAACTTTAAAGACAGATTTGTGCTTAACGGGACGGATGGGTGCGTGAGAAACAATCCTGCCCCAGCGAGTGTTGTCGTTAATTTCATGGACGGGGGATGCAGGAATGGGGGTGTCAGCAGT
>CM031621.1:26311125-26330223 GCA_018398815.1 Conus ventricosus
GAAAGGAATGAGTGGAAAGAGTGGGTGGGACACGACTGTTTGCAGCAACGTACGCCTTCTCTAAAGTATTGATTGAAAGGGTTTTCATGTTCCCAGGTAGTACGAAACAATGATAAAATAAACACCAATACAAGTTTGAAATTTACAATACGACTGTGCTGATCTCACTACATTAGTACACCGATGGTGAATGAAGGGATTAAAAGAGAACGAAAGAACGAAAAACGAACGAAACATTTTAATCAGTATAGGCCATGGCCCCTTCTGATGGGGGTATAACATAACAATAATGATATTTCATACAGAAAGGTAGCATATCATAGTCTGACTATAAGAAACTGACAGATAAGCATACAAAATGTACGCATACAAAAAATTAATGTACGCAGTAAATACTACAGTTGGATTCATTTAACTGACCATAGTTGTGCGCCTTTAAAGGTCTATATAAGTAAATACATGTGGTCTTCAGCACTTCTTCATTTTGATTTGCTATGACCAAAGCAGCTCGGAATAAACAGGGGTTTTCAAAGAATTTCCGGGGAATGTATTCATACCTTAAATCTTGCAGGACAGGACTACAAACCAGAAAATGCAATTCGTCTTCATCTGCGTTTTTTGCATAAAGGACATAGTATATCAGTTTTGTTAGTGTTTGCATATCTGTACTGATGCGCTTTAATGTCTGTAATTCCTAATCTAAATCTTGTCAGGTAACTTCTAATATACCTGTCATATTAAGCAAGAGATATTTTTCTCAACTTGCAGATGTCTTAAAAGTTCTGTAAAACGAATATCGCTCACTGTTCTGGATATCTTTTTGCCAGTTTTGCTATCGATTATGAGTTAGGCTTTGCCGAAGTTGTTTCAAAAAACCATTCACATTTGCAACCCCTTGGTACATCCGGACACACCCAAATCCATTATAAAACAGAAATCCTTAACACCTGAAACCCACAAAGTTTTACCACGCGATTCCAATCCAGCAGCACATTAAATGCTTTAAGTGGTAATCTATTGTCATCCATTTGTACAACCCTCAGCTAGTATCTAATACACAGTTCAGGTGAACTGATACAAATAGGTTAGCGGTTTGTTTTTCTTACGAGCAAATGAATGAACTTTTCCCACATGAATTGCAGATTTATCTCAGCCCCAAATCTCAGCACCATATCAAGCAACTGGGTATCGAAGAGTTTAGAAACACTGTCACGGAATTAGTACTTAACATGTTTAATTTTTTTAAGATACACAATAAGGCGCTTTTCGCTCTGCTTGCTAGGTCCTGACCTAAGCAACTGTAAAGTTTAGACGTGTAGAGAAACAGATGTCAAGGTATTTATAACAATTTACAACAGCCATCATCTGTCCATTAAAAAACATCTTTCGCTTGCAGCCAAGTAACCTTGTCTGAAAAGCACAATATTACTCTTTTTAATATTTACTTTTAGCTAAAGTTTACATGCCACTTGGTACAAACTGTTTAATGGGTCTGGAGGCCAGTTGGAGTCTCAGATAATAAAACAAGATCATCAGCTAGTAACAAGATGAATAGTTCAATAAAAATCGGGAGAAAGTGTTGCACCATGTCTTCCGTTTGCTATGATTTCTAAAGCTAGTTCATTTATAAACAATGAGAAAAGAACAAGGCTACAAACATCACCTTGCTTTACACCCTGTGTACATAAAACATAATCAGTAAGCTTTCCACCAGATCTGACCTTGCTTTAACCAAAGCAAAATCGGAAATGAAATGAGGTAGGGAACAGTAAACGATAAACAGTAAACAAGTGGGGTATGTTTTGCTCCCATAAGGAAACCTAACACAGAGTAACTTTTATTCAAGACTGGCACAGCCTTTTAAACTTGAATAAAGTCAGACAAATACATAGACGAACAATCTAATAGTGGGGGAAAAAACAAGCGCAGGCCAACAACTGAACTGTCTGGCAAAGATTTGGACTTGAGGGGAGGGGAGAGGGGAGTTTGAAGATGGAGAAACTGGGAAAATGAAATTAAAAAAAAAAGAAGTTACAGATATGAAAACTCTTCACTAGCTGGATAAGGGAACCATCGCAATCCCTTTTGAAGGCAGATTATATTTGTATTGCCTGCTCCGAGGCCTTTCGCCCGCTGGATCGGGACTCATCAGGGAGACACGGCTGGTTGTGTCTGCGCTCCCGGCGTCAAATAGAGACACAGCACAGTCCATAATACTGTGGTGTTCTCACCACCGTGGGTGCAAAAAAGAATCCAATAGCACCCCCAGAGCAGCCAGCGAAGAGTAGTAAATGCAACCAGACGAAAGTGTGGGGAGGAAAAAAAGTTGCTGTTAAAACTAAAGACATTATGCAAATAATATAAAATGTAGGGGACAGTCTTTGAGCCTACGCCTGAGGATCCACCCAAAGATGCAAGGGAGATCAAAAGACAAACACACAGACGGACAGAAACAAAGACAAATAACCTCAGTTTAATCAAAGCAAAATCGGAAATGAAATGAGGTAGGGAACAGTAAACGATAAACAGTAAACAAGTGGGGTATGTTTTGCTCCCATAAGGAAACCTAACACAGAGTAACTTTTATTCAAGACTGGCACAGCCTTTTAAACTTGAATAAAGTCAGACAAATACATAGACGAACAATCTAATAGTGGGGGAAAAAACAAGCGCAGGCCAACAACTGAACTGTCTGGCAAAGATTTGGACTTGAGGGGGGGGAGAGGGGAGTTTGAAGATGGAGAAACTGGGAAAATGAAATTTAAAAAAAAAGAAGTTACAGATATGAAAACTCTTCACTAGCTGGATAAGGGAACCATCGCAATCCCTTTTGAAGGCAGATTATATTTGTATTGCCTGCTCCGAGGCCTTTCGCCCGCTGGATCGGGACTCATCAGGGAGACACGGCTGGTTGTGTCTGCGCTCCCGGCGTCAAATAGAGACACAGCACAGTCCATAATACTGTGGTGTTCTCACCACCGTGGGTGCAAAAAAGAATCCAATAGCACCCCAGAGCAGCCAGCGAAGAGTAGTAAATGCAACCAGACGAAAGTGTGGGGAGGAAAAAAAGTTGCTGTAAAACTAAAGACATTATGCAAATAATATAAAATGTAGGGGACAGTCTTTGAGCCTACGCTGAGGATCCACCCAAAGATGCAAGGGATAAAGACAAACACACAGACGGACAGAAACAAAGACAAATAACCTCAGTTTAATCAAAGCAAAATCGGAAATGAAATGAGGTAGGGAACAGTAAACGATAACAGTAAACAAGTGGGGTATGTTTTGCTCCCATAAGGAAACCTAACACAGAGTAACTTTTATTCAAGACTGGCACAGCCTTTTAAACTTGAATAAAAGTCAGACAAATACATAGACGAACAATCTAATAGTGGGGGAAAAAACAAGCGCAGGCCAACAACTGAACTGTCTGGCAAAGATTTGGACTTGAGGGAGGGGAGAGGGGAGTTTGAAGATGGAGAAACTGGGAAATGAAATTAAAAAAAAAAGAAGTTACAGATATGAAAACTCTTCACTAGCTGGATAAGGGAACCATCGCAATCCCTTTTGAAGGGCAGATTATATTTGTATTGCCTGCTCCGAGGCCTTTCGCCCGCTGGATCGGGACTCATCAGGGAGACACGGCTGGTTGTGTCTGCGCTCCCGGCGTCAAATAGAGACACAGCACAGTCCATAATACTGTGGTGTTCTCACCACCGTGGGTGCAAAAAAGAATCCAATAGCACCCCAGAGCAGCCAGCGAAGAGTAGTAAATGCAACCAGACGAAAGTGTGGGGAGGGAAAAAAAGTTGCTGTAAAACTAAAGACATTATGCAAATAATATAAAATGTAGGGGACAGTCTTTGAGCCTACGCTGAGGATCCACCCAAAGAGCAAGGAGATCAAAAGAAAAACACGACGGACGGGAAAACAAAGACAAATAACCTCAGTTTAATAAAGAAAATCGGAAATGAAAGAGGTAGGGAACAGTAAACGAAAAACAGTAAACAAGGGGGTATTTTTTGCTCCCATAAGGAAACTAACCAGAGTAACTTTATTCGATGGCACAGCCTTTTAAACTTGAATAAAGTGACAAATACATAGCGAAATCAAATAGGGGGGGAAAAAAAAAACAAGCGCAGGCCAACAACTGAATTCTGGCAAAGTTTTGGATTTAAGGGGGGGGGAAAGGGGGGATTTAAAGTGGAAAAGGGGGGAAAATGAATTAAAAAAAAAGAAGTTACAGATATAAAACTCTTCACTACTGGAAAAGGGAAACCTTCACAATCCTTTTAAGGCAGATTATTTTTGTATTGCCTGTCCGGGCCTTTCACCCCCTGGATCGGGACTCATCAGGGAAAACCCGGCGGGTTGTGTCTGCGCTCCTGGCGTAAATAAACACAGCACTCCAAAATACTGTGGTGTTCTCACCACCTTTGGGTTGCAAAAAAAAACCCAATAGCACCCAGAGCACCACGAAAGAGGAAAATGCAACCAGACGAAAGTTGGGGGGAGGAAAAAAAGTTGCTAAAAACTAAAGCATTATGAAAATAATAAAAATGTGGGGGGACGTTTTTGGCCCAGCCTGGGGAAAACCACCCAAAGATGAAAGGGAGATCAAAAGACAAACACACAGACGGACAGAAACAAAGAAAAAACCCTCAGTTTAATCAAAGAAAAATCGGAAAAGAAATGAGGTAGGGAACGAAAACGAAAACAGTAAAAAAAGTGGGGTTGTTTGCTCCATAAAAAAACCTAAACAGGAGTAATTTTTATTCAAGATGGCACAGCCTTTTAAACTTAAATAAGTCAACAAATACAAGAGAACAATCTAAAGTGGGGGAAAAAACAAGCGCAGGCCAACAACTGAAACGTCTGGCAACGTTTTGGGACTTGAGGGGAGGGGAGAGGGGGGTTTGAAGATGGAGAAACGGGGGGGAAAAAATGAAAATTTAAAAAAAAGAAGTTACAGTATAAAAACTCTTCACTAGCGGGATAAGGGGAACCCATCGCAACCCCTTTTGAGGAGTTTATTTGTATTCCCTGCCCCGAGGCCTTTCGCCCGCTGGATCGGGATCATCAGGGGGACCGGCGGGTTGTGCTGCGCTCCGGCGCAAAAGGGGGACACAGCCAGTCCATAATACTGTGTGTTCTACCACCTGGGTGCAAAAAAAAATCCAATAGCACCCCCAGACCCCCAGCGAAGAGTAGAAAATGCAACCAGACGAAAGTGTGGGGAGGAAAAAAAGTTGCTGTAAAACTAAAGACATTATGAAAATAATTAAAATGTAGGGGACGTCTTTGAGCCTCCCCCTGAGGACCACCAAAGATGCAAGGGGATAAAAAGACAAAACACAGACGGACAGAAACAAAGAAAAATAACCTAGTTTAAAATCAAAGCAAAATGGGAATAAAAATGAGGTGGGGAACGTAAACAAAAAACAGTAAAAAATGGGGTATGTTTTGCTCCCAAAAGGGAAATAACACAGAGTAATTTTTTTCAAGACTGGCACAGCCTTTTTTTAAACTTGAAAAAAATCAGACAAAAAATAGACAAAAATCTAAAGTGGGGGAAAAAACAAGCGCGGGCCAAAAAAATGAACTGCTGGCAAAAGTTTTGGTTGGGGGGGGGGAGGGAGGGGGAGTTTGAAGATGGAAAAAAACGGGGAAAAATAAAATTTAAAAAAAAAAGGTTACAGATATAAAACTCTTCACTACTGGTTTTAAAAACCATCGCAACCCCTTTTTAAAGGCGATTATATTTGTTTTCCCCTGCCTCCGAGGCCTTTCGCCCGCGGATCGGGACCATCAGAGAGCACGGCTGGTTGTGTCTGCGCCCCCGGGTCAAATAGAGACACAGAAACAGCCCAAAAAAACTGTTTTTCACCACCGGGGGTGAAAAAAAAAGAATCCAATACCCCCCCAAGCAGCTAGCAAAAGAGTGAAAATGCCCAACGAAAGTGTGGGAGGAAAAAATTGCTTAAAACTAAAGACATTATGCAAAAAATTAAAATGAAGGGGACAGTTTTTGAGCCTAGCCGGGATCCCCCAAAGATGCAAGGGAGATCAAAAAAAACAAACACACGAGGGACGAAACAAAGACAAATAACCCAGTTTAATCAAAGCAAAATCGGAAATAAATGGGGTGGGGAAACAGTAAACGATAAACAAGTGGGGTATGTTTTTGCTCCCATAAAAACCTAACAAGAGTAATTTTATTCAAGACGGGCACAGCTTTTTAAAACTTGAAAAAAGCAGACAAATACATAAGAACAATTAATAGGGGGGGGAAAAAACAAGGAGGCCAAAAACTGAACTTTGGCAAATTTTTGGACTTGAGGGGGGGGGAGGGGGAGTTTTGAAATGGAGAAACGGGGAAAATAAAATTTAAAAAAAAAAAGAATTACAGATATGGAAAACTCTTCACTAGCTGGATAAGGGAACCATCGCAATCCCTTTTGAAGCAGATTATATTTGTATTGCCTGCTCCGGGGCCTTTTCGCCGCTGGATCGGGACTCATCAGGGAGACACGGCTGGTTGTGTCTGCGCTCCCGGCGTCAAATAGAGACACAGCACAGTCCATAACTGTGGTGTTCTCACCACCGTGGGTGCAAAAAAAGAATCCAATAGCACCCCAGAGCAGCCAGCGAAGAGTAGTAAATGCAACCAGACGAAGTGTGGGGAGGAAAAAAAGTTGCTGTAAAACTAAAGACATTATGCAAATAAATAAATGTAGGGACAGTCTTTGACCTAGCCTGAGGATCCACCCAAAGATGCAAGGGAGATCAAAAGACAAACACACAGACGGACAGAAACAAAGACAAAAACCTCAGTTTAATCAAAGCAAAATCGAAATGAAATGGGGGTAGGGAACAGTAAACGATAAACAGTAAACAAGTGGGGTATGTTTTGCTCCCATAAGGAAACTAACACAGAGTAACTTTTATTCAAACTGGCACAGCCTTTTAAACTTGAATAAAGTCAGACAAATACATAGACGAACATCTAATAGTGGGGAAAAAACAAGCGCGGGCCCAAAACAACTGAACTGTCTGGCAAAGATTGGGACTTGAGGGGAGGGGAGAGGGGAGTTTGAAGATGGGAGAAACTGGGAAAATGAAATTAAAAAAAAAAAAATTTACGATATGAAAACTCTTCACTAGCTGGATAAGGAAACCATCGCAATCCCTTTTGAAGGCAGATTATATTTGTATTGCCTGCTCCGAGGCCTTTCGCCCGCTGGATCGGGACTCATCAGGGAAGACACGGCTGGTTGTGTCTGCGCTCCCGCGTCAAATAGGACAAGCACAGTCCATAATACTGTGGTGTTCTCACCACCGTGGGTGCAAAAAAGAATCCAATAGCCCCCCCAGAGCAGCCAGCGAAGAGTAGTAAATGCAACCAACGAAAGTGTGGGGAGGAAAAAAAAGTTGCTGTAAAACTAAAGACATTATGCAAAAAATATAAAATGTGGGGGAACAGTCTTTGAGCCTACGCTGAGGACCACCCAAAGATGCAAGGGAGATCAAAAGACAAACACACAGACGGACAGAAACAAAGACAAAAAACCTCAGTTTAATCAAACAAAAATCGGAAATGAAATGAGGTAGGGAACAGTAACGATAACAGTAAACAAGTGGGGTTTATGTTTTGCTCCCATAAGGAAACCTAACCCCAGAGTAACTTTTATTCAAGACTGGCACAGCCTTTTAAACGCTTTAACGTTATAGTACTACTTTTGATACACTGATATATCTGCTATTGATACCGTTCTTTTTCAGTAGGGCCCAGAGTAATTTTCTAGAAACAGAGTCAAAACGCTTTCTCGAAATAAATAAAAGCTACATATAGCTTACGATTATACGAAAACTACTTTTTTAACGACAACTAAAAGAGTAAATGTATGATCTATAGTTGGAATGATTTTGTTTTAAAACCAGCTTGAAACTCAACGTAATGTTACGTTGATCGATCCATTTTGGTTATCTGTTTTTAATGATGGAGCTGTACAATTTGCTGCTTATATCAGACAAATTTAGATTCCTCTGTAATTACCAGATCATTCACGGCAAACCTTTTTAAACAGTGGAATGATAATCGATTCAGTCCAGCTTTCTGGATACAATCCTTTATCAAAAAGAGTTTTGAAAAATTTTAAGAAAAAATCCCACCATTCTTAAATAATCACAAATCAAAACCGGCAGGACCCGCAGACTTTCCTTCTTAATTTTTTGTTATCGAAAAACATCTCCTCTTTTGAAAGGGTTATCCAAGCAACTTGTTTCTTAATTTCTTCTGTGTAGCTTCACAGCAAATATCGTTCTCTACCAAATTTTGAAATGCTGGTACCACTCTTCAGGTAAAATATTTACTGGTGTACAAGGATGTCTTTACGGGAAAAGTTACGAACATTTTGCCAGAATTCCTTCTGGTTTATGGACTGAGTTTATCAAAAAATTAAGTAAAGATATGTTGTGCTCAAAAAAGGGGAAATTTTGCCAATGCCAGAACTACAGAACAAAAAGTCTCATTAGCCACACCAGTAAAATCATGCTCAGAGTCATCTTGAATCGACTGAAGAAAAAAGGCGGAAGAACACCTGGTGGAAGAACAAGCTGGATTCAGGCAGGCAGAAGCAGTAGAACAGATCTTCACCTGCCGGTTTCTGATGGAGAAACATCTGCAACTCAGAGAGACCTGTTCCCCAACTTCATTGACTTTAGGAAAGCGTTTGACAGGGTGTGGCACAAGGGTCTGTGGCAGGTGCTCAGAAAGTTTGGCATAGAGGAGGGTCTCGTCCAAACCATCCAGGCGCTGTATAACACCGCCAGCAGCGCAGTCCTCCTCAACAACCAGATAGGGGACTACTTTAAGACCACAGTTGGAGTCCGTCAAGGCTGCCTGCTATCTCCCGTACTGTTCAATCTTTTCCTGGAAAACATCATGCGTGAAACCCTCCATGACTTCCACTCCACTGTCTCCATCGGAGGAAGAACCATCAATAATCTGAGGTTCGCAGATGACATCGACCTGATGGGAGGCAGCAACGAAGAACTACAAGACCTGACAAAGAGACTGGAAGAAAGGGCAGGTGCATATGGAATGGAAGTGAGCACAGAAAAAAGCAAAGTCCTGGTCAACAGCACAACCAACACCCATGCTGAAATCTACATGAACGGACAACAGCTTGAAGAAGTGGGCGCTTTCAAATACCTTGGCGCCACTCTCACCAAAGACGGTCGCTCTACAACAGAAATCAAGACCAGACTAGCGATCGCAACAGCAGCAATGGCAAAGCTACACAAGATCTGGAAAAAGCAGGGAGATCAGCTTTCCTACAAAGATGAAGCTGTACAAGTCCCTGGTGCTGTCCATCCTGCTGTATGGCTGCGAAAGCTGGACCATGACAGCAGAGACCACCAAGAGAATCCAGACGTTTGAAACTAAATGCTTCAGGCGCTTGCTCGGGATCTCTTGGCAAGACCGGAAGACAAACGACCTTGTGAGGAGCCAAATAACATCACTTGCAGGCCCCAAGAACCCCTCTTGGCAACAGTCAAGAAGAGGAAGCTGTCGTGGTTCGGGCATGTCATACGCCACAATTCACTGCCCAAAACAGTCATCCAGGGCACGCTGGAAGGCGGCAGACGAAGGGGACGACAAGCCAAATGCTGGATGGACAACATCAAAGAATGGACCAGGATGGATGGCCCTACGCTGATGCGACAGACAGAGGACAGGGCCGGATGGCGGTGCCTGGCTTCGAGAGTGTCTCTCATCTCCTTTACGTCCATCATGGGCAAGAGAATGATGATGATGATGTTGTGCTCTGGTTGCCTTTTCTGCAACATATTTTTGCATTTTCGTCGAGCCTTACCGTGTTTTAAGGGGTCTCACTATCATGGGTTCTGCAAAACACTCTCAGAAGTTTCCTCGTATTTGATGTTGTCAATTTACATTCTTGATCAAACCATGATTCAGTTCTCTCACCTGAGTTTATTCTTATTTTCTTTTTCACACATTCTGCTTTCGTCATAATACGATTACCAAACATACATAAAGCTACATTAATATCTTCATCTATGCAACGGTATTATCATCATTCATCAGACTACGAAAAAGTTTTGCATTATCATCATTCCATTTCAGTTTCCAAATATGCTGAGCCTCCTTGCATTTCTTCACAACAGGAACCAACAGTTTGTGAGAAGCCAAAGTGCAGTTCAAAGACTCAATACGGTCTGTTACATACAAATTGAAAGAGAGAGAGAGAGAGAGAGAGAGAGAGAGAGAGAGAGAGGACGGACGACTAAAATAGGTTGATTACACAAACTCACTTTGCTACACAACTGAATTAAAAAATAAAACTAATGCAGCCTACTTTTCAAGTATAAAACGTAACGTTAGTGCATATATATTCTTTCTATATTCTTTGACATAAACAATTCAACCGATTTTGTTCCAATTAAAAAACAGAAAAAAAGCTTCAAAACAGCCTATTAATTTTCATCTGTCCGCGTATCCACCTCCGCCCTTTCTTTTCACAGATCTACTGCCCTCCCTTCCCGTCTCTCATTTCATATTGCTCTCTTCTCAATATAGTACAAACCAGGTATGTTTTCAAGCTTCCAGCATAACCTATCTGAATGGCTTGTCTTATGTGTCGACTCAAAACAGGTAAGAATTGCTCAGAATGAAGTTTTTAAACTAGACATTACGTTAGTCCGCGTCATAGGACCAATCAAAAATAACTGAGGTATATGTTTACAATACAGACGACAACAAATGCGATTAAATTTTAGCCACTGACAAGTTCGCACGCACACACACACACACACACACACACACACACACACACACACACACACATCAGAGAATGAGAACATAGCAACCCTGAAATATACCGATGGTGCTAGCAGAACTTCACGTGCCTTGTGATGGCGTTGGAGTGGCGCTTGGACTAGCTGAAGGTGGTGATGGAGTGGCGCCTGGAGTGGCCCTGGGGTGATGAGGGTGGTGGTGGAGTTGCACCTGGGGAACCACCTGGGGTGCCTGAGGGTGGTGGTGGAGTTGCACCTGGAGAGCCACTTGGGGTGACTGAGGGTGGTGATGGAGTTATACCTGGGGAGCCGCCTGGGGTGACTGAGGGTGGTGGTGGTGTTACACCTGGGGAGCCGCCAGGGGTGACTGAGGGGTGGTGGTGGAGTTGCACCTGGAGAGCCACCTGGGGTGACCGAAGGTGGTGGTGGAGTGGCACCTGGAGAGCCACCTGGGGTGATGAGGGTGGTGGTGGAGTTGCACCTGGAGAGCCGCCTGGGGTGCCCGAAGGTGGTGGTGGTGTGTGGCTCCTGGTGTGCCACTTGGAGTTCCTGAGGGTGAAGGTGGGGTGACACCAGTGGTGCCTTCTGTAATATAATCGATTGTGTTGTATCCAGAGACAACATGTGTGATTGGTTTTTGGTTGACGTTCTTGAGATCAGTTCCATTGTTAACAACACAACGGATTTTTCTCTGGTTACAGAATGGATAACCTGCCCCCCCCTCCCCCCCCCCACCCCCCCCCCCCCCCCCAATTGGTGGGCAATAAAGAACCCAACCAATAAAATTCATGACAAGCAAAATTTCTGAGCGCTGAAAACAGGATAATACGTACAGAAAAACACAAACGAGGTATATGCCATTCAAACTGAATGTTTAACCCTCTACAGTTGGTTACGCAATATTCTGTTCAGAAACACGGCGAAAACTCGAACAGCATGCAGGTAGGTTAGATGGCGCAATGCATCATTTGAACATCTTTCAGAAGACCACTTACCACTTGATGTGGATTGGTGAAAAGAATAAACAAAGAACATCGTTCGCGTCCACTTCATAAACAAGAGTCTTGTCAAGATTTTGACACTCTGCGTATCTGACTATCCGATTCGTAATTGAATTGCTGACTACACAATTTGACCACGGAAATCTTCATGTAGGATAGGGCGAAAATAAAAAAAATATTTGGATCAGGATTGGCCAAAATGTATTTCACACACACACACGTGTGTGTGTGTGTGTGTGTGTGTGTGTGTGTGTGTGTGTGTGTGTGTGTGTGTGTGTGTGTGTGTGAGAGAGAGAGAGAGAGAGAGAGAGGAGAGAGAGAGAGAGAGAGAGAGGAGAGAGAGAGAGAGAGAATCTTTGTTTCTAAGGGTAACAGATAAGCAATGATATGCATTTTTTTCCATCCGACTATTGCTCCGATAAGGGGCAAATTGTGACTAACAACTAACTAAGCATGGCTAGCGACTGAAACTGAAAAGAAAATTAACAAACATACATATTTCAAAAATACAGAAAGAAAATGTGGATGAGTTGTCTCTCCATCAACACTGACGCATAGATGAATTAAAGGGAAAAAAACATTGAAACGACAAACAAGAATAAACGATCTAATGTTAAAAAGAAACAAACATGTAGCCTACACACAGACATATAAAAAGCGATCCTCCTGTTTTGGTTTTCCAAAAAGAACAATCGGGTGAGAAGGAAAAAGAGAGGAGAGGGAGAGAAAAGAGAGGAGAGAGGGGAGGGGGGAGGGGAGAGAGAGAGAAGGGGGAGAGAGAAGAGAGAGGGGGGAGGAAGGGGGATTGATTGATTTAAATTTATTGGGTTTGATTGATTGACCCTTTTTTACCCAAGGGTGAAGGGTTTTTGGCCAAAGCCTAGTTTTTTACCCAAACGCCTTTTTCATTCATACAATTTTTTCGCACATATCATTCAAAACAGCAAAATTTAATTTTACCAACATGATATTCAATTCAAAAATGAAAGCAAACGCTCAAAAAAAGGGGAAATTTTAATGGGGGTTTGGGAAAACAAAAAGGGAAAATTTTAAAAAAAACAAAAAAAACAAAAACCCCACAGAGAGAGAGAGGTCCGAGGAGGGTGGGGAAAAGAGAATGGTTTGGTAGGGGGAGGAGAAAAGGGGGTGGTAGACAGAGTGGGAGTGGGGGTTTAGCGATTTTAAAGGAGTTTGGGTTTTTTTTTGAGACGATTTTTTTTCAAAGTAAGGTTAAAAAGAAAGGGGTTGCGAAAAAACCCTTAAACATTGGTTTTTCGGGAAAAATTCAACTTTTGAGGGCATTTAAAAAGTTTAGCAAAAAGTTTTCCTTTTAAAGGTTTTTTAAAATAAAACCTGTTTTGTAGATTCGGTTTTAAATGAGTTCCAACATTTTTTTCCAGATTTAAACTAGGCTTGTTTTGTTTTAGATCAAAGCGTGGGTGGGAAAAAAGGAAAATTTTGTCGAGCCAGAAAAGCTGTTCGAAAACTTTTAAAAAGGGCCCTTTTTAAAAACATGGCATAATAAACTGTAAGATTGTTAAAAAATAAAAGAAACCTTGTTGAATTCCCAATTTCCCATTTAGAGGAAATTTGTTCAGGCTTTTAGTTTTTCGTCTGTTGTTGGATACGTGGATGGAGTAGGGTTTGCCCGCACGTCTATGGAGAGAATTTTTGCCTTCTTTTTTGGACTCATACTGGGCCCCCCACCTTTTTTGAGGCCCTTAAATTTTTTTCCCTGACAAATTTGTGGAAATTTGGGGAAAAGTTTTAAACAATTACTGTTGTGGCGCTTTTAATTTTAGAAACAGGAAAAAGGGGTTTTTAGACTTCCTTATACGTTATTTAGATGAGATTGCCCTTTCCAAATTTTTATCTATCTTAACCCCCCAAAAAAAACCCATTCTCCTCCCCCCCTCTCGATGAAGTGCCATTCAATGAAGTTTTAGGCAAAGGGAGCAACGGTGTTTTTTTGGGGGGGTTGCTTTAATCATAGTTTGGGTTTGGCTGGGTGTATGACCCTTAAGTTTGAATTTACAACCCCTTTTGACACGTCCCGGGAACTTTTTGGGGGAGAATTTCATTGTTGTTTTATTTTAAAACCATTCGTTTGGGCGAAGAGTCATCACAAATAAATCGTCTTTACCTTTTTTATCTGTTAAAGGACAATTTGGGAAATCATTGGAAGATTGCAGAATTGTAGGGGGGCCCCCAGTAAGGCCCCGTGGGCTCCCTGTTTACAAAAGTTTTGAAGTGGAGGTTTTCCAATTTAAGGGGCCCCCATACGGTCCTATCGTTCAAGTTTTGATTGGAATTTAATGAGATGTCGGGGTTGGTTCAAGTAGACAGGTTGTTTCTTTAGAAGGGAAAGGAATGATTTAACCAATCAAACCGGGCCCTTTTTTAAGTCAAGAAAAACAAACCCCCGGTCATTTTTTGGGTTGGTTTATATTTGAAAAACCCTTAGTCCACTTTGTGATTAATGCTTTTGGGGGGGGAATGATTAGGGCCGGGAAACCGATTTGGGGTTGGTTTAAAAGTTTGTTTTTTTTCCATGGGGAGTTCGTGTGTGGGTATGTGTCTTTTTAAGGGGTTTTGGTTTGACCCGATTGTTTTGGATAATAGGTCTGAAATTATTTGGGTCCGGGCAAATCAAATTTAAATTTTTGGGAAGGGGGGTTTAAATTTTGGGGGTTTTTTTAACGCCTGAGGGGAAAACATTTGGGTTTTAAAGGATGAATTTTATATGTATGTTAAGAGACTCAACAAAGGGAAGGGGGAGAGGAAACCTTGGAAGAAAAAGGGGTATTTTTGGGCCCAAGGTTTTTTTTTTCTTTAATTTTCGGGTTTGGGCTTTCCTTTTTTTTTATTTCCCGCAAAAAGGGGAAATTTTTAATTTTGGGTTTCTGGATCCCAAATTTTTTTTTTGCAAAAAGAAATGGGAAATCGGTTTATGTATATTTTATTTGGGGGCTCTTATAGTCTGTTTTGGGGTTTAGTAAGGGTAAACTTTATAATGGGCAAGAAAGGGGGAAAATTTAAATTTTTTCCGGGGGGATTTGGTGCTGAAGTTTGTGAATTTTTAGGCTTGTTGGGGTACAATGGTTTTTTGCCCCCCAAATTGGCGCTGTGGTTTTTTCTTCCCTTATTTATTTGAATGAAGTAGCTTGTTTTGGCTTTTTCAAAATTCGGGGTTTTTTTAAAAAAGTTTCTCGGGTCTTTGTATTCGTAAACCAAAATTTTTGCCCTTTTATTGGTACGTTTGGGCCATTTTGGGAGCAAAACTGGGTTTAAACCAGGGGTTTATCTGCGGATGCCTAACTCTTTTTTTGTAACGGCGCGTGTTTTTTTTAGATGGTGAGGAATTTTTTTTGGGAAACCCAAAGGGGCAGTGGGTCATCGACGTCTGAGTAATTATAAATTAAGTGAAAAAAGGGGGAAAAGTTTAAGTCATAAGGTATGCTGCTTCATTAACCCTTTTGAAAAAGCGGTATTGGATGGTCGTGTGACCTTTGGGTGGTGATTTTGGGAGCCTGAAGGACCACGTGCAGAAGACTGGACAGTGATCACTAATACCAGAATGTACCACTGAAACATCTAGTATTGCGGATTTGTTGTTAGTGTATACATGATCAATAAGTGTCGCAGTTGTTTTAGTTATTCTCGTTGGGGTTTGTACTAACTGATGGAGTGCATGAAGTGATAGTGTACTTGTCCAAGCTGGTTGTTGTTTTAACATATCAATATTGAAGTCCCCTAACAGTAGTATATTTGAATTGTTGTGACAGATCCAATCCATCATTTGTACAAAGTTGTCATACCATTCGTATGTGGAAGATGGGTGTCTATATAAATGTCCGATTATTAATGGCGGTGATTTGGAGTTTTTATTATTTCAATCCAGATATTTGGAGTTTTTTTATTTCAATCCAGAGAGAGAGAGAGAGAGAGAGAGAGAGAGAGAGAGAGAGAGAGAGAGAGAGAGAGAGACAGAGACAGAGAGAGAGAGTGATAGGGTATTACATTTTCTAAAATTGTAACATATTATATACTGCTAAGGGTGTTACTTGGTCATTGTATTCTGCATACAGCTAAGGGTGCTAACTAGAAAACTACAATGTATGAATTATATTAACATATTACACACATTTTTCATCATGTGACTACAATGTATGAATAGAAGAAACAGTACTAGAATCAATTATCAGTTAGCGACATTGCATTCATAAAATCAATTATCATAACACTTATATAATATGGTGTGTTTGTGTGTGTGTGTGTGTGTGTGTGTGTGTGTGTGTGTGTGTGTGTGTGTGTGTGTGTGTGTGTGTGTGTGCGCGCGTGCTTGCGCAGAGAGAGAGAGAGAGAGAGAGAAGAGAGAGAGAGAGGAGGGAAAAAGAGAGAGAGAGACAGAGCGAAAGAGAGAGAGAGAGTGCTAGAAGTGTAGTTGTAGACTACAAAGAAAGAAAGAAAGAAAGACAAAGAATGGAACGATTGTTCACGTTGTGACCAAAATGTCATCTAAGATCTATTTCAAGTTACGATATTCGAGAAACAAATCTAATATGCTCCCGTTCCTAGTGGAAATAGTGAGGGAGATACGATAATAGGCGGGAGAAGTCGAGGAAGAGAGTGGGGACACTGGAGAGAGGCAAATTCTTGACGCAATTTTTATTGGAAAAAATCCGACGGTATGTTTTGTTGATAATAGTGTATGTCAAGGGTTACAAATGTCAAGTGACTGCGTCATGGAAAAGTTGAAACTATAAACATTTCCAAGGGAAGGATCAGTTAAACTATCTTAAATCAAAATTGACGGGTTGTGTATGATTCATCACATCAATCCATGTGTGGAAGCATTTTAGCGCTCTGACATTTTTTATCTCAGTTATCGGTTTAGTATTTGTCACTGTCATGCGGCTGGTTTCGAATGTATCCAAAACTATTTGCTAAACTGGCCACTGCATGTAGTTACTGACTTTAATGAATCTCTTCACGTGATCTACACAGACACTTGTCAACCTTTTCATTCAAATTTCTCTTGTTCAATTCACTATACTTCTCTTCTTGAGCGGTTTAAAGGTCCTTGTGTCACACATGTCCGAGATGTTGCTGGAGATCCGCGGTTTAAATCTCCATCTGCCTATTCCTAGGACCTCTATTGCTGTTAAAACCATCTCTCGGTTTAAACTGTTTAGGGGGGATTCAAGGTGTTCTTTTAAGATAAATAGTGGACGAATTCTCCTCCATGGCCCGTTAGGAATTGCTCAGCAATGTTAGGATCTTTCAGTTTGTCAAGACTGAATTTGAGACGGCTGTATTACACTCTCTTCTTGTTCTTTAAACGCACTTTAAAGTTTATCATGGCAAAGTTGTGGTCATTTCTAAAATCAAATCCTGGAGATGTCCTTGTTTTAGCCCTATTGATGCCAGTGCCGTAGTAATTCTTCTCAACAATACAGTCTACCTAGTTGTGGAACTGACCGTTTGGGGGTGCCATGACCATCATCGGGATGCTTTATATCTATCAAGAGTGTTGGCACGAACCAAGTTATTATCACTGGCAAATTGTAGAGGTGTGGTCCTCTGCCATCAATCATCATTGGTCGCAATACAATAGTGGCCACAGCGTTTTTTCAAATTTTCTTGGGCACCTTCACCAGCCTTGGTATTATAGCCACATTGAACGGTGAGGATGTTTTCTTGTCAACTTTACTGACGACTGTTTAGAACTGGGGGTAGAATTCGTCAATCTGGTCATAATTACACTCAAAGGCTATAGTTACAATCCTGCTGGAAACAGGGTATTATCATAGTACAGCATTCTTGACGTTCTTATTAACTAGGAATGTCAGTCTATGCACATATTGGTCTTCTCCAATGTAGCGCAGGACATGCCCTTTTTCTGCCTGCACTTTTCCATTGTTCTTCAATCTTACTTGGCAGAGGCCACGAGCGTGTCACGGGTATCTCAGGCAGACCTCTTTACCCTAAAACTCTATTGGTGTTCTTCTCAAATAAAATGAGCGTATTTTCTGCAAAATGTGTGTTCATATCTTCCACCTTTGTTGTGTGTAAAATCGGGAGGAGGAGGGCAGGGGCGGGAAAGAGATGATTTTGTTTCTATTGACAGGCATCATATGGCAGAGGGTAGACAGTGTAGGGATACCTGAGTTATAGTACCTACCACTATAAAGGTTTCTCCCAAGACAGATTACCTTCAAAACTATTTCATCAGCATACTCTGGCACAAATTCAGGCTCTCACGCAAGATTTTTTGTCAATATTTCAGTGCCTTTAGTCCCCACTATGGTTCCAACGTCATCCAGACGTGAGTTCGCACGCACGACTGAGCGGAAATTGTCAGTCTTTAGTTATAGCGCACAAACACAACAGTTATACACCGCAAGTGCAAGAACCGCTCAAGAACGTCGTCTCCAGATTTTAAATTCGACTTTTTTTTAGTTCGTCCTGTCCATCGTACACATGCCATACTACCATCATTCCAAACATTAAAAGTTGTGGCATGCTGGGCCGTTTATCGCTTTGCCAACTATCAGCAGTCTGAGGATTCTTGTACTGGTTAGTAAGCACACCACACGTAGACAATACCTGCAATGTAGCAAAATGTGATTGACAGTTTTTCAGTTAATTAGCTATCCACACTTTGAGAGGACTGTTTTCCACTTATGGCACCAGTGTACGCCCAGGCGGTGCCCTATGCCTCACCTAGTGACTTCAGAATCAAAAGCCCCAGGTGTACCCAAGTCGGTCCTAACAACACCTAGGGTTTCTAAAGGAAGACTCTAATTTGGGAATTGGAAGCTTCTGGTCATCACGGTACAACCAGCAAATTTGAAGATGGTCTCCAAAGGAGCATGTAGTAGCAAGCTGTATTTCTCAAACTCAACACCAGCATCACAAAAAAACTATAAAATGTACATTCTGAGGAAAATTATTATCAAAATATTTTCTCATGTGTTGAATACGAGTCTTTTTCGTCAACCCAGTCTCAAACAATTTAACATGAAAACATTAAACAGGCCAAGTCTTTACCAAATCTGAACAGCCTCACTACTGTACAGACTTTGAAATTGATATTGGTACAAAAGATACCATCATTCAAAATGACTTTGAAATTGATATTGGTACAAAAGATACCATCATTCACAAAAAAGACTTTCAATGACACCTTTCTCTCTCTCACCCAACTCGAGAAACATGAGCAATTGTAAAGATAGTTTTGGAAAGAATCATTAATATCTGAATCTACGAAACA
>CM031621.1:26331223-26371242 GCA_018398815.1 Conus ventricosus
CTTAGCTATATCTAATGTTCACTAAATTTGCCACGCAGAATTAATTTTCTCAGCCCCAAATCTCAGCACCATATCAAGCAACGGTATCGAAGAGTTTAGAAACACTGTACGGAATTAACTTAACATGTTATTTTTTTTTAGATACACAATAGGGCGCTTTTCGCTCTGCTTGCTAGGTCCGACCTAAGCAACTTAAGTTAGACGTGTAGAGAAACAATGTCAGGTATTTAAACAATTTACAACAGCCATCATCTGTCCATTAAAAACATCTTCGCTGCAGCCAAGTAACCTTGCTGAAAGCACAATATTACTCTTTTTATATTTACTTTTAGCTAAGTTACATGCCACTTGGACAAACGTTTAAGGGTCTGGAGCCAGTTGGAGTTCAGATAAAAAACAGATCATCAGCTAGTAACAGATGAATTCAATAAAAATCGGGAGAAAGTGTTGCACCATGTCTTCCGTTTGCTATGATTTCTAAAGCTAGTTCATTTATAAACAATGAAAAAGAACAAGGCTACAAACATCACCTTGCTTACACCCTGTGTACATAAAACATAATCATAAGCTTTCCACAGATCTGACCTTGCTTTAACCAAAGCAAAATCGGAAATGAAATGAGGTAGGGAACAGTAAACGATAAACAGTAAACAAGTGGGGTATGTTTTGCTCCCATAAGGAAACCTAACACAGAGTAACTTTTATTCAAGACTGCACAGCCTTTTAAACTTGAATAAATCAGACAAATACATAGACGAACAATCTAATAGTGGGGAAAAAACAAGCGCAGGCCAACAACTGAACTGTCTGGCAAAGATTTGGACTTGAGGGGAGGGGAAGGGGAGTTTGAAGATGAGAAACTGGGAAAATGAAATTAAAAAAAAAAGAAGTTACAGATATGAAAACTCTTCACTAGCTGGATAAGGGAACCATCGCAATCCCTTTTGAAGGCAGATTATATTGTATTGCCTGCTCCGAGGCCTTTCGCCCGCTGGATCGGGACTCATCGGGGAGACACGGCTGGTTGTGTCTGCGCTCCCGGCGTCAAATAGAGACACAGCACAGTCCATAATACTGTGGTGTTCTCACCACCGTGGGTGCAAAAAAGAATCCAATAGCACCCCCAGAGCAGCCAGCGAAGAGTAGTAATGCAACCAGACGAAAGTGTGGGGAGGAAAAAAAGTTGCTGTAAAACTAAAGACATTATGCAAATAATATAAAATGTAGGGGACAGTCTTTGAGCCTACGCCTGAGGATCCACCCAAAGATGCAAGGGAGATCAAAAGACAAACACACAGACGGACAGAAACAAAGACAAATAACCTCAGTTTAATCAAAGCAAAATCGGAAATGAAATGAGGTAGGGAACAGTAATCGATAAACAGTAAACAAGTGGGGTATGTTTTGCTCCCATAAGGAAACCTAACACAGAGTAACTTTTATTCAAGACTGGCACAGCCTTTTAAACTTGAATAAAGTCAGACAAATACATAGACGAACAATCTAATAGTGGGGGAAAAAACAAGCGCAGGCCAACAACTGAACTGTCTGGCAAAGATTTGGACTTGAGGGGAGGGGAGAGGGGAGTTTGAAGATGGAGAAACTGGGAAAATGAAATTTAAAAAAAAGAAGTTACAGATATAAAAAACTCTTCACTAGCTGGATAAGGGAACCATCGCAATCCCTTTTGAAGGCAGATTATATTTGTATTGCCTGCTCCGAGGCCTTTCGCCCGCTGGATCGGGACTCATCAGGGAGACACGGCTGGTTGTGTCTGCGCTCCCGGCGTCAAATAGAGACACAGCACAGTCCATAATACTGTGGTGTTCTCACCACCGTGGGTGCAAAAAAGAATCCAATAGCACCCCCAGAGCAGCCAGCGAAGAGTAGTAAATGCAACCAGACGAAAGTGTGGGAGGAAAAAAAAGTTGCTGTAAAACTAAAGACATTATGCAAATAATATAAATGTAGGGGACAGTCTTTGAGCCTACGCCTGAGGATCCACCCAAAGATGCAAGGGAGATCAAAAGACAAACACACAGACGGACAGAAACAAAGACAAATAACCTCAGTTTAATCAAAGCAAAATCGGAAATGAAATGAGGTAGGAACAGTAAACGATAAACAGTAAACAAGTGGGTATGTTTTGCTCCCATAAGGAAACCTAACACAGAGTAACTTTTATTCAAGACTGGCACAGCCTTTTAAACTTGAATAAAGTCAGACAAATACATAGACGAACAATCTAATAGTGGGGGAAAAAACAAGCGCAGGCCAACAACTGAACTGTCTGGCAAAGATTTGGACTTGAGGGGAGGGGAGAGGGGAGTTTGAAGATGGAGAAACTGGGAAAATGAAATTAAAAAAAAAAGAAGTTACAGATATGAAAACTCTTCACTAGCGGGAAATAAGGGAACCATCGCAATCCCTTTTGAAGGCAGATTATATTTGTATTGCTTGCTCCGAGGCCTTTGGGCCCGCTGGATCGGGACTCATCAGAGAGACACGGCTGGTTGTGTCTGCGCTCCCGGCGTCAAATAGAGACACAGCACAGTCCATAATACTGTGGTGTTCTCACCACCGTGGGTGCAAAAAAGAATCCAATAGCACCCCCAGAGCAGCTAGCGAAGAGTAGTAAATGCAACCAGACGAAAGTGTGGGGAGGAAAAAAAGTTGCTGTAAAACTAAAGACATTATGCAAATAATATAAAATGTAGGGGACAGTCTTTGAGCCTATGCATGAGATCCACCCAAAGATGCAAGGGAGATCAAAAGACAAACACACAGACGGACAGAAACAAAGACAAATAACCTCAGTTTAATCAAAGCAAAATCGGAAATGAAATGAGGTAGGGAACAGTAAACGATAAACAAGTGGGGTATGTTTTGCTCCCATAAGGAAACCTAACAACAGAGTAACTTTTATTCAAGACTGGCACAGCCTTTAAACTTGAATAAAGTCAGACAAATACATAGACGAACAATCAATAGTGGGGGGAAAAAACAAGCGCAGGCCAACAACTGAACTGTCTGGCAAAGATTGGGACTTGAGGGGAGGGGAGAGGGGAGTTTGAAGATGGAGAAACTGGGAAAATGAAATTAAAAAAAAAAGAAGTTACAGATATGAAAACTCTTCACTAGCTGGATAAGGAAACCATCGCAATCCCTTTTGAAGGCAGATTTATATTTGTATTGCCTGCTCCGAGGACCTTTCGCCGCTGGATCGGGACTCATCAGGGAGACACGGCTGGTTGTGTCTGCGCTCCCGGCGCCCAAATAGAGACACAGCACAGTCCATAATACTGTGGTGTTCTCACCACCGTGGGTGGCAAAAAATAATCCAATAGCACCCCCAGAGCAGCCAGCGAAGAGTAGTAAATGCAACCAGACGAAAGTGTGGGGAGGAAAAAAAGTTGCTGTAAAACTAAAGACATTATGCAAATAATATAAAATGTAGGGGACAGTCTTTGAGCCTACGCCTGAGGATCCACCCAAAGATGCAAGGGAGATCAAAAGACAAACACCAGACGGACAGAAACAAAGACAAATAACCTCAGTTTAATCAAAGCAAAATCGGAAATGAAATGAGTAGGGAACAGTAAACGAAAAAACAGTAAAACAAGTGGGGTATTGTTTGCTCCCATAAGGAAACCTAACACAGAGTAACTTTTATTCAAGACTGGCACAGCCTTTTAAATTTGAATAAAGTCAGACAAATACATAGACGAACAATCTAAATAGTGGGGGAAAAAACAAGCGCAGGCCAAAAACTGAACTGTCTGGCAAAGATTTGGACTTGAGGGGGGGGGAGAGGGGAGTTTGAAGATGGAGAAACTGGGAAAATGAAATTTAAAAAAAAGAAGTTACAGATATGAAAACTCTTCACTAGCTGGATAAGGGAACCATCGCAATCCCTTTTGAAGGCAGATTATATTTGTATTGCCTGCTCCGAGGCCTTTCGCCCGCTGGATCGGGACTCATCAGGGAGACACGGCTGGTTGTGTCTGCGCTCCCGGCGTCAAATAGAGACACAGCACAGTCCATAATACTGTGGTGTTCTCACCACCGTGGGTGCAAAAAAGAATCCAATAGCACCCCCAGAGCAGCCAGCGAAGAGTAGTAAATGCAACCAGACGAAAGTGTGGGGAGGAAAAAAAGTTGCTGTAAAACTAAAGACATTATGCAAATAATATAAAATGTAGGGGACAGTCTTTGAGCCTACGCCTGAGGATCCACCCAAAGATGCAAGGGAGATCAAAAGACAAACACACAGACGGACAGAAACAAAGACAAATAACCTCAGTTTAATCAAAGCAAAATCGGAAATGAAATGAGGTAGGGAACAGTAAACGATAAACAGTAAACAAGTGGGGTATGTTTTGCTCCCATAAGGAAACCTAACACAGAGTAACTTTTATTCAAGACTGGCACAGCCTTTTAAACTTGAATAAAGTCAGACAAATACATAGACGAACAATCTAATAGTGGGGAAAAAAACAAGCGCAGGCCAACAACTGAAACTGTCTGGCAAAGATTTGGACTTGACGGGGGGGGAAAAGGGGAGTTTGAAGATGGAGAAACTGGGAAAATGAAATTAAAAAAAAAAAGAAGTTACAGATATGAAAACTCTTCACTAGCTGGATAAGGGAACCATCGCAATCCCTTTTGAAGGCAGATTATATTTGTATTGCTTGCTCCGAGGCCTTTCGCCCGCTGGATCGGGACTCATCAGAGAGACACGGCTGGTTGTGTCTGCGCCCCCGGCGTCAAATAGAGACACAGCACAGTCCATAATACTGTGGTGTTCTCACCACCGTGGGTGCAAAAAAGAATCCAATAGCACCCCCAGAGCAGCTAGCGAAGAGTAGTAAATGCAACCAGACGAAAGTGTGGGGAGGAAAAAAAGTTGCTGTAAAACTAAAGACATTATGCAAATAATATAAAATGTAGGGGACAGTCTTTGAGCCTATGCATGAGGATCCACCCAAAGATGCAAGGGAGATCAAAAGACAAACACACAGACGGACAGAAACAAAGACAAATAACCTCAGTTTAATCAAAGCAAAATCGGAAATGAAATGAGGTAGGGAACAGTAAACGATAAACAGTAAACAAGTGGGGTATGTTTTGCTCCCAAAAGGGAAACCTAACACAGAGTAAACTTTTATTCAAGACTGGCACAGCCTTTTAAACTGAATAAAGTTAGACAAATACATAGACGAACAATCTAATAGTGGGGGAAAAAACAAGCGCAGGCCAACAACTGAACTGTCTGGCAAAGATTTGGACTTGAGGGGAGGGGAGAGGGGAGTTTGAAGATGGAGAAACTGGGAAAATGAAATTAAAAAAAAAAGAAGTTACAGATATGAAAACTCTTCACTAGCTGGATAAGGGAACCATCGCAATCCCTTTGAAGGCAGATTAATATTTGTATTGCCTGCTCCGAGGCCTTTCGCCCGCTGGATCGGGCTCATCAGGGAGACACGGCTGGTTGTGTCTGCGCTCCCGGCGTCAAATAGAGACACAGCACAGTCCATAATACTGTGGTGTTCTCACCACCGTGGGTGCAAAAAAGAATCCAATAGCACCCCCAGAGCAGCAGCGAAGAGTAGTAAATGCAACCAGACGAAAGTGTGGGGAGGAAAAAAAGTTGCTGTAAAACTAAAGACATTATGCAAATAATATAAAATGTAGGGGACAGTCTTTGAGCCTACGCCTGAGGATCCACCCAAAGATGCAAGGGAGATCAAAAGACAAACACACAGACGGACAGAAACAAAGACAAATAACCTCAGTTTAATCAAAGCAAAATCGGAAATGAAATGAGGTAGGGAACAGTAAACGATAAACAGTAAACAAGTGGGGTATGTTTTGCTCCCATAAGGAAACCTAACACAGAGTAACTTTTATTCAAGACTGGCACAGCTTTTAAAAACTTGAATAAAGTCAGACAAATACATAGACGAACAATCTAATAGTGGGGGAAAAAACAACGCAGGCCAACAACTGAACTGTCTGGCAAAGATTTGGACTTGAGGGGAGGGGAGAGGGAGTTTGAAGATGGAGAAACTGGGAAAATGAAATTAAAAAAAAAAGAAGTTACAGATATGAAAACTCTTCACTAGCTGGATAAGGAAACCATCGCAATCCCTTTTGAAGGCAGATTATATTTGTATTGCCTGCTCCGAGGCCTTTCGCCCGCTGGATCGGGACTCATCAGGGAGACACGGCTGGTTGTGTCTGCGCTCCCTGCGTCAAATAGAGACACAGCACAGTCCATAATACTGTGGTGTTTCTCACCACCGTGGGTGCAAAAAAGAATCCAATAGCACCCCAGAGCAGCCAGCGAAGAGTAGTAAATGCAACCAGACGAAAGTGTGGGGAGGAAAAAAGTTGCTGTAAAACTAAAGACATTATGCAAATAATAATAAAATGTAGGGGACAGTCTTTGAGCCTACGCCTGAGGATCCACCCAAAGATGCAAGGGAGATCAAAAGACAAACACACAGACGGACAGAAACAAAGACAAATAACCTCAGTTTAATCAAAGCAAAATCGGAAATGAAATGAGGTAGGGAACAGTAAACGATAAACAGTAAACAAGTGGGGTATGTTTTGCTCCATAAGGAAACCTAACACAGAGTAACTTTTATTCAAGACTGGCACAGCCTTTTAAACTTGAATAAAGTCAGACAAATACATAGACGAACAATCTAATAGTGGGGGAAAAAAACAAGCGCAGGCCAACAACTGAACTGTCTGGCAAAGATTTGGACTTAAGGGGAGGGGAGAGGGGAGTTTGAAATGGAGAAAACTGGGAAAATGAAATTAAAAAAAAAAGAAGTTACAGATATGAAAACTCTTCACTAGCTGGATAAGGGAACCATCACAATCCCTTTTGAAGGCAGATTATATTTGTATTGCCTGCTCCGAGGCCTTTCACCCGCTGGATCGGGACTCATCAGGGAGACACGGCTGGTTGTGTCTGCGCTCCTGGCGTCAAATAGAGACACAGCACAGTCCATAATACTGTGGTGTTCTCACCACCGGGGGTTTGCAAAAAAGAATCCAATAGCACCCCAGAGCAGCCAGCGAAGAGTAGTAAATGCAACCAGACGAAAGTGTGGGGAGGAAAAAAAGTTGCTGTAAAACTAAAGACATTATGCAAATAATATAAAATGTAGGGGACAGTCTTTGAGCCTACGCCTGAGGATCCACCCAAAGATGCAAGGGAGATCAAAAGACAAACACACAGACGGACGAAACAAAGACAAATAACCTCAGTTTAATCAAAGCAAAATCGGAAATGAAATGAGGTAGGGAACAGTAAACGATAAACAGTAAACAAGTGGGGTATGTTTTGCTCCCATAAGGAAACCTAACACAGAGTAACTTTTATTCAAGACTGGCACAGCCTTTTAAACTTGAATAAAGTCAGACAAATACATAGACGAACAATCTAATAGTGGGGGAAAAAAACAAGCGCAGGCCAACAACTGAACTGTCTGGCAACGATTGGGACTTGAGGGAGGGGAGAGGGGAGTTTGAAGATGGAGAAACTGGGAAAATGAAATTTAAAAAAAAAGAAGTTACAGATATGAAAACTCTTCACTAGCTGGATAAGGGAACCATCGCAATCCCTTTTGAAGGCAGATTATATTTGTATTGCCTGCTCCGAGGCCTTTCGCCCGCTGGATCGGGACTCATCAGGGAGACACGGCTGGTTGTGTCTGCGCTCCCGGCGTCAAATAGGGACACAGCACAGTCCATAATACTGTGGTGTTCTCACCACCGTGGGTGCAAAAAAGAATCCAATAGCACCCCCAGAGCAGCCAGCGAAGAGTAGTAAATGCAACCAGACGAAAGTGTGGGGGAAAAAAAAGTTGCTGTAAAACTAAAGACATTATGCAAATAATATAAAATGTAGGGGACAGTCTTTGAGCCTACGCCTGAGGATCCACCCAAAGATGCAAGGGAGATCAAAAGACAAACACACAGACGGACAAAAACAAAGACAAATAACCTCAGTTTAATCAAAGCAAAATCGGAAATGAATGAGGTAGGGAACAGTAAACGATAAACAGTAAACAAGTGGGGTAATGTTTTGCTCCCATAAGGAAACCTAACACAGAGTAAACTTTTATTCAAGACTGGCACAGCCTTTTAAACTTGAATAAAGTCAGACAAATACATAGACGAACAATCTAATAGTGGGGGAAAAAACAAGCGCAGGCCAACAACTGAACTGTCTGGCAAAGATTTGGACTTGGGGGGAGGGGAGAGGGGAGTTTGAAGATGGAGAAACTGGGAAAATGAAATTTAAAAAAAAAGAAGTTACAGATATGAAAACTCTTCACTAGCTGGATAAGGGAACCATCGCAATCCCTTTTGAAGGCAGATTATATTTGTATTGCCTGCTCCGAGGCCTTTCGCCCGCTGGATCGGGACTCATCAGAGAGACACGGCTGGTTGTGTCTTGCGCTCCGGCGTCAAATAGAGACACAGCACAGTCCATAATACTGTGGTGTTCTCACCACCGTGGGTGCAAAAAAGAATCCAATAGCCCCCCCAGAGCAGCTAGCGAAGAGTAGTAAATGCAACCAGACGAAAGTGTGGGGAGGAAAAAAAGTTGCTGTAAAACTAAAGACATTATGCAAATAATATAAAATAAGGGGGGACAGTCTTTGAGCCTACGCCTGAGGATCCACCCAAAGATGCAAGGGAGATCAAAAGACAAACACACAGACGGACAGAAACAAAGACAAATAACCTCAGTTTAATCAAAGCAAAATCGGAAATGAAATGAGGTAGGGAACAGTAAACGATAAACAAGTGGGGTATGTTTTGCTCCCATAAGGAAACCTAACACAGAGTAACTTTTATTCAAGACTGGCACAGCCTTTTAACTTGAATAAAGTCAGACAAATACATAGACGAACAATCTAATAGTGGGGGAAAAAACAAGCGCAGGCCAACAACTAAAACTGTTGGCAAAGATTTGGACTTGAGGGGAGGGGAGAGGGGGAGTTTGAAGATGGAGAAACTGGGAAAATGAAATTAAAAAAAAAAGAAGTTACAGATATGAAAACTCTTCACTAGCTGGATAAGGGAACCATCGCAATCCCTTTTGAAGGCAGATTATATTTGTATTGCCTGCTCCGAGGCCTTTCGCCCGCTGGATCGGGACTCATCAGGGAGACACGGCTGTTGTGTCTGCGCTCCCGGCGTCAAATAGAGACACAGCACAGTCCATAATACTTGGTGTTCTCACCACCGTGGGTGCAAAAAAGAATCCAATAGCACCCCAGAGCAGCCAGCGAAGAGTAGTAAATGCAACCAGACGAAAGTGGGGGGAGGAAAAAAAGTTGCTGTAAAACTAAAGACATTATGCAAATAATATAAAATGTAGGGGACAGTCTTTGAGCCTACGCCTGAGGATCCACCAAAGATGCAAGGGAGATCAAAAGACAAACACACAGACGGACAGAAACAAAGACAAATAACCTCAGTTTAATCAAAGCAAAATCGGAAATGAAATGAGGTAGGGAACAGTAAACGATAAACAGTAAACAAGTGGGGTATGTTTTGCTCCCATAAGGAAACCTAACACAGAGTAACTTTTATTCAAGACTGGCACAGCCTTTTAAACTTGAATAAAGTCAGACAAATACATAGACGAACAATCTAATAGTGGGGGAAAAAACAAGCGCAGGCCAACAACTGAACTGTCTGGCAAAGATTGGGACTTGAGGGGAGGGGAGAGGGGAGTTTGAAGATGGAAAACTGGGAAAATGAAATTAAAAAAAAAAAAGTTACAGATAGAAAACTCTTCACTAGCTGGATAAGGAAACCATCGCAATCCCTTTTGAAGGCAGATTATATTTGTATTGCCTGCTCCGAGGCCTTTCGCCCGCTGGATCGGGACTCATCAGGGAGACACGGCTGGTTGTGTCTGCGCTCCCGGCGTCAAATAGAGACCAGCACAGTCCATAATACTGTGGTGTTCTCACCACCGTGGGTGCAAAAAAGAATCCAATAGCACCCCCAGAGCAGCCAGCGAAGAGTAGTAAATGAAACCCAGACGAAAGTGTGGGGAGGAAAAAAAGTTGCTGTAAAACAAAAAGACATTATGCAAATAATATAAAATGTAGGGGACAGGTCTTTGAGCCTACCCCTGAGGATCCACCCAAAGATGCAAGGGAGATCAAAAGACAAACACACAGACGGACAGAAACAAAGACAAATAACCTCAGTTTAATCAAAGCAAAATCGGAAATGAAATGAGGTAGGGAACAGTAAACGATAAACAGTAAACAAGTAGGGTTATGTTTTGCTCCCATAAGGAAACCTAACACAGAGTAATTTTTTATTCAAGACTGGCACACCCTTTTTAAAAAACGCTTTAACGTTATAGTACATACTTTTGATACACTGATATATCTGCTATTGATACCGTTCTTTTTCAGTACTGGCCAGAGTAATTTTCTAGAAACAGAGTCAAACGCTTTCTCGAAATAAATAAAAGCTACATATAGCTTACGATTATACGAAAACTACTTTTTTAACGACAACTAAAAGAGTAAATGTATGATCTATAGTTGGAATGATTTTGTTTAAAACCAGCTTGAAACTCAACAGTAATGTTACGTTGATCGATCCATTTTGGTTATCTGTTGTTAATGATGGAGCTGTACAATTTGCTGCTTATATCAGACATTGAGATTCCTCTGTAATTACCAGGATCATTCACGGCACCTTTCTTAAACAGTGGAATGATAATCGATTCAGTCCAGCTTTCTGGATACAATCCTTTATCAAAAAGAGTTTTGAAATTTTAAGAAAGAAATCCCCACCATTTTTAAATAACTCACAAATCAAACCCGTCAGGACCAGCAGACTTTCCATTCTTTAATTTTTTGTTATCGAAAAACATCTCCTCTTTTGAAATGGGTTATCCAAGCAACTTGTTTCTTTAATTTCTTCTGTGTATGCTTCACAGCAAATATCGTTCTCTACCAAATTTTGAAAATGCTGGTACCACTCTTCAGTAGAAATATTACTGTGTACAAGAGATGTCTTTACGGAAATGTTACGAACATTTTGCCAGATTCCTTCTGGTTATGGACTGAGTTTATCAAATAATTAAGTAAAGATATGTTGTGCTCAAAAAGGGAAATCTACGCCAATGCCAGAACTACAGAACAATAAGTCTCATTAGCCACACCAGTAAAATCATGCTCAGAGTCATCTTGAATTTGACTGAAGAAAGAGGCGGAAGAACACCTGGTGGAAGAACAAGCTGGATTCAGGGCAGGCAGAAGCACAGTAGAACAGATCTTCACCTGCCGGATACTGATGGAGAAACATCTGCAACATCAGAGAGACCTGTTCCACAACTTCATTGACTTTAGGAAAGCGTTTGACAGGGTTGTGGCACAAGGGTCTGTGGCAGGTGCTCAGAAAGTTTGGCATAGAGGAGGGTCTCGTCCAAACCATCCAGGCGCTGTATAACACCGCCAGCAGCGCAGTCCTCCTCAACAACCAGATAGGGGACAACTTTAAGACCACAGTTGGAGTCCGTCAAGGCTGCCTGCTATCTCCCGTACTGTTCAATCTTTTCCTGGAAAACATCATGCGTGAAACCCTCCATGACTTCCACTCCACTGTCTCCATCGGAGGAAGAACCCCTCAATAATCTGAGGTTCGCAGATGACATCGACCTGATGGGAGGCAGCAACGAAGAACTACAAGACCTGACAAAGAGACTGGAAGAAAGGGCAGGTGCATATGGAATGGAAGTGAGCACAGAAAAAAGCAAAGTCCTGGTCAACAGCACAACCAACACCCATGCTGAAATCTACATGAACGGACAACAGCTTGAAGAAGTGGGCGCTTTCAAATACCTTGGCGCCACTCTCACCAAAGACGGTCGCTCTACAACAGAAATCAAGACCAGACTAGCGATCGCACCAGCAGCAATGGCAAAGCTACACAAGATCTGGAAGAGCAGGGAGATCAGCTTTCCTACAAAGATGAAGCTGTAACAAGTCCCTGGTGCTGTCCATCCTGCTGTATGGCTGCGAAAGCTGGACCATGACAGCAGAGACCACCAAGAGAATCCAGACGTTTGAAACTAAATGCTTCAGGCGCTTGCTCGGGATCTCTTGGCAAGACCGGAAGACAAACGACCTTGTGAGGAGCCAAATAACATCACTTGCAGGCCCCCAAGAACCCCTCTTGGCAACAGTCAAGAAGAGGAAGCTGTCGTGGTTCGGGCATGTCATACGCCACAATTCACTGCCCAAAACAGTCATCCAGGGCACGCTGGAAGGCGGCAGACGAAGGGGACGACAAGCCAAATGCTGGATGGACAACATCAAAGAATGGACCAGGATGGATGGCCCTACGCTGATGCGACAGACAGAGGACAGGGCCGGATGGCGGTGCCTGGCTTCGAGAGTGTCTCTCATCTCTCCTTTACGTCCATCATGGGCAAGAGAATGATGATGATGATGTTGTGCTCTGGTTGCCTTTTCTGCAACATATTTTTGCATTTTCGTTCGAGCCTTACCGTGTTTTAAGGGGTCTCACTATCATGGGTTCTGCAAAACACTCTCAGAAGTTTCCTCGTATTTGATGTTGTCAATTTACATTCTTGATCAAACCATGATTCAGTTCTCTCACCTGAGTTTATTCTTATTTTCTTTTTCACACATTCTGCTTTCGTCATAATACGATTACCAAACATACATAAAGCTACATTAATATCTTCATCTATGCAACGGTATTATCATCATTCATCAGACTACGAAAAAGTTTTGCATTATCATCATTCCATTTCAGTTTCCAAATATGCTGAGCCTCCTTGCATTTCTTCACAACAGGAACCAACAGTTTGTGAGAAGCCAAAGTGCAGTTCAAAGACTCAATACGGTCTGTTACATACAAATTGAAAGAGAGAGAGAGAGAGAGAGAGAGAGAGAGAGAGAGAGAGAGACGGACGACTAAAATAGGTTGATTACACAAACTCACTTTGCTACACAACTGAATTAAAAAATAAAACTAATGCAGCCTACTTTTCAAGTATAAAACGTAACGTTAGTGCATATATATTCTTTCTATATTCTTTGACATAAACAATTCAACCGATTTTGTTCCAATTAAAAACAGAAAAAAAGCTTCAAAACAGCCTATTAATTTTCATCTGTCCGCGTATCCACCTCCGCCCTTTCTTTTCACAGATCTACTGCCCTCCCTTCCCGTCTCCTCATTTCATATTGCTCTCTTCTCAATATAGTACAAACCAGGTATGTTTTCAAGCTTCCAGCATAACCTATCTGAATGGCTTGTCTTATGTGTCGACTCAAAACAGGTAAGAATTGCTCAGAATGAAGTTTTTAAACTAGACATTACGTTAGTCCGCGTCATAGGACCAATCAAAAATAACTGAGGTATATGTTTACAATACAGACGACAACAAATGCGATTAAATTTTAGCCACTGACAAGTTCGCACGCACACACACACACACACACACACACACACACACACACACACACACACATCAGAGAATGAGAACATAGCAACCCCTGAAATATACCGATGGTGCTAGCAGAACTTCACGTGCCTTGTGATGGCGTTGGAGTGGCGCTTGGACTAGCTGAAGGTGGTGATGGAGTGGCGCCTGGAGTGGCCCTGGGGTGACTGAGGGTGGTGGTGGAGTTGCACCTGGGGAACCACCTGGGGTGCCTGAGGGTGGTGGTGGAGTTGCACCTGGAGAGCCACTTGGGGTGACTGAGGGTGGTGATGGAGTTATACCTGGGGAGCCGCCTGGGGTGACTGAGGGTGGTGGTGGTGTTACACCTGGGGAGCCGCCAGGGGTGACTGAGGGTGGTGGTGGAGTTGCACCTGGAGAGCCACCTGGGGTGACCGAAGGTGGTGGTGGAGTGGCACCTGGAGAGCCACCTGGGGTGACTGAGGGTGGTGGTGGAGTTGCACCTGGAGAGCCGCCTGGGGTGCCCGAAGGTGGTGGTGGTGTGGCTCCTGGTGTGCCACTTGGAGTTCCTGAGGGTGAAGGTGGGGTGACACCAGTGGTGCCTTCTGTAATATAATCGATTGTGTTGTATCCAGAGACAACATGTGTGATTGGTTTTTGGTTGACGTTCTTGAGATCAGTTCCATTGTTAACAACACAACGGATTTTTCTCTGGTTACAGAATGGATAACCTGCCCCCCCCTCCCCCCCACCCCCCCCCCCCCCCCTAATTGTGGGCAATAAAGAACCCAACCAATAAAATTCAATGACAAGCAAAATTTCTGAGCGCTGAAAACAGGATAATACGTACAGAAAAACACAAACGAGGTATATGCCATTCAAACTGAATGTTTAACCCTCTACAGTTGGTTACGCAATATTCTGTTCAGAAACACGGCGAAAACTCGAACAGCATGCAGGTAGGTTAGATGGCGCAATGCATCATTTGAACATCTTTCAGAAGACCACTTACCACTTGATGTGGATTGGTGAAAAGAATAAACAAAGAACATCGTTCGCGTCCACTTCATAAACAAGAGTCTTGTCAAGATTTTGACACTCTGCGTATCTGACTATCCGATTCGTAATTGAATTGCTGACTACACAATTTGACCACGGAAATCTTCATGTAGGATAGGGCGAAAATAAAAAAAATATTTGGATCAGGATTGGCCAAAATGTATTTCACACACACACACGTGTGGGGTGTGTGTGTGTGTGTGTGTGTGTGTGTGTGTGTGTGTGTGTGTGTGTGTGTGTGTGTGTGTGAGAGAGAGAGAGAGAGAGAGAGAGGAGAGAGAGAGAGAGAGAAGAGAGGAGAGAGAGAGAAATCTTTGTTTCTAAGGGTAACAGATAAGCAATGATATGCATTTTTTCCATCCGACTATTGCTCCGATAAGGGGCAAATTGTGACTAACAACTAACTAAGCATGGCTAGCGACTGAAACTGAAAAGAAAATTAACAAACATACATATTTCAAAAATACAGAAAGAAAATGTGGATGAGTTGTCTCTCCATCAACACTGACGCATAGAGGGAATTAAAGGGAAAAAAACATTGAAACGACAAACAAGAATAAACGATCTAATGTTAAAAAGAAACAAACATGTAGCCTACACACAGACATATAAAAAGCGATCCTCCTGTTTGTTGCCAAATGAGACAATCTGAGAGAGAAGACACAGAGAGAGAGAGAGAGGAGAGAGAGAGAGAGAGAGAGAGAGAGAGAGAGAGAAGAGGAGAGAGGAGAGAGAGAGAGAGAGAGAGGAGAGAGATTGATTGATTAATGATTGATTGATTGATTGATCTTTAATACCCAAGGATGAAGATTTTAGGCCAAAGCCTAGTCTTACAATCTGTCCTTGTCATGCATACATTATTTCAGCACATATCATTCATACAGACAATTCAATATACCAACATGATAATCTAATTCTACAATGATAAGCAAACTGCTCATAAAAGCACTAATGAGATGGGGGATGGTAAAACAAAAGGAAACTTACAAGCAAACAAACAAACAAAAACTACAGAGAGAGAGAGGTCAGAGGAGGGTGGGGAAGAGAGAATGGTAGGTAGGGGGAGGAGAAAAGGGATGGTAGACAGAGTGGGAGTGGGGATGAGCGATTTTAACGGAGTAGGTTTTATGTTGAGACGATTTATTCAAAGTATGGTTCACAGAAGACTTAGCGAATGGACGCTAATCATTGTAATCGAATAATTCAACTACTGAGACATAAAATGTTTATGCAAATGTTCCTTGAAAGGTTTTAAAGTATTCATGTTTTGTAGATTCGGTGGAAGTGAGTTCCAGACATATGGTCCAGAGTAAGCTAGGCTTGTTTTGTATAGATCAATGCGTGGGTAGGGAAGAAGGAATTTCGTCGAGCCAGAAAAGCTGTTCGATCTTGTAAAAAGGGCATTTATATAACATGGCATAGTATCTGTCAAGATTGTAAACATAAATGATGCCTTGTTGAATTCCAATTGCCTATTTAGAGGAAGTATGTTCAGCGCTTTTAGTTTTTCGTCTGTTGTTAGAGATACAGCTGGATGGAGTAGCTTGCTGCACGTCTATGGAGAGAATTCAGCCTTCTTTTGTGGACGTCACTACTGCCGTCCCACACTGTTGAGGCGTAATTTATACGTGACATTATGTGTGCATTGGAGAAAAGTTTAAGCACATTACTGTTGACGTAGCGCTTTAATTGAGATAACAGGAAAAGGTGTTTTGAGACTACCTTGCATACGTTATTTAGATGAGATTGCCATTTCAATTCTTTATCTATCGTTAACCCTAAAACACGATGCTCGTCTACTGCTCGATAGAAGTGCCATTCAACTGAAGTTTTAGGCAAAGAGGAGTCAACTGGTGTTTTTGGCGGGTAGCTATAATCATAGATTTGGTTTTGGCTGGGTGTATGACCATTAAGTTTGAATGACACCAGTCTGACACGTCGTGTAGACTTTCCTGGAGAGAAGTTTCTATTGTCTGTATATCACTACCATTCGTTTGGAGCGACGAGTCATCAGCAAATAAATCTGTCGTGACCTTTTCATCTGATACGGACAATGGTAAATCATTGATGAAGATGCAGAATAGTAGGGGGCCTAGTACAGAGCCCTGTGGGACTCCATGTCTGACAAAGTCTGAAGTGGAGGTTTTGCCATTAAGCGCCACATACTGAGTCCTATCGTTCAAGTATGATTGGAATAATGAGATTGTCGGGGTATGGTTCAAGTAGACAGATAGTTTCTTTAGAAGAATGGAATGATCAACCAGATCAAACGCCTTTTTGAAGTCAAGAAAGACAACCCTGTCATTTGTGATTGGTTCATATTTGAAAGCCATGAGTCACACATTCGTGATAATGCTGTGTGGCAGGAATGATTAGATCGGAATCCAGATTGGAGTTGGTGAAATAGTTTGTTTTTCTCCATGAACTGAGATACGTGGTGTGTATGTGTCTTTCAAGGGGTTTGGATAGAATCGATAGTAAGGATATAGGTCTGAATTATTTGGATCCGACAAAATCATTTGATTTTGGAAGGGGGATTACTTTGGCGTTTTTGAACGCCTGAGGGAAAACATTAGTTTCAATGGATAGATTGTATATGTATGTAAGAGACTCAACAATGTAAGGTAGAGCGAGCTTGAGAAGAAATGTGGGTATGTTATCAGGACCCATGGATTTTTTATTCTTTAATTGCGCTATGTGCATACCTACTTCATGTACAGCAAGAAGGGGAATTTTAATTGAGTTACTGGATCCAAGTTTTTGTTTGCAAAATGATATTAGGGAAGTCGGTCATGTATATTCATTGGTGCTCTTATAGTCTGTGAGGCTTGAGTAAGGGTATCTGATAATGACAAGAAGTGGGTATTAAATTTGTCGGGGTGATGTTGGTGCTTGAAGTTTGTGAATTGTACGCTTTGTTGCGTACAATAGTGTTTATTTGCCCTCCCACATTGGCGCTGTGGATTTTGCATCGTTATCATTTGACTGAAGTAGTCTTGTTTGGCTTTTTCAACTTCGTTGAAACAAAGTTTCTCTGCTCTTTGTATTCGTCAAACAAATTTGCTGCCTTGAGTTGGTCACGTAGTACCATTTCTTGCAGCAATTCTGGAGTTAACCACGGGTTCATCTGCGGATGCCTAACTCTTTTTTGATGTAACGGCGCGTGTTTATTTATGATGGTGAGGATGTTTGGTACCAGAGGGACAGTGCATCATCGACGTCTGAGTAATTATAAGTTAAGTGAAATGGGGAAATGTTTAAGTCATAGAGGTATGCTGCTTCATTAAACGTTTTGAAAGAGCGGTATTGGATGGTCGTGTGACCTTTGGGTGGTGATTTTGGGAGCCTGAAGGACCACGTGCAGAAGACTGGACAGTGATCACTAATACCAGAATGTACACTGAAACATCTAGTATTGCGGATTTGTTGTTAGTGTATACATGATCAATAAGTGTCGCAGTTGTTTTAGTTATTCTCGTTGGGGTTTGTACTAACTGATGGAGTGCATGAAGTGATAGTGTACTTGTCCAAGCTGGTTGTTGTTTTAACATATCAATATTGAAGTCCCCTAACAGTAGTATATTTGAATTGTTGTGACAGATCCAATCCATCATTTGTACAAAGTTGTCATACCATTCGTATGTGGAAGATGGGTTGTCTATATAAATGTCCGATTATTAATGGCGGTGATTTGGAGTTTTTATTATTTCAATCCAGATATTTGGAGTTTTTTTTATTTCAATCCAGAGAGAGAGAGAGAGAGAGAGAGAGAGAGAGAGAGAGAGAGAGAGAGAGAGAGAGAGACAGAGACAGAGAGAGAGAGTGATAGGGTATTACATTTTCTAAAATTGTAACATATTATATACTGCTAAGGGTGTTACTTGGTCATTGTATTCTGCATACAGCTAAGGGTGCTAACTAGAAAACTACAATGTATGAATTATATTAACATATTACACACATTTTTCATCATGTGACTACAATGTATGAATAGAAGAAACAGTACTAGAATCAATTATCAGTTAGCGACATTGCATTCATAAAATCAATTATCATAACACTTATATAATATGGTGTGTTGTGTGTGTGTGTGTGTGTGTGTGTGTGTGGTGTGTGTGTGTGTGTGTGTGTGTGTGTGTGTGTGTGCGCGCGTGCTTGCGCAGAGAGAGAGAGAGAGAGAGAGAGAGAGAGAGAGAGAGAGGGAAAAAGAGAGAGAGAGACAGAGCGAAAGAGAGAGAGAGAGTGCTAGAAGTGTAGTTGTAGACTACAAAGAAAGAAAGAAAGAAAGACAAAGAATGGAACGATTGTTCACGTTGTGACCAAAATGTCATCTAAGATCTATTTCAAGTTACGATATTCGAGAAACAAATCTAATATGCTCCCCGTTCCTAGTGGAAATAGTGAGGGAGATACGATAATAGGCGGGAGAAGTCGAGGAAGAGAGTGGGGACACTGGAGAGAGGCAAATTCTTGACGCAATTTTTATTGGAAAAAAATCCCGACGGTATGTTTTGTTGATAATAGTGTATGTCAAGGGTTACAAATGTCAAGTGACTGCGTCATGGAAAAGTTGAAACTATAAACATTTCCAAGGGAAGGATCAGTTAAACTATCTTAAATCAAAATTGACGGGTTGTGTATGATTCATCACATCAATCCATGTGTGGAAGCATTTTAGCGCTCTGACATTTTTATCTCAGTTATCGGTTTAGTATTTGTCACTGTCATGCGGCTGGTTCGAATGTATCCAAAACTATTTGCTAAACTGGCCACTGCATGTAGTTACTGACTTTAATGAATCTCTTCACGTGATCTACACAGACACTTGTCAACCTTTTCATTCAAATTTCTCTTGTTCAATTCACTATACTTCTCTTCTTGAGCGGTTTAAAGGTCCTTGTGTCACACATGTCCGAGATGTTGCTGGAGATCCGCGGTTTAAATCTCCATCTGCCTATTCCTAGGACCTCTATTGCTGTTAAAACCATCTCTCGGTTAAACTGTTTAGGGGGGATTCAAGGTGTTCTTTTAAGATAAATAGTGGACGAATTCTCCTCCATGGCCCGTTAGGAATTGCTCAGCAATGTTAGGATCTTTCAGTTTGTCAAGACTGAATTTGAGACGGCTGTATTACACTCTCTTCTTGTTCTTTAAACGCACTTTAAGTTTATCATGGCAAAGTTGTGGTCATTTCTAAAATCAAATCCTGGAGATGTCCTTGTTTTAGCCCTATTGATGCCAGTGCCGTAGTAATTCTTCTCAACAATACAGTCTACCTAGTTGTGGAACTGACCGTTTGGGGGTGCCATGACCATCATCGGGATGCTTTATATCTATCAAGAGTGTTGGCACGAACCAAGTTATTATCACTGGCAAATTGTAGAGGTGTGGTCCTCTGCCATCAATCATCATTGGTCGCAATACAATAGTGGCCACAGCGTTTTTTCAAATTTTCTTGGGCACCTTCACCAGCCTTGGTATTATAGCCACATTGAACGGTGAGGATGTTTTCTTGTCAACTTTACTGACGACTGTTTAGAAACTGGGGGTAGAAATTCGTCAATCTGGTCATAATTACACTCAAAGGCTATAGTTACAATCCTGCTGGAAACAGGGTATTATCATAGTACAGCATTCTTGACGTTCTTATTAACTAGGAATGTCAGTCTATGCACATATTGGTCTTCTCCAATGTAGCGCAGGACATGCCCTTTTCTGCTGCACTTTTCCATTGTTCTTCAATCTTACTTGGCAGAGGCCACGAGCGTTGTCACGGGTATCTCAGGCAGACCTCTTTACCCTAAAACTCTATTGGTGTTCTTCTCAAATAAAATGAGCGTATTTTCTGCAAAATGTGTGTTCATATCTTCCACCTTTGTTGTGTGTAAAATCGGGAGAGAGGAGGGCAGGGGCGGGAAAGAGATGATTTTGTTTCTATTGACAGGCATCATATGGCAGAGGGTAGACAGTGTAGGGATACCTGAGTTATAGTACCTACCACTATAAAGGTTTCTCCCAAGACAGATTACCTTCAAAACTATTTCATCAGCATACTCTGGCACAAATTCAGGCTCTCACGCAAGATTTTTTGTCAATATTTCAGTGCCTTTAGTCCCCACTATGGTTCCAACGTCATCCAGACGTGAGTTCGCACGCACGACTGAGCGGAAATTGTCAGTCTTTAGTTATAGCGCACAACACAACAGTTATACACCGCAAGTGCAAGAACCGCTCAAGAACGTCGTCTCCAGATTTTAAATTCGACTTTTTTTTAGTTCGTCCTGTCCATCGTACACATGCCATACTACCATCATTCCAAACATTAAAAGTTGTGGCATGCTGGGCCGTTTATCGCTTTGCCAACTATCAGCAGTCTGAGGATTCTTGTACTGGTTAGTAAGCACACCACACGTAGACAATACCTGCAATGTAGCAAAATGTGATTGACAGTTTTTCAGTTAATTAGCTATCCACACTTTGAGAGGACTGTTTTCCACTTATGGCACCAGTGTACGCCCAGGCGGTGCCCTATGCCTCACCTAGTGACTTCAGAATCAAAGCCCCAGGTTGTACCCAAGTCGGGCCTAACAACACCTAGGGTTTCTAAAGGAAGACTCTAATTGGGAATTGGAAGCTTCTGGTCATCACGGTACAACCAGCAAAATTTGAAGATGGTCTCCAAAGGAGCATGTAGTAGCAAGCTGTATTTCTCAAACTCAACACCAGCATCACAAAAAAACTATAAAATGTACATTCTGAGGAAAATTATTATCAAAATATTTTCTCATGTGTTGAATACGAGTCTTTTTCGTCAACCCAGTCTCAAACAATTTAACATGAAAACATTAAACAGGCCAAGTCTTTACCAAATCTGAACAGCCTCACTACTGTACAGACTTTGAAAATTGATATTGGTACAAAAGATACCATCATTCAAAATGACTTTGAAATTGATATTGGTACAAAGATACCATCATTCACAAAAAAGACTTTCAATGACACCTTCTCTCTCTCACCCAACTCGAGAAACATGAGCAATTGTAAAGATAGTTTTGGAAAGAATCATTAAATATCTGAATCTACGAAAACAGAGCAGGCTGAAATCAGCTTCTACATTGCTGAGATACCATCAACATCAGTTGCAAGACTCCTTGGCTTGGTCTTCATTTTGCGATGCTGGTACTCCTGAAGAATGAGAAATCCAGTGCAAAATCACATACTAATCAGCCTTACAAGAATACGAAGATATATTCTGTGGACTTGGTACATATGAATACGAGTCAAAAATTCACCTCAACTGAGACACGTAGCTTTATGCCCCACGTCGAGAACCACAATCCTCTCTGAGAGTCGCTGAAAGACAACTGGACCGAATGGATCAAAAGAATATCATCACGAATGTGAACCTATGGACTGGGTGAATCGCGTTTATCGAAGAAAAATCAAATGGAAAACTACGTTGTTGCAATGACCAGAAAGCCTTGAGTAAAGCGATAAAGTCACTCTACAGTGTCCATTCTCTGGATGACATACTCTCACATCTTAAAGGAGCAAACTTGATGCCCGCTCAATCTAATCGACCATCATATTGGATGAACAAAGGTCATTCCTGACAACCTTCAGTTAATCCTTTCGTCTATATCGCTTCCTGTGCAAGTCCTTTAGCCTGAATCCTGCACAGATGAATTTCAGTAGAAACTAATGGGACATTTGATTACACGGACAGCATTTTTGCCCTTATTGACGACATCCTCCGGGTCACTGGCAGAACTGAAGTGCATGACAAAGATCGGACTCGCACTCTCAACTCTGTGTTGGGAAATTATCAAGCTCAATCCGATAAACTGAAAGTATAGAATACAGAAATTACACTACTGAGATGCATCATTTACGCTGAAGTTCTCAAGCCGATCCTGCAAAAGCTGCAGCTTTAAAAAAGAAAGAAAAAAGAAGGAAATGCTCCAACAAACAACGAAGAGCTTGGAATGTTCACATATCTGGACAAAGTTGATGAAGTCTCAGGGAAATTTGCTACTTTCACGGCAAGCCAGGAAATCTAAAAAAAATCCACTCGGTGACATGTTTAATAAGTGGAGGAAACTCAACCGAATGTTCTTAGTGCTTCCATCTGAGACCATGACTCACTCTGCATGAATTTTTGGACTTCACCTTGCTGGAGCTTTAACGTACGTTGCTCGTGAACTGGCCGGTGAAAACGTTGGTGATTATTGTCTAACACAGAGTTGTCACAGGCACACAAAAATCTGTTCATGCTGTCTAGTATCTTCAGCTTATCATCATCATGTTTGTCATCAGCATCAGCGGTAGAACGTAAACTGTTTATAGTAGTCTTTCTGTAAGTGGCTTGCACTGTTGCTTTTTAATGCAAAATGAAAACAACAACACACACACACACACACACACACACACACACACACACACACACACACACACACACACACAGAACCCCCCTCCAACTCCTTGTGTTTGCCTTTTTTTTCTGTAAACAAATCTTCATTCTTAGCAGTTCAAATGAACCGTTTTGTTTATGGATTGAAGGACAGATATCGTAAGAACACGGAACGGCAAGACAAAAACAGCGCAGGAAGTGTTCCACTGTCACTGGGGCTTTACCGCATGGGCAACTTGAAGACTCGCCAATGTGGAGGTTTGCAAGGGGTCCCGCACATCATAAGCTTAGGGCAGAGACCTGGCCTGCCAACACACTGATGAGGGAAAAGCTTTATGGATCACTGGAGGGTCTCCGCCGTACAGCAGTCTTCGTCAGTACAACTGGGGTTCCTGTCTGAGTGAACGAAGAAGAAGAAGAAACAATGCTAAGGGCAATGTCAAAAGAAACAACAAAAACAAAACCAATTTTGTAGAAACAATGAATACGCACCGTATGGGCAGACTGTCAATTTTTCCATTTTGATCGTAGCAGCAGCGTCACGGTCCTTGAGGAAACCCTTGATGACGATTTTCTTCACCAGCTTTGAATCTCTTAGAAAGAGTGAAACTGTCACCTATTTCGTTTTTAACCTGCAGAAAAAAAAACCAGCATACCATATGATATCAACAATCGCCACAAAAAAGATTTGTTGCATTATTTATCTGTGCCAGTTCTTCAAGCTCGTTTGGAGAGAGACAGACACAGAGAGAGAGAGAGAGAGAGAGAGAGAGAGAGCGAGAGGAGAGAGAGGGGGAAGAGAGAGAGAGAGAGAAGGGGGTAAGATAAGATAATGTTGCTTATAGCCCAGCCGACCGCAAAGGGCCACATCAGGGCTGTGAGAGAAGGGGGTGTATATGTATTATTAAGACCTAAGTTATAGAAAACAATACAAAAAATATCACCACTGTCTTTCTGATGAACAACACTCTTCATTGCCCTAAAATATTACACTCGCAAAATAACAGTTTTTGCTTTCCTTGGAGCAGATTACTTTTTCTGTGTTCATTATTGCGTTTTAGCAATCATTCAAAACAGTCAAGAACATGTATTATGCAAGGACAAACGAAACACACACACACATGTGTGTGCGCGCACGCACACGAACACTTACACATACACAAAGACATACACACACGCGTGTATACACTCGTTCGCAAGCCACACACACACCACACACACACACACACACACACACACACACACACACACACACACACACACTCGCACACACACACTCACTCACTCACTCACTCACTCACTCACTCACGAACGAACGAACGAACACACCACACACACACACACAACACACACACACACACACACACACCACACACACACACACAACGTTACTGTCAGTTACATCTATACATACGAATTTTGTCCTTGTGATGATGATATGAACAATACTTCGCTGTCATGATTTGAATCAAGCAACGTTTAGTTTTATGAACTTCATAAAGCGTTATTTTTAACCCATTTGTGCACAGTTCTTATGGCTCTTATTGCATTTCTCATATTCATATTGTTGTTTTCATTTAAGATTTCTACCATTTTCATGCCACTATGATCTGGGGAGTATTGTTTCGTGCAGCTTTTGATGTCTGTTTATTGTTACGTCTGAAGAAGACGTACCCTTCGAAAATGTTACTGTTCTGTTCTGCATTGTCTATTAAAATAAGCGTGACTTGCACCTTTTGTTTTGTGTGTATGTAGTTTGGCTTGATTTCGTCATTATCTATCACCAGTAGAACTTTATACTAACATTGCATTCATATGCGACTTTCACATGCTAAAGTACTGTCCTCTGTTAACCGCACACAGTCGGAGGAGCCTCAGGCACGATTCAATAGCGTTTTGGAAGCCTGACGGACAAATGACGTGAATCTCAGAAACCATCGCTTTTGACAGATCTTTGACATGAACATTTGCGGATACAATTTAAAAAAATCACATATATCTGGGCGCCCTATTTATCAAGGTACTTATGGCGACTGCGGTACTTTCAGGATAGCGCAATCTTGAAGTAGAAGGATTCTACTGAAGGTAACAGCAGCGTATTTATTTTGCACAGACTTCAACAAGATGATTCTTTAATACTGGACCCAACATAGCCAAAGCATGTGTGATTTCTGAGCAGAACAAGTACGATGATACGGCCAGCAATATGGAAAAAAGTGTCTTCCGAACCTATTCATAACATGTATTCAACGTCCATTTTCTACAGTCGTACCACTTCAACTATCTGGCAAAAAAAAATTGCTAGTCCCTTCACCGGATATTCAAGCTGCTGGTTGTTGTTGTCGTTCTTGTTGATTTTTCTGATTGTTTGACTATCCTCCATTAGCGTATTTCGTCTCCATCTTGCGCTATTTTCTGGCTATGTTATTGTTGCAGAATCTGTTTTTCTGTTCCAAATGACTTGTTTTAAACTGGCTTCGTTCTTGAACAGAAGTATGAGGGTCTCTGTTGCGGTACATGTCATGCCTGTGTAAATGTCACTCAGTGATGTTCTGTATTGATGTGGCATGACAAAATGTCACCCTGGCATCCGGGTGATATTTCATGTACCAACAGGTAACACATTTATGTTCCATTCAGATCAAATTGTCTTCAGATGTTAATCTATGATTTTTAGCTGGGTTGACCTGTCATTTTTTGTGTGAGAAAAAAATCGAAGATGATGACGAAGGGCTATCATGGTAATCACCAATGTCTGTATTGCATTGCCAGTGCCAGTGCTGTTTAGACGATATAAATGGTGCTTTCTGATATTATATAACAATGGTGGCTGTGATAGTGGTGTAGAAAATCTTATCTTTGACAGAACTGACGCGTACAGACATCCGAAGTCAGTGTGTTCAGACATCCAAACGTGTACATAGGCTCGCACAATGAGGAAGAATATAGAATTTGTAATGGTGGTGATACATTTTTTCATCGTTATTGCCGATATAACTTTCATTCTGACATAACAATTATCATAATAAACGCTATCATTGTTATACATAATTCACACTCGAACATACACATACACGTACACCTCTCTCTCTTACCTAGAGAGAGAGAGAGAGAGAGAGAGGGAGAGAGGAGAGAGAGAGAGAGAGAGGAGAGAGAGAAGAGAGCGAGAGAGAGAGAGAAAGAGAGAGACAGAGACACACAGAGAGACAGACACACACACAGACAGAGAAAGAAAATTAGACAAAGACAAATACATAGACACACAGACACACAGACAGATCGATGGTCACAGTAATACACAGTTTCTGCAGCTTACAATGCGTTCATTTGGTTTGTTTTCGTAGACCAATTTGACAAACAACTTTTCAATGTTGTCAAACTTCATTTTCAAAAATTTGAAAAGAAACAGCTTGTCCTGGTTGTTTCCCTCTCTTGGTGCCTTTATGACAATTTTGATTTTATTACCACCAGTCGCCGTGAAGGTCTCGCTGTCCTCTGTCGACGTCTGTGCACGAGGTTTGATGTTAAACTTATCTAGCTTTATGGCGTTGCTGTCTGTGCATTCTGGAGCTGAAAAGATTAAACATGCTATCAATGTTTGAAAGCAGTTCCTAACGGCATATACTAAACAAACTACATGTAGAGGAACACGTATACAAAACACTATGGTTTTATGAAATTGATAAATGATTAAAAACCAGTTTTTGAAAAGACACGTACTTCGGATGGCCAAGGGTAGAGGTGCAGTGGTGTCTCCCCCTCTCCGCTGAGGATGGTAGTGTAATAGCAGACACTTAAGTATATCATGAGAATAGTACAGCCCTGTTGGCTCATACAGTATTCGTCTTTACTACTCTCTCAATCTCTTTGTGGGCACATGTAAAGATTCCACGTAGAATAACTTCTTTTTTCACATCAGACCATGCCTGAGAATTTCCATTCCCGACCAAGTACTTTGAAAGTACAAGAACAGAAACGGACAAAAATAAGAAAAGAACTCAACGACGAAGACAGTAAGGTACAGTTAATTGGGTTGAATTTTTTATTTTGAGTGACTTTGATAAAAATGATGCTAAAACGCATTAGGGCACTAGAAATACTTTATTCACAAGCTGTTACAGTATTCATATTTGCTCTTTGTGTACATTAACTTATACTGGGGGTGAACGATGATTTCTTGAATCAAACATGGTTACAATTGTTGAAACTGATAGCAGACGTCGATTTCACCACTCCAATAGTTTATTTAAACAACATTTTCCCTGTTTTCAATCATTTTGTTAGGCTGATTTGGAAGGTCATATAACAGACATAGGTGTGATGGCCACGTTACCATCGCAGTATATAATCCAGGAAGCGAACATGTTAACATACGTTGTACATGTCAAAGAATAAAAGTCAATTCAGCAAGATCACCAGTACTAGTACACTACAGCAAAGAACACATTCTCTAAGACTATGGATCCCTACAGGGGCTGAGACAGAAAATACGACGATACCCACCCCTTTACAAGCTAAACTACATGGCTTGGCAGAGACCCCAAATATAAGATCAAAAAGTTTAACTTGTGTGTGTGTGTGTGTGTGTGTGTGTGTGTGTGTGTGTGTGTGTGTGTGTGTGTGTGTGTTGTGGGTGCGTTGCGTGCGTGCGTGCGCGCACGCGTGTGTGTACATGCACAGACAGAGAGAGAGAGTGAGAGAAACAAAGAGAGAGAGCAAAACAGACAAACAGACAGACAGAGAGAGAGAGAGTGAGAGAGAGAGGAGAGAGAGAGAGAGAGAGAGAGAGAGAGAGAGAGAGACAGAGAGACAGAGAGACAGAGAGACAGAGAGACAGAGAGAGAGAGGAGAGAGAGGAGAGAGAGACAGAGAGAGAGAGAGAAAGAGGGAGAGAGGAAAGAGAAGGTGGGGATGAGACTGAAGGAAGGAGAGATTAAGGGAAAGGGAGAAGGTAACAGGGACGGCAAATAATTTACTTACTAACTGATTCATGTACATGAATTCATACATACATATTAAGCACATATACAAATGGCGCAAGTCGTATATGTCTTAACCTAAACCTGCTTACTGAGTCAGTAAAACAATCGTACGTAGGTCTACTGAACCAACTGATAAAATCCGAAAGTAAAAATGTTTTGAAAATTAAAGGTGTATGCATGTGCATATACGTGTTAGTATGAGTGTTTGAAAAGCTACGTTAATCCTTGCCATTTTCAAAATTGTGTTCTCATCTAATGGAGATGTATGGAGCCTATCTCTCTGTGTTTTTGCAGAAAAACAACAATATCAATATATGCGTAGGTCTACGAGTGATTCAGTTCCTTTGTACCAGTATGTGAGCACATGACGTGCACGAAATGTGATTGTCCTTTTGTATAAAAAACAGTAGCAGTTTATCCTGACATAGTGTATGTTAGGTGTGAAAATAGTTGGTCCTGCTATTGATTGTCCTTTTTGTTTGTCGTGCAATACGATCTACGGTGTACCTGAAGAACAGGTATTTTAGAAATGTACTTTAACGCGTCATTATTACAATTAACTATCTGAATAAAAATCGGAAATTTGCCATTTAAGAATGAATAAGTCTTTTTGTTGAGGATTCCTCTATGGTGGTTGCTGAGGCTGTAAAAAAATGCATAGTATTTCTTTGTTCTCAAATCTGTAGGTCAGGACAGACAATACCATATTAACTTCGATTCAGTTCACTATAAACATTCAATCAAGAGAACAGTGATACTGAAGAGAGAGAGAGAGAGAGAGAGAGAGGAGAGAGAGAGAGAGAGAGAGAGAGAAGAGAGAGAGAGAGAGGAGAGAAGGGGGGTTATAAGTGTTATATTTTCCATATTCATAGAGGGAAAAGCCTTGAGATAAAAGCAGCTAACAACATGATCGCACATTAGACACAGTAGGCACTGATTTCATAGAGAGAGAGAGAGAGAGAGAGTGAGAGAGAGAGAGAGAGTGAGAGAGGAGCGAGAGAGAGAAGAGAGAGAGAGAGAGAGAGAGAGAGAGAGAGAGAGAGGAGAGAGAGAGAGGAGAGAGAGAAAGAGAGAGAGAGAGAGAGAGAGAGAGAGAGAGAAAGAGGAGAAGAGAGATGAGAGAGAGAGAGAGAGAGAGAGAGAGAGAGAGAGAGAGAAACAGAGAGAGAGAGAAAGAGAGAGAGAAAGAGAGAGTCAGAGAGATTTGTGCGTTCATTCCCAACACTTTATGTTTTCTTTTTTTTTCCTTTTTTTTTTTTTTGAGAGAGGAGAGAGAGGAGAGAGGAGAGGAGAGAGAGAGTGAGAGAGAGAGAGAGAGAGAGAGAGAGATAGAGAGCTACCTGGGGTGACCGAAGGTGGTGGTGGAGTGACACCTGGTGAGCCACCTGGGGTGACCGAAGGTGGTGGTGGAGTTGCACCTGGAGAGCCACTGGAGTGACTGAGGGTGGTGGTGGAGTTACACTGGTGAGCCACCTGGGGTGACTGAGGGTGGTGGTGGAGTTATACCTGGTGAGCCACCTGGGGTGACTGAGGGTGGTGGTGGAGTTACACCTGGTGAGCCGCCTGGGGTGACTGAGGGTGGTGGTGGAGTTACACCTGGTGAGCCGCCTGGGTGACTGGGGGTGGTGGTGGAGTTACACCTGGTGAGCCGCCTGGGGTGACTGAGGGTGGTGGTGGAGTTACACCTGGTGAGCCACCTGGGGTGACTGAGGGTGGTGGTGGAGTTACACCTGGTGAGCCGCCTGGGGTGACTGAGGGTGGTGGTGGAGTTACACCTGGTGAGCCGCCTGGGGTGACTGAGGGTGGTGGTGGAGTTTACACCTGGTGAGCCACCTGGGGTGACTGAGGGTGGTGGTGGAGTTACACCTGGTGAGCCACCTGGGGTGAATGAGGGTGGTGGTGGAGTTACACCTGGTGAGCCACCTGGGGTGACTGAAGGAGGTGGTGGGGTTACACCTGGAGAACCGCTTGGGGTAAACTGAGGGTGGTGGTGGAGTTACACCTGGTGAGCCACTGGGGTGACTGAGGGTGGTGGTGGAGTTACACCTGGTGAGCCACCTGGGGTGACTGAAGGAGGTGGTGGGGTTACACCTGGAGAGCCGCCTGAGGTGCCGCTTGGGGTTCCTGATGGTGGAGGTGGTTGTGGCGTTCGTGGTGCCTTCTGTAACATAATCAATTAAGTTGTGTCCAGAGACAACAAGTGTGACTGGGCGTGTATTGACTGCTTTAAGATTAGTTCCCTGTTAACAACACAATGGATTATTTTCCGGTGACATATTGGATATTCTGCCGCCAAACTGTGCGCACAGAAAAGAACCCAACCAATAATATTAAATGACAAGCATTGTTTCAGAGCGCTGAAAGCAGGATCAAACGTACAGAAAATGTTAATGACGTAAATGACATTCACTTCGAATGTTCCTGAATCTTCTAAAGTTGGTTGCACAACAGTCTCTTTAGAAACATGTCTACAATTCGAACAGCATGCGGATTCATGTTCCAAGGTACAATGCGTCGTTTGAACATTTCTGTCAAGATTACTTACTGATATGGATTGGTGAACAAAATGAACACAGAGCATAAATGCGTGCACTTCATAAAGAAAAGGAAGATTTGTGAGATTTTGTAACTTTGCGTATCGTGATACTGACTAAATGGATCATGACAGAATAGATTGCAGAGTAAATTCCACCGCCTAAAAGAAAAGCTCCTGAATGAAAATAATGAACTGACTTTACAAACAGCACTAGACATCTGTCGTATTCATCAGCTAACACGTAAAACATCAGGGCTATGATAGGAAGTGCGCGCACTCTTAAAAAAGCTGTGGAGCTGTTCATTTCATCGATTTTCTTTCCATTACGAGTAGGCCTATATGTGACCGGTACTTTTCGCTGACTACGTTGTTTAACTCCCAAATCTTAGTGTAGGATTGGGAGAAATACAAGGACAGGCCAAAATGTTTTACACACACACACACACACACACACACACACACACACACACACTCAGAGAGAGAGAGGAGAGAGAGGAGAGAGAGAGAGAGAGTTTGGGCGTTTACGAGTGCGTGCATGTGCGCTTGCATGCGTGCGAGCGTGGTGCGAGCGAGTGTGTGTGTGTGTGTGTGCGTGCATGCAAGTGTGTGTTTGTGTTGTGTGTGTGTGTGTGTGTGTGTGTGTGTGTGTGTGTGTGTGTGTGTGTGGTGTAAGAGAGAAGAGAGGAGAGAGAGAGGGGAGGAGAGAGAGAGAAAGACAGAGAGCGCGTTTGCGAGTGTATGTGTAAGAGAGAGAGGAGAGAGAGGGGGGGGGGGGGGGGGGGGGAGAGAGAGAGAGAGAGATGAGAGAGAGAGAGAGAGGACAGACAGACAGACAGACAGACAGACAGAAGACAGGACAGACAGATAGATAGAAGAGCAGAGAGCGAGAGAGGAATGTTCGGATGTTTATATGAGTATGTGCATGTGGTTGCGTATGCGTCCGTGTGTGTGCGTGTGTATGTTGTGTGTTGTGTGTGTGTGTGTGGGGTGTGTGTGTGTGTGTGTGTGTGTGTGTGTGTGTGTGTGTGTGTGTGTGTGTGTGATCGATTGATAATCTGTTTATTTCCAAGGGTAACGGATAAGCAAATGCATGCTTGTTTTCATCCGGCTATTGCTAAGAGACTAAGCGTGACTAGCAACTTACAAAACATTACCACGCAAAAAACTACAAAACGCTTTACAAACTTTACTTTATCTTCAAAACGCCCCAGAAAATTGTGGATAATTTGGTTTTTCCATCACTGTTAAAAAGCTTAGTTTAATTTGGTGAAAAAAATGCAAACAAAAAACAAGGAAAAATTTTGAATTTAAAGGAAAAAAAAAATTTCACTTTTTCATTTTGGAAAGCGATGGGCCCTTTTGTTACCCAAAGAGCAAGACTGAGAGAGAGAAAGAGAGGAGCAAAGGAGAGAAAAAGGAGGGGACAGAGTGAGGGAGGGAGGGAGAGCGGGGAGAGAGGGGAGAGAATGCGAATGCAAATTTTTTTAATTCGATTTTAGGCCTGGGCCCCCCTATTAAAGGGGGATGGTCTTTTCTCGATTTCTTTATGACCCCACGCCCCACACTTGTATATACGTACATAACATGAAATTTTTAAAACTGGTTTTAAAAAGGCATTTGTCATGCACTAAACAAAAAAAAAGGGTAAAGCTTAACGAAACAAAACAAAAAAAAAAAAAAAACCAAAAAAAATATCAGGGGTATGTGGTCCATCCAAGCACTTTTATTTTTAAAGCAGTACAAAAACTTTTTAAAAGCTTTAAAAGTGAAAATTGCCACATTTGATTTAAACCTCTCATTTCTACATGCCATGGGGAAGATTTAAACCTAAACGGGCTTGGGTCTTTTTAAATTTGGGGGCTAAATTTTTATTTATCTAAAATCATGAAGAAAGGGGCAACAAAGAATTTAATATAAAGGGCAATCTTCCTTAAAAAAATGCCCAAAAGCGCACAAAAACCCTAAATCTGTTTTTCCCCATGTATTTTAAACGGGGGGTGGTTTTTCTGCCCCAAAAAATTTAAAGTTTTGAAAGAGCATTTTTAAACATATCTATTCATAACTTTTCAACATAGGGTTCCACAAGATTTGTTGCTTTAATTTCCCCTTTTTTCCCAAGAAAAATCGGTCTTTGGTGTGCATTTTGACTTTTGCCGTTTTGCCCCTGCGGGGTTTCGATGATTCTTTTTTTTAAAAAGTTTTTGATAAAGGGGTTTGCAAATTTTCGACCCTTGGCTGCCCCATAAAAAAGAAAAACCTTTAAGAATTTTTGGCATTTTACGAACTTTTTGGGGCCCAAAGTCTTCTTTCCTTTTTTCTTATAAAGTTCAAAAAACACTTTAAAAGCTTTAAATGGAAAATTGAAATTTTTCCCTTCCCTTGTCATTTTTTCCCAAAAAACTGATGCTTTTAAAAATTTCGGGGTTTTAAATAGATGGTTTTGCTCCCATTTCCCAAATTTTCCAGTTCTTTAGGATTTGACGGTCGTTTTCCCAAAAACGTTTCAGGGCCCAAAACAAGGCAGCTTTTAAATTTAACTTGTGCTTTCGAAGCCCTTCTTCACCCGGCCCCCTTATTGAAAATATTGTTTGAATTTTGGGAAATTTAAAATAACTTTTTAATTTTTTTAAACGTCTACAGTAAAGGGCCTTTTCTTCCCTTAAAGTAAAATTTTTTTAAACAGGTTTTTGGGGGCTCTGTTAACTATATTCTAATGTTTAGGAAAAATTCACCCTGGTTAAAAAGAATATCCCAGTTACTTTATTTTTAAACAGTTTCTTTTTTTAAGGCTCTTTCCTTCCCATTTTTTGGGTTCATTTCTAGCCAGTTCCCCAACCCTTGCGAAAAAAAAAGACATTTGTTTTCTCCATTTTCCCTTTTTTGCCCCTTTTTTTCCCATTGCGTCTTAAAAAACTTTTAAACTGTCTTTTTTGATCAACAATGATATTGAAAACAAAGATTTTTTATCTTCTCAAAAAAGTAAATTGAACTTTTCTTTCTTTTCAAAGGCCCCCCGGGGGTTTCCCTTTTTCTTTTAATTTCTAGTCCCAAGGGTTTCGTTGACAAACAAAAAATTAGGAATGGGCTGAAAATTTCCCCCTTGCTTTACCCCCTTTGGGCCCAATTTCCAACTTTGAAAATTTTTTCCCCCATTTTTTAACCCTTTCCCTTTTTACATTTTTTTCATATTTCTTAAACTTCTGTTTAATTTCCCACGGGACTCATGTTTTTGGCACACAGGCCAAAGCAAAATTTTTTGAAAGGGGCCCCCCCCCCCCCCCCGAAAGCTTTCTCGAAATTCTACAAATGAAACGTAAAATTTTTGACCCCTTTTCCCAAAATGTTTTGAATGGCGCTAGAAAGGTAAATACTTTGATTTCGTACAGTAGCCCTTTTTTAAAAAGTGCTTGATGTTCCCGTTATGTTTTTTAAAATTTACCCCTTTGAAATCTGCTTTTGGGTTTTATCGAGCTAAAATTACTACTTATTTTACACAAAATTCCTCTTTTATTTTGGTTCTGTTTTTTGCCCTCCCTTTCAAAAAAGGGGTTTAATATTTGGGGACTCGGGTCCTTCATCGGGGGATAGATGCCTTTATTGATAAAAGGTTTCCCAATTTAATTTTTTATTTAAAAAACTTAACACGGTTTCCTGCGTTTTTAAAAGAGCTCTCCAATTAAATCATCGGGGTCCAGGATTTAAAAATTCTTAGCTTTCTAACTGTACCATTACCTTACCTGAAGATAACAAAAGCCCAACCCCCCCCCCCCCCAAATTTGGGAAAGCGATCACCTTTTATTTTAATACAAAAGCGAAATGAGAGAGGGGAGAGGGGAGAGAGAGGAGAGGGGGGGAGAGAGGGGGAGAGAGAGAGAGAGGGGATTTTAACCCCCTTTTCAAAAAATTACCAGCATATTTCCCTGGAAAGGGTTTTGGGGAATCAGGCATTTTTTAAAAATACATAGCTTACCGGCCCCTAACTAGAAAAATTGCAATACACCCAGAAATTCCCAAACACATTACACTATTTTCAGGGACGTGATTGCAATGCATAAATAGAAAAGGGGAAATCGTTATCATTTTGGGGCTTTTGCTTTTTTTAAAATAAATAATCATAACACTTCTTTTTCACGATCTGTGTGTTTGGGGTGTGGGTGTGTGTGTGTGTGTGGGTTGTGTGTGTTTGTGTGTTGTGTGATTTTCTTTCTTTTTTAAAGGTAACAGAAAAGGGCATTGATAGCATTTTTTTTCATTCGGTTTTTCCCTTCCGAAAAGGGGGCCAATTGTGACTAACAACAAAACAAACTTCGTTAGTGATTTAAAAACTGAAAAAAAAACGCAACAAAAACAACATATCTTAAAAAAAATACAGAAAAGTAAAAAGGGGAGGGTTTGTCTCTCCTTCAACACGGGACGCACAGATGAATTTAAAGGGGGGAAAATTCCTTGAAATTACAAAAAAAGAAATGAATGATTTTAAAAAAGAAAAAAAGGGCTTTTGTGGGCCCTGCCCCAAAGAAATATAAAAAAAGCAACCTCCTATTTTTGGGGTAAAAAAGGAGCCGGGCTGAGGGAGAGAGAGGATGGAGAGGGGGAGGGGAGAGGGGAGGGAGAGGAGGGGAGAGGAAGAGGGGAGAGAGAGAGGAGAGGAAAAAGAGAGAAGAAAGTGAGGGAAAAGACAGAGAGAGAGAGGGAGAGAAAGTGAGAGAGGTGAAAAGGAAGAGGTAAAGAGGAGAGAGAGAGAGGATTGGGTATGCAGGGTTAAAAAATTTGGGAACATATAACTTATGTTGGGTCTTACTTAGGATTTTATTCCCCTTTAAGCAAAGGGTTTGCAAAATAGACAACTACAAAGGGAATTATATCAACACATTAAACACTTTTAAAAACATGGGACTAAATTTTATGAATAGAAGAAACTGTACTGGGAATCAGTTATCGACTTTTGATTATAAATAAATTATTTAAAATTTAAATTTTTTTTAGGGTTTGTTTTTGGTGTGTGTTTTGGGGTTTTGGGTGTGTTTTGTGTGTGTGTGTGTGTGTGTGTGTGGGGCGTGTTTGGCGCACTTGGAGAGGGGGAGGTGAGAGAGAGAGGGGAAAAGAAAAGGAGAGGAGAGAGAGAGAGAGAGAGAAAGAGATGAGAGGAAAAGAGCAGGAGAGTAAACGGGGAAAAAAGGAGAGGGGGTGTTGGGAGGTGTAGTTTGTAGATTAAAAAAGAAAGAAACACAAAAACGGGTAAAAACAAGCTAGTCTTTGCCAAATTAAATCAGTTTTACGGTTGAGATTTTGGGGAAAAAATTATCAAAAAAAATTTTTCCTCATGGGGTTGAATACGGCCGTTTTTTTTTGTGGGAACCCAGCCTTAAAAAATTTTAAACCTGAAAACAAAAAAAAAGTCAAGTTTTTTTCCCAAAAATTGATCAGAATTACTGTAGGGGATTTTGGGAAATTTGATATTGGTTAAAAAAGTTTCTTTTTTTCAAAATAAGTCTTTGACACCTTTCTCTGTCTTACCCAACTGGGAAAAAAAAAAGCAGTTTTTTAAAGAAAACTGGGAAAAAACCCCTAATATCTGAATTTAAAAAACGGGAGCAGGTGAAGCCGTTTTACATTGGAGTTACCCCAACACCCCGGGTTGCAAGACTCCCTTGGCTTGGTCTTCATTTTGTGAGGCTGATACTCCTAAAAGAATGAAAACCAGTGCAAAAATCACTTTACAAAGAAAGTCCAGGGGGGAAACGAGTTTTGTTTTTGGATTGGTACATATGAATACGGTAAAAAACTCCACATAAACCTGGGGGAAAGTGTTTACCCTCCACTTTCGGAACCACGTGGGGTTTCCGGGAGAGTCGCTGAAAGCAAATTGGTCCGAATTTGGGCAAAAAAAATATATCACGATTGTGAAAAATATGGAACCCTTTGGGGAATTCGCGGTTTATTGACGAAAAATCAAAAGGAAAAACTAAGTTGTTTCAATGACCAGAAAAATTGAATTAAAGCAACGAAAAGTCCCAATTTCATTTTGGATGACTTTCTTTCCCCCAAAACAAAAGGGCAAAAAATTTTTCCAAACTTCATGCCCCCCACCTAATCGACATTTTTATTGGATGAAAAAAAAAGGGCACTCCTGACCACTTTTAGTTCTCCCTTTGTTTACATCGCTTCCCGTGGGAAGGCCTTTTGCCTGTTTTCCCCCCAAAGATGAATTTCAAACAGAAACTAATTTGGGGCATTTGATTTCACGGACAGCATTTTTTTTCCCCTTTTTTACAACATCTTCCGGGTCATCGAACTGAAAATGCTGACCAAAAATCGGCTCGCACTCTCAACTCTGGGGTTGGGGAAAAAATTTAAGCACAACCCGTTAAAATTAAAAATTTGAGAAACAGAACTACCCCCACTTGGGGATTTTATCATTGCGCTGAAGTTCTAAGCCGATCCTGCAAAAGCTTTCAGCCCTTTTTAAAAAAAAAAGGGGAAAAAAGAAGGAAATGGGCTCCAAAAAAACAACGAAGAGCTTGGAATGTTCCTTTTCTGGAAACATTTGATTTAAAAACCCCAGGGAAACTTGTACTTTCACGGTTGGCCAGGGGAAAAATTTAAAAAAAAATCCCTCCCGGGGGAAAAGTTTTTTTAAATGGAGGAAAAATCAACCCAATGTTCTTGTGCTTCATCGGACCCTGATCATTTGCATGGGAAATTTTTTTACTTCACCCCTTTCTGGGGGCTTTGCGTTCGTTGCTCGGGATGGCCGGTTTAAAAACCTTTTGGGGATTGTTTTTCTAAACAGGAGTTGTCACAGGCACACAAAAACTTTTTCTTTCTGTCTAGTTCTTCCCGCTTTTATCATTTATGTTTGTAACAGCAGGGAGCGGTTTGGGAAAGTAAATGTTTATAGTAAACCTTTTTTGCATTGGGGGCTTGCCTGTTTCTTTTTAATGCAAAAAAGAAAACATCACACACGCACCACAAAACCAAAACCCACACACAAAACACCACACACACACACACAAAACGCAACACACCCCACACAAAAAGGGGCACAAAACACACAAAAAACCCACACAAAACCAAAAACACCCCACCCACAAAACACACACACACAACCCCCCCATCTTTTTTTTTTCCCCTTTTATTTTTTGAAACAAAAACTTCTTCTTAGCGTTTTAAAAGAACTGTTTTTTGTATGGATTGAAGGGGAGATATGTAAGAACACTGAAAAGGCCCTTTGACTAAAATTGTGCAGGAAGTGTTCCACTGTCATTGGGGCTTCACTCCCATGGGCACTTGAAGACTCGTCAATGTGGAGGTTTGCAGGACTGCCCCGCACATCAAAAGCTTAGGGCGAGACTGGCTTGCCAAAACACACTGATGAGGGAAAAGCTTTTATGGATCGATGGAGGGTCTCCACATTCAGCAGCCTTCGTCAGTACCACTGGGGTTCCCTGTCTGAGTGAACGAAGAAGAAGAAAAAAACGTGCTAAGGGCAATGTAAAAAGAAACAACAAAAACAAAACCAATTTTGCAGAACAATGAAATACGCACCTTTATGGGCAGGCTGTCAATTTTTCCATTTTGATCTTTAGCAGCAGCGTCACGACCCTTTGAGGAAACCCTTGATAACGATTTTCTTCACCAGCTTTGGGAATCTCTAGAAAGACTGAAACTGTCACCTATTTTGTTTTAACCTGTAAAAAAAAAAAACCAGCTACCATGTGAATCACTCTTCTTGATATCAACAATCGCCACAAAAAAGTTTTATGTTGATTATTATATCTGTGCCAGTTCTTCAGCTCGTTTGGGGGAGAGAGAGAGAGAGAGGGGGGGAGAGAGAGAGAGGGGGGAGAGAGAGGAGAGAGAGTGAGAGAGAGAGGAGGAGTGAGAGAGGACAGCAGAGGAGAGGGGGAGAGACAGAGGACAGAGACAGAGACAGAGAGAGGGGTGCATATTGTATTAATTAAAGACCTAAGTTATAGAAAGCAATACAAAAAGTATCACCATGTCTTTTCTGATGAAAACACTCTTCATTGCCCTGAAATATTATACTGGCAAAGGGACCAGTTTTCCCCTTCCTCGGAGCAGAATTACTTTTTCTGTGTTCATTTTGCATTTTAGCAATCATTCAAAACAGTTAAGAACATGTATTATGCAAGGATAACGGAAAAAAAAACCCACACAAACACAAGTGTGCGCGCACGCCCCACACCCACTCAAACATAACAATAGACATACACACACGCGCGTTTAAAACAACACACACAAAACACAACACACAAAACACACACACACACACACAGAGGCAGACAACTTACAGACACACATACAAACACGCAACACACACTCAAAAAATACCAAAGACCTTTCCACACGCGCGTATACACAACAACACACACACACAACACACACCACACACACACACACAACCACACACACAGAGGCAGACACATACACAGACACACATACAAAAACAAACACACACACACAAAACACACACACACACACACCACACACCACACACACACGTTATGTCAGTTACATTCTATACATTACGAATTTTGTCCTTGTGATGATGCTATAAACAATACTTCCCTGCAATGATTTGAAACGAGCAACGTTTAGTTTTATGAACTTCATTAAAACGTTATTTTTAACCATTTGTGCGCAGTTCTTTTGGCTCTTGGTGCATTCTACATTCCTTTGTGTTTTCATTTTTAAGATTCTACCATTTTCATGCACTGTGATCTGGGGAGTATTGTTTCGTGCGCTTTTGATGTTGTTTATTGTTTTCGTCTGAAGAAGACGTTTCCCCTCACAAATTTACTGTTCTGTTCTGCATTGTCTATTTAAAATAAGCGTGACTTGACCTTTTGTTTTGTGTGTATGTAGTTTGGCTTGATTCCGTCATTATCTATCAAAGTAGAACTTTACACTAACCCTTTTATTCATACGCGACTTTCAATTGCTAAAGTACTGTCCTCTGTTAACCACACCAGTCGGAGGGGCCTCAGGCACGATTCATAGCGTTTTGGAAAACCTGACGGACAGATGACGTGAATTCAGAAACCATCGCTTTTTACAGATCTTTAACATGAAAATTTGCGGATCAATAAAAAAACAAATTCACAAAACATCTGGGCGCCCTGCTTATCAAGGTACTCATGGCGACTGCGGCACATCCAGGATAGCGCAATCTTGAAGAAGAAGGGGTTCTACTGAAGTAACAGCAGCGTATTTATTTTGCACAGACTTCAACAAGATGATTCTTTAATACTGGACCCAACATGCCACGCATGTGTGATTTCTTTAGCAGAACAAGTACGATTTATACGGCCCGCAGTATGGAAAAAGGTGTCTTCCCAACCTATCATAAACATGTATTCAACGTCCATTTTACGTCGTCCACTTCAACTATCTGGCAAAAAAAAATTGCTAGTCCCTTCACCGGATATTTAAGCTGCTGGTTGTTGTTGTCGTTTTGTTGATTTTTATGATTGTTAGCGTATTTTCGTTCCATCTTGCGCTATTTTTTTTTGG
>CM031621.1:26383096-26400228 GCA_018398815.1 Conus ventricosus
GAAAAAACAAAATGGGGAGGGAGCAAAGGAAGGGGAGAGAGGGGGAGAGGGGAGAGGAGGGAGAGAGAGAGAGAGGAGATTTAACACCCCTTTTCTAAAATCCAGCATACTAAAATGGTAAGGGGGGGTGATCAGGATTATATATAATCGCTACGGGCCTAACTAGAAATAAATTATCGTAAAAAAACCCATTAAAATTTTCATGACGTGATTGCAATGCTGAATAGAAAGTGTCAAACAGTTATCAGTTAGTGAATTGCTTATAAAATGAAAAATCATAACACTTCTATATAAAATCTGTGGGGTGTGTTTGTGTGTTTTGGGGTGTGTGGTGTGTGTGTGTTGTGTGGTTGTGATAATCTTTTTTTTAAAGGTAACAGAAAAGTTTGATAGCATTTTTTTTCATTCGGCTATGGCCGAAAAGGGGGAAATTGTGACTAAAAATAACAAACACGATATGACTTAAACTAAAAAAAAACAACAAAAAAAACTAATATCTTAAAAAAAATACAAAAAGAAAAGTGGATGGTTTTCTCCATCAACACTGACGCACAGGAATTTAAGGGGAAAATTCATTGAATTCAAAAAAAAAATAAAGAACTGATTTTAAAAAAAAAAAAAGCATGTAGTCACAACAGAATAGAAAGCGTCCCCTTTTTTATTGTCAAGGGGGGGGGAAAGGGGGCGAGGGGAGAGAGAGAGAAGGGGAGAGAGGAGGGGAGAAAAAGAGAGAGGAGAGAAGAAGAAGAGAGGAGGAGAGAGAGGGAGAGGGAGAGAGAGAGGAGAGAGAGAGAGGAGAGAGGTGATGGGGTTTTGATGTTCAAAAATTGTAAATAAAACTTCTGAAAGGGTCTTACTTAGGCTTATATTCGCATAGTAAGGGTGCTAACTAGAAAAAATACAATGTATGAATTATATCAACCATTCACCATTTTATCATGTGATCAATGTATGATAGAAGAAACTGTACTAGAATCAGTTATCGACATTGCATTAAAAAAATAAATTATTTAACATTATATTTATGGTGTGTGTGTGTGTTGTGGTGTGTGTGTGTGTGTGTTGTGGTGGTTGTGTGTGTGCGTGTTGCGCACTGGAGGAGAGAAGGGAGAGGAGAGGAGAGAGGGAAGAGAGAGAGAAGAGAAAGAGTAGGGGACAGAGCAGAGAGAGAGAGAGACAGGAAGAGAGAAAGGGTGGGTGTAGAGGGTATTTGTAGACTACAAAGAACGAAACAAAAACTGGAACGTTAAAAAGCCTGTTTTCCCAAAATCTGATCGTTTTACTAGAGACTTTGGGAAATTTTTCATCAAAATATTCCTCATGGTTGAATAGAGCCCGATTTTTTTGTGCCCCCAGTTAAACCATTTAACCCGAAAACATTAACAAGTAAAGTCTTTGCCAAATCTGATAGAATTACTGTGAGACTTTGAAATTGATATTGGTAAAAAAGTACCATCATTAAAAATAAGTCTATGACACCTTTCTCTGTTTCCCCAAAACTCGAAAAAAAAAGCATTTTGAAAAGATCCTGGGAAAAAACCCCTCATGTCTGAATTTAAAATAAGAGCAGGCTGAAGCTTTTTACATTGTGAGATACCTCAACATTAGTTGCAAGACCCCCTTGGTTGGTCTTCTTTTTTTGATGTGATCTCCCGAAGAATGAGAAACCCCGGCAAAAACATACTAAGCAGTCTCGGAGAATGAAATTGTGTTTTGGACTTGGTACTAGTACGCGTCAAAATCCACTCAACCTGAGAAGTAGTTTATCCCCCAGCGAGAAACCCCGTGCGGTCTGAGAGTCGCTGAAAGACAAATTGGCCGAAAGGTCCAAGAATATCATCCCATTGGAACTATGGGGCTTGGTGAATTCGCGGTTTATTGACGAAAAATAAATGGAAAATATGTTGTTGCAATGACCGAAGCTTGAAAAAAGCAACGAAAAGTATTCGTGTTCATTTCTGGATGACATACTCCCCTCTAAAAGGAGAAAATATTACCCTTCTGCCCCCCTCAAACCCAAACGAAAATCTATTGGATGAACAAAGGGCAATCCCGCCACTTTAGTTCATCCCTTTTTTAATCGCTTCTGTGCAAGTCCCTTTTGCCCGAATCCCCCACAAGAGAATTTCAGCAGAAACTAATGAGACATTTGAAATTTCCGGCAGCATTTGCCCTTATTGACAACATCTTCCGGCACTGGAGAATGAATGCATGACAAAGATCGGACTCGCACTCTCAAACTCTGTGTTTGGGAAATTTCAAGACAAATTGTTTAAATTAAAACAGAGAATACAGAACTTTCATATTGGGGGGTTATATTTCGCTGAAGTTCTCAAGCAGATCCCGCAAAAGCTGCAGCTTTAAAAAAAAAGAAAAAAAAGAAGGAAATGTCTCCAACAAACAACAAGAGCTTGGAATGTTCCATTTTTGGGAAAATTTTAAGAAGTTCAGGGGGAAAATTGCTACTTTTCCCGGTAGGCCCAAAAAATCTAAACAAAAATCATCGGTGACATGTTTTTAAAAGGAGGAAACTAACCGAATGTTCTTAGTGCTTCCATCTGAGACCATGACTCACTCTGCATGAATTTTTGGACTTCACCTTGCTGGAGCTTTGACGTACCGTTGCTCGTGAGATGGCCGGTTGAAAAACTTTGGTGATTGTTGTCTAACAGAGTTTGTCACAGGCACACAAAAATCTGTTCATGCTGTCTAGTATCTTCAGCTGAAGATACTAGACAGCATGAACAGATTTTTGTGTGCCTGTAAGCTGATCAGCTTATCATCATCTGTTTGTCATCAGCAGCAGCGGAAGAAGGTAAACTGTTTATAGTAGTCTTTCTTAAGTGGCTTGCACTGTTGCTTTTTAATGCAAAATGAAAACATCACACACACACACACACACACACACACACCACACACACACACACACACACACACACTACAACCCCCTCCCACTCCTAGTCTTTACCATTATTATTTTTCTGTAAACAAATTCATTCTTTTAGCAGTTCGAATGAACTGTTTGTGTATGGATTGAAGGAGAGATATCGCAAGAACACTGAACGGCTAGACTAAAATAGTGCAGGAAGTGTTCCACTGTCACTGGGGCTTCACCGCATGGGTAACTTGAAGACTCGTCAATGTGGAGGTTTGCAGGGACTGTCCCGCACATCAAAGCTTAGGGCAGAGACTGGCCTGCCAACACACTGATGAGGGAAAAGCTTTATGGATCAGTGGAGGGTCTCCACATTCAGCAGTCTTCGTCAGTACCACTGGGATTCCTGTCTGAGTGACGAAGAAGAAAGAAGAAACCGTGCTAAGGGCAATGTCAAAGAAACAAAAAAACAAAACCAATTTTGTAGAAACAATGAAATACGCACCGTATGGGCAGGCTTGTCAATTTTTCCATTTTGATCGTAGCAGCGCGTCACGATCCTTGGGAAACCCTTGATGACGATTTTCTTCACCAGCTTTGAATCTCTAGAAAGACTGAAACTGTCACCTATTTTGTTTTTAACCTGTAGAAAAAAAACAGCATACCATGTGAATCACTCTTCTTCATATCAACAATCGCCACAAAAAGATATGTTGCATTATTATATCTGTGCAGTTCTTCAAGCTCGTTTGGGGAGAGAGAGAGGAGAGAGAGAGAGAGAGGAGAGAGAGAGTAGAGAGAGAGGAGAGAGAGAGAGAGAGAGAGAGAGAGAGGACAGACGAGAGAGAGACAGAGACAGAGACACAGAGAGAGCGAAAGAGAGAGAGGTAGAGAGAGAGAGAGAGAGAGAGAGAGAGAGGGGAGAGAGAGAGAGAGAGAAGGGGGTGCATATGTATTATTAAGACCTAAGTTATAGAAAGCAATACAAAAAGTATCACCACTGTCTTTTTGATGAACAACACTCTTCATTGCCCTGAAATATTATACTGGCCAAAATGACAGTTTTCCCCTTCCTCGGAGCAGATTACTTTTTCTGTGTTCATTATTGCATTTTAGCAATCATTCAAAACAGTCAAGAACATGTATTATGCAAGGATAAACGAAAAAAAACCCACAAAAAACACAAGTATGCGCGCACGCACACACGCACTCAAACATACACAAAGACATACACACACGCGCGTATACACACACACAAACACACACACACACAACACACACACACACACACACACACACACACAACACCACACACGCACAGAGGCAGACACACACACACACACACACACACCACACACACACACACACCACACACACACACACACATGTGTGTTACTGTCAGTTACATCTATACATACGATTTTGTCCTTGTGATGATGCTATAAACAATACTTCCCTGTAATGATTTGAATCGAGCAACGTTTAGTTTTATGAACTTCATTAAAACGTTATTTTTAACCCATTTGTGCGCAGTTGTTATGGCTCTTAGTGCATTTCTCACATTCCTATTGTTGTTTTCATTTAATATTCTACCATGTTCATGCCACTGTGATCTTGGGAGTATTGTTTCGTGCAGCTTTTGATGTCTGTTTATTGTTACGTTGAAGAAGACGTACCATCACAAATTTACTGTTCTGTTCTGCATTGTCTATCAAAATATGCGTGACTTCCACCTTTTGTTTTGTGTGTATGTAGTTTGGCTTGATTCCGTCATTATCTATCACCAGTAGAACTTTATACTAACATTGCATTCATATGCGACTTTCACACTGCTAAAGTACTGTCCTCTGTTAACCACACACAGTCGGAGGAGCCTCAGGCACGATTCAATAGCGTTTTGGAAGCTGACGGACAGATGCGTGAATCTCAGAAACCATCGCTTTTGACAGATCTTTGACATGAAAATTTGCGGATAAATTTTTAAAAATATTCACAAAAATCTGGGCGCCCTGCTTATCAAGCTACTCATGGCGACTGTGACACATCCAGGATTGCGCAATCTTGAAGAAGAAGGATTCTACTGAAGCTAACAGCAGCGTATATATTTTGCACAGACTTCAACAAGCTGATTCTTTAATACTGGAACCAACATAGCCACAGCATGTGTGATTTCTGAGCAGAACAAGTACGATGATACGGCCAGCAGTATGGAAAAAAGTGTCTTCCGAACCTATCATAAACATGTATTCAACGTCCATTTTCTACAGTCGAACCACTTCAACTATCTGGCAAAAACAAATTGCTAGTCCCTTCACGGATATTCAAGCTGCTGGTTGTTGTTGTCGTTCTTGTTGATTTTTCTGATTGTTTGACTATCCTCCATTAGCGTATTTCGTCTCCATCTTGCGCTATTTTCTGGCTATGTTATTGTTGCAAAATCTGTTTTTTTTTCTGTTCCAAATGACTGGTTTTAAATTGGCTTCGTTCTTGGACAGAAGTATGAGGGTCTCTGTTGCGGTACATAATGTCACGCCTGTGTAAAATGTCACTCAGTGATGTTCTGTATTGATGTTGCATGACAAAATGTCACCCTGGCACCCGGGTGATATTTCATGTACCAACAGGTAACACATTTATGTTCCATTCAGATCAAATTGTCTCCAGACGTTAATCTATGATTTTTAGCTGGGTCTGACCTGTCCTTTTTCTGTGTGAGAAAAAAATCGAAGACGATGAAGAAGGGATATCATGGTAATCACCAATGTCTGTATTGCATTGCCAGTGCCAGTGCTGTTTAGACGATATAAATGGTGCTTTCTGATATTATATAACAATGGTGGCTGTGATAGTGATGTAAGAAAATCTTATCTTTGACAGAACTGACGCGTAGAGACATCCGATGTCAGTATGTTCAGACATCTAAATGTGTACATAGGCTCGCACAATGAGGAAAAATATAGAATTTGTAATGGTGGTGATACATTTTTTTCATCGTTATTGCTGATATAACTTTCATTCGGACATAACAATTATCATAATAAAACTATCATTGTTATAAATAATTCACACTCGAACATACACATACACGTACACCTCTCTCTCTACCTAGAGAGAGAGAGGGGGGAGAGTGAGAGAGAGAGAGAGAGGGGGAGACAGAGACAGAGACACATACATAGAGACAGAGAAAGAAAATTAGACAAAGACAAATACATAGACACACAGACACACAGACAGATCGATGGTCACAGTAATACACAGTTTCTGCAGCTTACAATGCGTTCATTTGGTTTGTTTTCGTAGACCAATTTGACAAAAAAACTTTTCAATGTTGTCAAGCTTCAATTCCAAAAACTTGAAAAGAAACAGCTTCTCCTGATTGTTTCCCTTCTTGGTGCCTTTATGATAATTTTGATTTTATTACACCAGTCGCCGTGAAGGTCTCGCTGTCCCCTGTCGACGTCTGTGCACGAGGTTTGATGTTAAACTTATCTAGCTTTATGGCGTTGCTGTCTGTGCATTCTGGAGCTGAAAGATTAAACATGCTATCAATGTTTGAAAGCAGTTCCTAACGGCATATACTAAAACAAACTATTGTAGAGGAACACGTATACAAAACACTACTATGGTTTTATGAAACTGATAAATGATTAAAACCAGTTTTTGAAAAGACACGTACTTCGGATGGCCAAGGGTAGAGGTTGCAGTGGTGTCCCCCTCTCCGCTGAGGATGGTAGTGTAATAGCAGACACTTAAGTATATCAATGAGAATAGTACAGCCTGTTGGCTCTACAGTATTCGTCTTTACTACTCTCTCAACCTCTTTGTGGGCACATGTAAAGATTCCCCGTAGAATAACTTCTTTTCTTCCATCAGACCGTGCCCGATAATTTTTATTCCCAACCAAGTACTTTGAAAGTACAAGAACAGAAACGGACAAAATAAGAAAAGAACTCAACGAAGACAGTAAGGTACAGTTAACTGGGTTGAATCTTTTATTTTGAGTGATTTTGATAAAAATGATGCTAAAACGCACTAGGGCACTAGAAATACTTTATTCACAAGTTGTTATAGTATTCATATTTGCTCTTTGTGTACATTAACTTATACTGGGAGTGAACGATGATGTCTTGAATCAAATATGGTTACAATTGTTGAAACTGATAGCAGGCGTCGATTTCACTACTCCAATAGTTTATTTAAACAAATTTTCCCTGTTTTCAATCATTTTGTTAGGCTGATTTGGGAAGGTCACATAACAGACTAGGTGTGATGGCCACGTTACCATCGTAGTATATAACCAGGAAGCGAACATGTTAACATACGTTGTACATGTCAAAAAATAAAGTCAATTCAGCAAGATCACAGTACTAGTACACTACAGCAAAGAACACATTCTCTAAGACTATGGATCCCTACAGGGGCTGAGACAGAAAATACGACCGATACCCACCCTTTACAAGCCAAACTACATGGCTTGGCAGAGACCCAAGGATAAGATCAAAAAGTTTAACTTGTATGTGTGTGTGTGTGTGTGTGTGTGTGTGTGTGTGCGCGTGCGTGCGTGCGTGCGTGCGTGCGTGCGTGCGTGCGTGCGCGCGCGCGCGCCCCTTTGTGTGTGTGTACAGACAGAGAGAGGAGGAGTGGAGAGAAACAAGAGAGAGAGCGACAGACAAACAGGCAGACGGGAGAGAGAGAGGGAGAGGGAGAGAGGAGAGAGAGGAGAGAGAAGAGGGGGAGGAGGGGAGGAGAGAGAGAGAGAGAGAAGAGAGACAGACAGAGAGAGAGAGAGAGAGAGGAGAGAGGAGAGAGAGACAGAAGAGAGAGGAAAGAGAAGGTGGGGATGGGGACTGAAGGAAGAGAGATTAGGGAAAGGGAGAAGGTAACAGGGACGGCAATAATTTACTTACTGATTCTGTACATGAATTCAAACATTACATATTAAGCCATATACAAATGGCGCAAGTCGTATATGTCTTAACCTAACCTCCCTTTACTGAGTCAGTAAAACAAATCGTACGTAGTCTACTGAGCCAATGATAAAATCCGAAAGTAAAATGTTTAAAAAATTAAAGGTGTATGCATGTGCTTATACGTGTTAGTAGGGCCCATTTTCAAATTGTGTTCTCATCTATGGAGATGTATGGAGCCTATCTCTCTGTGTTTTTGCAGAAAAACAACATATCAATATATGCATGGGTTTGGCGAGTGATTCGTTCCTTTGTACCAGTATGTGAGCACATAACGTGCACGAAATGTGATTTTTCCTTTTTTGTAAAAAAAAACAGCAGCAGTTTACCCTGATATTGTGTATGTTAAGGTGTGAAAATAGTTGGTCCTGCTTTTGATGTTTTTTCTTTTTGTCGTGCAATACGATCTACGGTGTACCTGAAGAACAGGTGGTTTTTAGAAATGTACTTTAACGTCTTATTACAATAAGTATCTGAATAAAAATCGGAAATATGCCTTTTAAGATTGAATAAGTCTTTTTGTTGAGGATTTCCTCTATGGTGGTTGCTGAGGCTGTAAAAAATGCATAGTATTTCTTTGTTCTCAAATCTGTAGGTCGACAGACAATACCATATTAACTTCGATTCAGTTCACTAAAAAAACATTCAATAAAGAGAACAGTGATATGAAGGGAGGGGAGAGAGAGATGATGATGATGATAATCTTTATTTCAAGGGTAACAGATAAGCAAACATGCTTTTTTCATCCGGCCCTTTGCCCGTTAGGGACTAAGTATGACTAGCGATAAGACTTACAAACTTTTAAAAAAACACACATATCTTAATAACATTAAAAAGTTCATCCATTAACAGTTAAGGCTTTAGATGACTTTATAAGGAAAAATGAGACGATTAAAAACAACAAACAAGAATAAATATATTGATTACAAAGAAGAAAGAACGGCACACCAGATAGGGAAATAAGCGATCCTCCTATCGAAGGGGGGAGAGAGAGAGAGAGAGAGAGAGGAGAGAGGAGAGAGAGGAAGAGAGAGGGGAGAGGAGAGAGGAGGGAGAGAGAGAGAGAGAGAGAGATATTCCTTTTGTAAAAGTTTAGCATACAACAAACTGCAAAGGATGTAATTAGACAATTACAATGCATCAATAATTCAACATTTGTACTTTCTTTTACATTTATATGATGTGGTTATAAGGCAAACGAGAACGAACAAATCAATTATAAGTAAGCAGCAAAAAATTCCTAGCTCAATAATCATAAACCATTTTTCATGATGTGTGCGTGTGCGTGTGCATGTGCGCGCGCGTGTGTGTGTATGTGTGTGTGTGTGTGTGTGTGTGTGTGTGTTGTGTGTGTGTGTGTGTGTGTGTGTGTGTGTGTGTTTTGTGTGTGTGTGTGTGTGTGTGTGTGTGTGAGGAGAGAAAAGGAGAGAGAGGAGGGGAGAGGAGAGAGAGAGAGAGAGAGAGAGGGGAAAGAGGAGAGAGAGGGGAGAGTGGGGAGATGCCTTATTATTTACCTTCCCCTTTCATCTTTTTGTTTTTTTTTGACCATTCATACTACCCAAACTATAATTTTTTAATTTAAAGCGACAATCCATCGAAAACGCACCCGTAATTAACAAAGAGAGAGAGAGAGAGAGGAGAGAGAGGAGAGAGAAAAGGAGAGAGGGAGAGAGAGAGGAGAGAGAGATTAAAATTCCCAAATTTCTATCCAAAATAACACTGCTAAACATTGCTATAAATTTGAATAAAGAGCAATCCCATCAATATGATCAACAGTAATCCAGCACATATTTATCACCTTCCAGTTACATTTGCTCGAGAAATCAAAGTATTAAAGACATCAATCAATTAGTGAAAATGCACCAAAAAACCAGCGACCACGACAGTCATTCATCATGATATGATTTCAATCATTAATAAAACCGATAGTAACCATATCTTCATTTATTATTATTGGTTTTGAAAACATCAGTGGAAAGGAAACGGCGTATCAGTTTAATATGCAGAAAAACCAGAGGGTGTGCCTGGTATATGTATTTTGTCCCTAATAGCAAGGGTCTGCTGTGAAATGTGAAATTTTAGTTTTTCCTAAAGGATTCTGTAATTTGAGTACATCGGAATGTAGGGGAAAGTAAATTCCCAAAACCCACGCTACCTGAGTAAGCTAAGCTTGATTTAAATAGATTATTTAGGTGTGGGAACCTGGAATTTGGTTGAATCCCTAGGGTTTATGTAAATTTGGACTGAAGAGTTTGTGGTGCTAAACCTGATGAAAATTTTTTGCTTTTAGCAGACATTTGTTGCAGCAAATTTTCCTGAAACGGAAGAGCCCCGTTTTTGTTTTAATCCCCTTCACTAAGACTAGATGATTTTAATAGGACTGCTTTAAGTGCTCTTTTGTAGACACTCTTAAGAGGTTTCATGGCATTAGCACTAGCAGAATCAAATAGTGTTGAACAATAAATTTATTGAAGAGAGTACATGTGCGTGGGAGGGAACAATTTCCTGGCATGAAAGGTTTAAGAAATGCTTAATCTTGCACAGCTGATATGTTTGTCTGGATATTGATTTACATAAACTGCGAAGGTGATAAGACCAAGAAAGATTATTTTTCAACATATACGCCTAAAAACTCGATGGCTATCCACCACTTCAATTTCCTGATTAAATTTATAAAAAAAGATGGGGGCTGTGTGGTTATGTTTTGTCTTCTCTGCCTTGTTGTTATCAGCATTAGTTTTGCTTTTTTAGGATTCGTGACATGTGATTTACATTGCCACCAATTACTTAAGATATCAGCATTTTTTCTGTAATGAAGTGAAAACAGTTCAAGCTGGAGTACTTGTTGGACAGTGGTATCATCACCAAAAGAGTTCACCTTTAATCCTCAATTAAAAGAGGGAGATCATTTATTTAACTGAGAACAGCAACGGACCTAAGAAAAGAACCCTGGGGTACGCCATGTTGGATAGGTGCTTCTCTGATAAATTGTTGTTGACACAACGATTTGTTGACGATTTTTCTAGGAATGATGTTATCAGTTGGAAGGGATTTCCTGTTATACCCTATAAAAAAAGCTTCCTGCATAACAGTTTGTGGTCAATTACATCAAAAACCTTTGCAAAATCAACAAACAGTGCGCCACAATATTTATTCTCATTAACACTGGCTGCCATTCATCTACTAGGTTTTTAAGCGCTGTATGACAAAAATGATTTTTCCCGAAACCTGATTGGTTTTTGTTTAGTAGGTTGGAGGAGTCAAAATGGTGGCAAAGATGTTTATGTTATGTGTTTTTCCAAGGGGTTGGACAGAACTGGCAAATTGGTATAGGTCTGAAGTTCGATGGTTTAGATTTGTCTCCAGATTTGAAAATGGGTATTACTTTTGCAACTTTGAACTGAGCGGGAAAGTGACATTTATCAATGCATAAATTGTAAATGTAGGTAAGAGTTTCAATATAAAGTTTCTGATAGTTTCAGTATTTTTCCATCAATCCCCTCAAGTCCGCGGCTTCCTGTCTGCTTTAATTGGCATAAGCTTGGCAAACATCACTTTAATTTTCATAGGCGGAACTGGTGTTGCTGGACGAATGGTCATAGCATTGCAAAAAATTTTTAATTTTTGTAAATTTATTTGAGTCAGTATTCTTTTCTTTGACAATGTGTTCTGCAATGTTGTAAGTGTTGGTTTAGTTCATTTGGTGTTATGGTGGTTAATGGGACTTGTCTTTGAAATTTTATTCGTAAGTTATTTATTGCTTGCCATATGGACTTCGAATTTTGTTTTTTGGCTACACGTTCACGAAAAATATTCATTTTTGCTGTCCGTTTGAGTGAATTGACTTTATTACGTTGCCTTTAAATCCCTCCGACTTCCCTTCTGTTTCAAACAAATCGTTCCGCGTAAGAAACAAGCAGTTGTATTTCATCGTCATCCACTTTGGTTGTGCACTATGTTTAACTCGACGCGTTTTGAATGGTGCGTGCTTGTCATAAAAAGAATTAAACGTGTGCAGCCAGTACTCAAGCGCTTTTCTGGATCGTGTAATTTATAAAAATTTATAAAGGGGGAATTCATGAGGTCAGTGAGAAAGGATTTCGTGGAAGTGTCAAAAGTCTGTAAGTGATGTGTTTGTGGCCAGTTTTAGGAATTTTGATTCCACTTCTTTTCCAGTAATGCATACTGGAAAGTGGTTTGCTGCATCCCTTCAAGGGCAGCATTTCTCAATGACGTTTTGTTGTTCAGAAAGATAGATGTGGTCAATTAATGTTTTGCTAGTGAGTGTTACTTGGTTGGCATGTCTGAATTTGGGATAAATTGTATGAGGTTAGTCCTATCTGACAATGATGTTTGGCACTTCAATAGATCAATGTTGAAATCCCTAAAAGTATTAATTTTGTGGCATCAAGCGATGCTGCATCCATCATGGCCGTAAATTGGGCCATCCAACCGCATTTTCCGTGGGTTTCGATATACAAATCCTAGTTTGATGGGTTTTGTTCTCTTCAACTTGATTACTAACCAAAACTGCTTCAATTCCAAACTTTCAAGATCATACAAAGTTGGACATTTAATGTTTCATGAAAATTAAAATAATATGGCTGTAGATTTGGATTCGGTGGGATCTCTGCGTACAACATTGTAGCCAGTGATTAAGACAGTGGCATCAGGGACAATATCTGAAAGTCTTTATTCAGTGAAGCCCAAAAATATGAAAGGGGGTTTTTCTTGATTGTACAATATAGTGGGTACCTCCTGTAACTTGTTTTGTATATGGTTTATATTAAGTGTCCAATACGTTAGTCCCTCTTCCCGTGGCCACTTTGAAGATGATTGCACCATTTGTGCAACTAAAACAAATATAGCAAGGTACACTTGAATACAAACCCAATGTGTCCGTATGGTATACACACCCCAACAACTATCTTCAATTCAAAAGATATTTAATGTGAGAAACAAGCAAGTCAAAACTACAAATACGTGTGATACAACACATTACTCCCCAAATCCAACAATGCTCAATGAAAAAGGATAATGAATATGAAAAAACACAAAAGTTAAAATTTACAAGTTACGTAACGCACTTGTGGCAGTGTCACCGAAGCTTTATCCGCACCACAGGTTTTGAGCGTGCTCACACACCATTCAGGAACAATTAAAACTATGATATAAAAGTCTTGCTTTCTTCAGAAATGCTATAAGAAGAGCGAGAGGAGAAAAGAGAGAGAGAGAGGCGAGAGAGAGAGAGAGAGAGAGAGGAGAGAGAAGGGGGGTTATAAGTGTTATTTTTTCCCATAATTATAGAGGGAAAGCCTTGAGATAAAAGCAGCTAACAACATGATCGCACATTAGACACAAGTAGGCACTGATTTCAGTGAGAGAGAGAGGAGGAGGGGGAGAGAGAGAGAGAGAGGGGAGAGAGAGAGAGAGAAAGAGAGGGAGAGAGAGAGAGAGAGAGAGAGAAAAGAGAGGAGAGAAAGAGAGAGAGAGAGAAGAGTGAAAAGAGAGAGGGGAGTGAGAGGGGAGAAGATAGAGAGAGAGAGAGAGAAAGAGAGAGAGAAAGAGAGAGGGGAAAGAGAGAGTCAAGAGATTTGTGCGTTCATTCCCAACACTTTCTGTTTCTTTTTTTTCCTTTTTTTTTTGAGAGAGAGAGAGAAGAGAGAGAGGAGAGAGAGATGGAGGAGAGAGAGAGAGGGGAGAGGCTACCTGGGTGCCCAAAGGGTGGTGGTGGGTGACACTGGTGAGCCACCTGGGGTGACCGAAGGTGGTGGTTGGAGTTGCACCTGGAGAGCCACCTGGATTTTGACTGAGGGTGGTGGTGGGGTTACACCGGGTGAGCCACCTGGGGTGACTGAGGGTGGTGGTGGAGTTATACCGGGTAGCCACCTGGGGGGGACTGAGGGGTGGTGGTGGAGTTACACCTGGTGAGCCGCCTGGGGTGGACTGGGGTGGTGGTGGAGTTACACCTGGTGAGCAACCTGGGGTGACTGAGGGTGGTGGTGGAGTTACCCCTGGTGAGCGCCTGGGGTGACGGAGGGTGGTGGTGGAGTTCACCTGGTGAGCCGCCGGGGGTGATGGGGGTGGTGGTGGAGTTAAAACCTGGTGAGCCACCTGGGTGACTGAGGGTGGTGGTGGAGTTACACTGGTGAGCCGCCTGGGGTGACTGAGGGTGGTGGTGGAGTTACACCTGGTGAGCCCCCTGGGGTGACTGAGGGTGGTGGTGGAGTTACACTGGTGAGCCCCCTGGGGTGAATGAGGGTGGTGGTGGAGTTACACTGGGAGCCACTGGGGGGGACTGAAGGAGGTGGTGGGGTTACACCTGGAGAACCGCCTGGGGTGACTGAGGGTGGTGGTGGAGTTACACCGGGTGAGCCACCTGGGGTGATGAGGGTGGTGGTGGAGTTACACCTGGTGAGCCACCTGGGGTGACTGAAGGAGGTTTGGGGGGGTTACCCCTGGAAAACCCGCCTGGGGTGACTGAGGGTGGTGGTGGAGTTACACTGGAGAGCCGCATGGGGTGCTGCTTGGGGTTCCTGATGGTGGGGTGGTGTGGCGTTCGTGGTGCCTTCTGTAACAAATAAATTTAAAGTTGTGTCCAGAGACAACAAGTGTGACTGGGCGTGTATTGACGGGCTTTAAGATTAGTTCCCTGTTAACAACACAATGGATTATTTTCCCGGGGTGACATATTGGATATTCTGCCCGCCAAACTGTGCGCACAGAAAGAACCCAAACAATAAAATTAAATGACAAGCTTGTTTCAGAGCGCTGAAAGCAGGATCAAAACGTACAGAAAATGGGTTTAAAGACGTAAATGACATTCACTTCGAATGTTCCTGAATTTCTAAAGTTGGTGCACAACAGTCTCTTAGAAACTGTCTACAATTCGAAAGCATGCGGATTATGTTCCAAGGTACAATGCGTCGTTTGAACATTTTGTCAAGATTATTACTGATTTAGATTGGTGAACAAAATGAACACGGCATAAATGCGTGTACTTCATAAACAAAAGGAAGATTTGTGAAGATTTTGTAACTTTGCGTATCGTGATACTGACTAAAGATCATGACAGAATAGATTGCAGAGTAAATTCCACCGCCTTTAAAAAAAAGCTCCTGAATGAAAATTAAAGAAATGACTTTATAAAGAGCACTAGACATCTGTGTATTCATCAGCTAACACGTTAAAACATCAGGGCTATGATAGGAAGTGCGCGCACTCTTAAAAAAGCTGTGGGGTGTTCATATCATCGATTTTTTTTTCCATTACGAGTAGGCCTATATGCGACCGGGACTTTCGCTGACCACGTTGTTTAACCTCCCAAATCTTAGTGTAGGATGGGAGAATACAAGGACAGGCCAAAATGTTTTACACACACACACACACCCCACACACACCACTCAGAAGAGAGGAGAGGAGAGAGAGAGGAGAGAAAGAGAGAGAGAGAGAGAGAGAGAGGGGAGAGAGAGAGAGAGAGAGTTTGGGCGTTTACGAGTGCGTGCATGTGCGCTTGCATGCGTGCGAGCGTGGTGCGAGCGAGTGTGTGTGTGTGTGTGTGTGTGTGTGTGTGCGTGCATGCATGTGTGTGTTTGTGTAGAGGAGAAAGAGAGAGAGAGAGAGAGGGAGAGAGAAGAGAGAGAGAGAGAGAGAGAGAGAGAGTGAGAGAAGAGAGGAGAGCGGCGTTTGCGAGTGTATGTGTAAGAGAGAGAGAGAGAGGGGGAGAGAGGGGGGAGAGAGAGAGAGAGAGAGGAGAGAGAGAGAGTGAGAGACAGGACAGACAGACAGACAGACAGACAGCAGATAGACAGAGACAGAGAGCGAGAGAGAATGTTCGGATGTTTATATATGAGTATGTGCATGTGGTGTGCGCGGGTGTTGAGTGGGTTTTGGGGTTTGTGTGTGTTGTGGGGGGTTGGGGGGTGTGTTGTGTGTGTGTGTGTGTGTGTGTGTGTTTTGTGTGTTTTGTGTGTGTGTGTGTGTGGGGTGTGTGTGTGTGTGTTTTGTGATCGATTGATAATCTGTTTTTTTCCCAAGGGTAACGGATAAGCAAATGCATGCTTGTTTTCATCCGGCTATTGCTAAGAGACTAAGCGTGACTAGCAACTTACAAAACATTCCCACGACTAAAAACTCACAAAACGCTTTACAAAATACATATCTTCAAACGTCCAGAAAAATGTGGATAAGTTGTTTTCCCTCACTGTTGAAGCATAGATAATTTTGAGTGAAAAACATGCAAACAAGAAACAAGAAAAATTGAACTGAAGATAAAAAAAATACACATAGTCATATTGAAAGCGATCGTCCTATTAGTATCAAAGAAGCAAGACTGAGAGAGGAAGAGAGAGAGAGAGAGGAGAGAGAGAGAGAGAGAGAGAGAGAGAGAGAAGGGGAGAGAGAGAGAGAGAGAGAATGCGAATGCGAATGTTTATTCAGATTTTAGGCCTAGGCCCCTATCTGAAGGGATGGTCGTTCATCGATCCCTATGATCCCACACGCACACACATGTATATACGTACATAACATGCAATTTAAACACTGGTCTTAAAGCATTTGTCATGCACTAAACAAAAATAAAGTAAAGCATAACGAAAAAAACAAAAAAAAAAACACAAAGAAATATCAGTGGTATGTGGTCCATCCATAGCACTTTTATGTTGAAGCAGTACACAAACGTTTTAAAGCTTTATAAGTGAATAGTGCCACATTAGTTTAAAACACTCTCATTTCTACATGCCATAAGTAGATTAAACCTGAACTGGCATGGGTCATTATAATACTTGGGCTGAATATATCTTATCCTCAATCATGAAGAACAGGGCAACAAGAATAATATGAACGGCATCTTCCTTAGAAACATGACACAAGCGACAACTAACTCATCTGCTTTTCACTGTATCTAATCGGTGGCTGGCTTTATCTGACACACCAAATCTAAGTTTTGTAAGAGCACTTTTAACATATCTATTCATAACAATTTCACATATGGTTTCCCCAAGATTTGTTGTCTTAAATGCCTATATTCAGCAAATCGGTCATTGGTGTGCATGTGACTATGCCAGTCTTGCCACCCGCAGTCGATGATTCTTTGTTTAAGCATTTGATAAAGGCTGCAATTTTCGGACCTTGGCTGTCCATACAAAAGCAAAACCATAAGATTATAGGCACTTACGAACATTTGTGGCCAAGTCTTCTTTCATTCATATCAGATCATATAACACTTTATACGTTAAATGGAACTGTAATTTACCTTGTCGTTTAGTACTTGCATTTATACAAAAAGGGGA
>CM031621.1:26401228-26473728 GCA_018398815.1 Conus ventricosus
TTTTTGTTTTCATCCGGCTATTGCTAAGAGACTACGCGTGACTACAACTAACAAAACATTACCACGACTAAATTTCACAAAACGTTTCACAAACATACATATCTTCAAACGTACAGAAAATGTGGATGAGTTGCTTTTCCATCACTGTTGAAGCATAGATGAATTTGAGTGAAAAACATTCAAACAACAAACAAAAATAAATGAACTGAAGATTAAAAAAAAGATACACACAGACATATTGAAAGCGATCATCCTATTAGTTATCAAAGAAGCGAAACAGACTGAGAGAGAGAGAGAGAGAGAGAGAGAGAGAGAGAGAGAGAGAGAGAGAGATTATAACACTCCTTTTCTAAAATACCAGCATACTACACACTGGTAAGGGTGTGAATCAGGCATTATATACTACATACTGCTACGGGTCCTAACTAGACAACTGCAATACATCAGTAATACCAACACATTGCACATATTTTCATGACGTGATTGCAATGCATGAATAGATTAGCGCTCAAATCAGTTATCAGTTAGTGACTGTCACGTTCATACGGCCTTGATAGTGTTACGATACTATTTTTATTCTGTGTTGTTTTGATTTAGTTTTAGAACACGGAAGTGCGACGTAATCGGCACACGTTTTTTAAGTTGCGTCATCGCGATTGCGTCATCGTCCACGACTTATTCTAGCACAATAACAAGACGGCAAGGCGACAAGTTGGAAACGAAGATTTTCGATTGGTCAAAAACATACGGTATTGCGTTCTCTTGGAGATCCAGATTGTCGTTGGTCAACGTCACAGGGATGTCGACTGTCGGACCTAGTGGTCGCCTGTAGGGAGTTTCTGAGGTAAGTATCGATCTGGTAGAATAGTTATCAGTCCTATCGATGTGCAGGATAGTCGAGGATACTGGGCGATGGCTGCTATCATTTGTATCGTGTTGTTTACAGGATTCCTAGGCGCAGAGGCGTGGAGCTGCCTGCCTGAAACTGCCTTACCATTCTTAACCCATCGTTACTAGGCCTATTTTCTTTCAGGTTTCGAATCGGGTGTGAATGAAGCCACACTAAGGAGATAGTGGTGATGTAAGTGCGTGTGTGCATGAGCAATTGTATTTTATGTGATCGGCCAGGCTTGGTCACTCAAAAAGAGACATTGATTCCTTTTGTTACAGACTCCACCAATGTTGGGATATTAATTCTTCAATCAAAATTAGCCATCGTTGTACATCAAGAATTCATCAAATTCATCAAGTAAACATCGTCTCCATTATCTCCGATAATCATCGAACAAGAAACGAAGAGGACAATATCGTGTTGGTGCCGATATATTGTTGTTAGTAACTATATCGGTGCTTCGGAAGAAGACGAAAAGGACAAGCGATATTTTTGTTTTGTACCGATATATATTTTGCTTAGTAATTATATCGGTGCTGCAGAAGAAGACAAAGAGGACGAGTGATATTGTGTTTCATGCCGATATATATTATTTATTATTATATCGGTGCCCAGAAGAAAACAAAAAAGACAAGTTTATATTCATCGGAAGGCGTTTAGCAAACAAGCAAATTCGGCCAGAAGATCATCAAGGTATATTGACGGTGTGTGTGATCGTGAAGCAGCAAGTTTGCAAAGTGACGTGGACAGTGCTCAAGAATTCCAATGCGGTAACGGAAGAATTCCAGGCACGGTGACCATGACGACGTCTTCTATAATCAGATAAGCAGAGAGAGAATGTGACACGAAAACGATGCAGCATACACGCACATAGATACATTAAAAAAAATTTAAGTGGCGCGAGAGGAACGTACAAGTGCAAGGTTGTGAATTCATTAATTTCAAATCATTGTCTGCGTAATTTGTAAATCCATCGTCACTCATTCACATCAAATCATCCTTCGCTCATACACACGACATTCATATTCATATCATTCATCAGTAGTTTAATAATTTTTATTTTGAATCGTATCCATCCTTGTGAGTGTCTTCAAGTTGAGAGGAGAGAGAATTGTGGGAGAGAACATATTGACCCCGTATACACCACATCCCCACAAGGACCGCGACAGTGACATTGCATTCATAAAATGAATAATGATAACACTTCTATATCCTCTCTCTCTCTCTCTCTCTCTCTCTCTCTCTCTCTCTCTCTCTCTCCTCTCTCTCTCTCTCTCTCTCCCCCCTGTGTGTGTGTGTGTGTGTGTGTGTGTGTGTGTGTGTGTGTGTGTGTGTGTGTGTGTGTGTGTGTGTGTTACAAACAGAGAGAGAGAGAGATTCAGATTCTGATTCTGATGATTTATTCACATGATAGGCCAGGCCCCTAATGAAGGGGTGTGTGAACATTCAAAGCACCATAGTCGTAAACAATGGAACTAATTTACTGACACGAATGATTCGGGGGAGGGGGGGGGATTTGCAAGAAGTGAAAATTTCTCTATACCTAAAGGATTTGAACAAAAACAATGAAAAACTTGTAACAACTTCTGCAGAAGTACATGAACAGAGTCGGCTCAGTTTAAACAAAGATGGCTGTCTGTAGTATTTGGGTTTAATAAACTTTTCTCTAATGCTCATGAGAGCTGCACAAGACAGGACGAAGTACAGTTCAGTTTCTCTTTGCTCTTTACATAAAGGACAAAGCAAATCGTAATCATTACATGATCGATATCTAAAAATGATGGATGGCTAATGCAGATATTCCTAATCTGAATTTTGCTGTTACATGTTTTAGGTGCCTGTTTATATCTAAGGTTAAGTATGTTTTCAGGTCATGAACATCCCAAAAGGTCCTGTAAAAATCAAACCTGTCACTGTTATGAATATGATTGGACCATTTCTGCCATCTGCTATCAACGAGCCGTTAGTATGACCAACCCCTTGATTCAGCCAAACAAACCCAAATCCATATTCAAACAGACAGGAGCGCACTTTGGTCACCCGGTTACGTTACCTTTAGTATCTAAGTCATATAGCATGTTTACGCCTTATGAGGAATGCTGAAGTCATCCATTTGTATCAATTTGAGCCAGTAGTGGATGCATCTGACAGCAGAAATAAGAGAGAAAGAGAGAGAGAGTTGTAGTTATAGACTACAAAGAAAGAAAAAAACACAAAGATTGGAAAGATTGTGCACCTTGTGAACGGAATATCGTTTTAAGATGTATTTCAAATTACGATATTCGAGAAATAAATCCAATCTGCTGCCCGTTAATTACAGAAAATAGTGAGGGAGTTGTAAAAATAGGCGGAAGAGGAAGAGATGGGGACACAGGAGAGAGATAGATGCTTGACAAAATTTTCACTGGGAAAAAATCTTCCGGACGGTATGTTTTGTTGATAATGGTCTATTTGAAGGGTCACAAATGTCAAGTAATTGAGTAATGGAAAAGTTGAAATTATGAACATTTCCTAGAGAAGGATCAGGTTAACTATCTTCAATCCAAATTACAAGGTCATGGATACACCATCACATCAATCGATCTGTGACAGCATCTAAGGGCTCTGATGTTTTTAAACTCAATTATTGATTTAGTGTTTGTCACTATTATGCGGGTGGTTTCGAATGTATTCTATTTGCTAAATTGCCACTGCATGTAGTTAGCGACTTTTATTAGCCTCTTCACGTGATCTCCATGGACACTAGTTACCGTTCTAATTCCAGTTTCTTTAGGTGCTAATTCAGAGCACCTTGTGATCACTCGAAACTCTTCACTCCAAAACCGAGCTCGATTGGTGTTTCAAATATCAGGGAGTGCGGCTGTGACACAATTAATCTTTGTTGTTGCTGTTGGTGAATAGATATAACATTGTTCTGCAAGGGATGGGATAAAAAGCAACGCATGATGAGATTTTCATCTCAGAGTTTTCAGTTTTATGTTTGGATATTCTGCCTGGGAATCACACATACATGTTACAGTCACTAAGTTCGCTGTAATACTGCAACTGCGATAACTAATTTTTGAAGCGGTCAAAATCGTATCTGCTGGTTGGACTTTCTGGTGAAATCACTATAAATTAAACACAAAGTGATAAAGCCTGAAACAGCCACGAGCCTCAGTTCATAAATCTCCTACTAAATTGGTTCATTAGAAAACTGCAGCAAAAATGCCAAAGTGGATAACTGGGCTGCAAGAGAGTGTGTGTGACAAGAGCCAACCTACTCCTCTCTGCCAGCTGATCATTTGAGCAACAAACTGCTCACCTCTTATATGCCATAGATGTATGCACTTGTGTTTCAGGTTATGAGGTCTGTCGCATGCAGATCATGTGCTGTATTCCTAAAGAAAATGCTGAATCTTTTGAACTGAGAAGAAATGCTTCCTGAATACACGATTACAGGAAACTGTAACGGCAGAAGACAATGCTCTCTTGTCAAGATTCTTAAATGAAAATAACACCGTGTTCATGTGGGAACAAATATCATTAGTGTTTTTGTTTATTTGTTTGTTCATGAATTCAAGACTCTTGGTATTACTTTTTACCAGTTAAATGCAATGCTTGTCAGATACTGACCAAATATGACCACACACACACACACACACACACACACACACACACACACACACACACACATTTAAACAAACTACCGTAATGCAGTACAATCCATTTTTAAGGTGTGACTGAGAATTTGGCTCATGATTATTCAAAACGTCCTTTTGATCACATTCTTCCTCTCCCCCTCCCCCTTACTCTAACTTTGTGGGAAGCCACTGGGGTACCATACAGACAAACAGTTCACGGGTCCCTCCACTTCTATCGATTGTGTGCCAAGGCCAGGGTCTCTAAAAATGTTTCCCCTGTCGACTCTGCAATGTTGTCAGTCCCTTGCTTTTATCTGTCTCCTCCTCTGTTTCTTTCCTTTAACACTTCTCTGGAGGATTGTTCGATAAGGCAATTCGATCTTGGTATATACCCATACCAACGTAGTCTTTTCCTGACCGAAGTCTTTAGATTTTCCAATCTCTTGATCTGCCTGATAGTTGGACGCACTCGTTGATTGGTGATATGATCATTGTATCTGATATTCAGTTTCTTGCACTGACATCTAATCAATGATTTGCATTCTTCTTTCCCGATCCGCTGCGTGGATCCATGTCTCGCATGTGTACAGGATGATGGAACAGGGCAGTGCACGCAGAGGTCTGATCTTGTGTTTCGTGGGATGCTCTAGTCCTTCCTCACAGGTTCTAATCTGGATGGCCATTTTTGCTGCCCTTGAGTGGATGTCTGGTTTGGGTCCCTCCCTGGTAATAATGGATCCCAGGTAAGAGAATTGTTGAGCAGATTCCAGCTTCTGACCATGGACAATTATATAAGTATTGACAGTGTGTTGTGGCTGGCCATCAACATGAGTCTTCTCGGTGCTGATTTCCATTCGTATCATGCTGGCATTTTAGGGCATGTAGGTTTTACATTTGTTTGATGATACTTCTGCCTTTGCAGAATTCACTTTGTTCTTAAGCAATGATAATATTTGCAGTCTATCTAGAATGATTTTGAGCATTACTATCCCAGCTGATCTCGCTTATAGTATGGTAGCTCCGGAAGGTTGACGATTTCCTTTCTTGGGAAGGGCGACAATTGGCGATTGAGTGCTTGGCGTGGACAACTCTCCGGTGTCCAGATTATGTTACAGACGGCAGTTAGGATATCAATGACTGCATCTCCGCCATGTTTTAAGAGTTCTGAAGGGATGTTCTTAATGCCTGCAACTTTCCTACATATCATTGTAGCTATGGCTTTTTCACGAAGTACTGGGAAATCATCCTCATTTGATGAATTCTATCCTGTTAGCACATTTGTATTTCCTGTGCTCTTTTGTTGTGGAGTTCAGAATGGTATTCAATCCAACTTCCGATGATGTTGAATTCCTGTGTGAGACAATTGGCACAGATGTCATCTTTGTCCTGAATGGTGCTGCTTTGACTCTTCTTTTGATAGGCCTGGTCCTTCACGATGGTAAAATGTACCTTTGTGTTGTAGCTGTCTAGGTTTCTTTAAATGTCCCTGCATTGTTGTTCGATCAAGTTTTCCTTCGAATTCTTCATTTCTTTACTGATCCTCATCTTTAATGTACTATATTTCTCCTCTGCAGTCTTCTTGAGCGGTTTAAAGATTCGTCTAGTGTTATACATGTCCAAGATGTTGCTGGAGGCCCATGGTTTCAATATCCATCTGCTTATTCCTAGAACCTCTGTTGCTATATAAGTCATACTTTGGTGAAAAGCCCATCCACTGCGAGTGTGGCATAGCAGTGGACACCAGGGGAGAGGTGGCAGCTCTCCTTTGAAGGATGCTGATGTGAGAGGTCAGCGTCATTGGGCGGCACAGACAACCTTCCAGCCATGTGGGTGACGACGGGTCTAGCCTGTGTCGCCGGGGGACGGCTCCTGGAGGTGTGGGGCGATTGACGAAGGAGCGCTGCCTGACTGCGACTACCGTGGCCTGGAATACCGTGCTGTTTTAAGGGGTGACAGACATGGGGGCACTCCTTACGGGGTTGGGCTGAAAAATTGCCCTCTCGGCCGCAGTCAGCGAGTGCCCGCCACGTTTTAGGGACTCGTGCAGCGCTCCAGCAACTTTCGTCCTGCTCCCTCCTTGAGGCGGCCTCACGCGGCACAGGACCATCGCCACCCGAGCATGAAGAAGGCCGCCCGGTGGTCCTGAAGACAGCCTGATGTTTGGGGGACAGCAGGCAACACACACCGACGCCTACCGTCGGTCGACCAAGATCCTGAAACTGAACCAACGTTCAAGACAACTCCACCAAACTTGAACCAACTTTCAAGAAGATGACGACCAGAATTGAGCCAATGTTCAAGAGGAACACGAGCTCTGGGAGACAAATGCGACGACCCTCACTGAAACTACCCACTATTGCCAGGCGACAACAGTTGCCACAAATATGCAGACCTTTGTCTGCATGAACCTTGTACTTAAGGGCCTCAGGCCAATAGGACGTTAATCTCACCATCAAAGCAAAGAAAAGCCCATCAAAAATCATCATTCAATGCCATACTGCACACTCCACCACACCACCTCTAATTCCCCTTCACCTCTCAACATTTCAACAACCAATAGCCCCTCCCACTCCCATCCCCTTCTTCTTCCCTTCCCCACCTTATATATGTGTACTCTTACACACAGACAATAGATATATTTCAAGTCTGAAGAGTTAAAACGAAACTTTTGTTTTTATTTTCATGTTTTACCGTCTCTGGTGTTTACTTCCGTTTGCTTTACAAGGCATGGAGCCCAGGACACCAAGAAAGCATTATTTTTAAACACACACACACACACACACACACACACACACACACACACACACACACATACACCACTACTTAACTGTTCAGCATTATAATGTTTGGTCAATCAGTGGGAGATTGCATCTCTTAGGAGATCCAAGTAAAGGTTGTTCTGTACAATTCTTAGCCACTCACAATGCTTGGGTTATTGAACAGCAGAGCTGACCACTCAAACTGTTCCATATCCTTTGATCTCCCTTGCATCCTTGAATGGATCCTCAAACATAGGCTCAAAGATTGTCCTCTACATTTTATACTGTTTGCATAATGCTTTTAGTTTTTCAGCAACTTTTTTCCTCTCCACACTTTCGTTTTGTTGCATTTACTACCCTTTGCTGGCTGCTTTGGGGGTGCTGTTGGATCCAGCGGACGAAAGGCCTAGGAGCAGGCAATATAAATAGATCTGCCTTCGAAGGGGAGTACGATGATTCCACCAGGCAGCTAGTGAAGGGGAGTACGATGGTTCCATCAGGCAGCTAGAGAAGGGTTTCTCATATTTATAATATATTCTTCCCCCCATTTTCTTCATCTTCAATTCTTTGCCAAGTCATTACTATAATGACTGAAGAATTGTTAGCCTGCACTTGTTTTCTCCCACTACTTAATTGTTCAGCATTATATATATATATATATATATATATATATATATATATATATATATATATATATAGTATGTATGTATGTATATTTATATATATATATAAAATAGTAGTGGTACAATAGTGGTGATTAATGATGAATGGCCGCATTCTGCAAAAACAAGTGATTAACAATACTGGGCATTCTTATTCTAGACGTTAATCTAACCCTCACACTCCCATCACCCAGTAGAGTTTTTTTCTGACGTCGCGTCGTCATTCTTGTCAATATCCGCAGTTTGAGGATTCTTGTACACCGTTGGTACGCACACCACACGTAGACAATACCCGCAAGTCGGGCAATATCTACCACCAACACACATACATATATACACACACACCACCACCATAGCCCCCACGACCCACTTCATACAGAAGTTGCAGCCACCCTCCATATATTTACTTATTTATGTTTTCATTTCTATTTTTTATTTCATTTATTTTATTATTTTCATGTATTCATTCGTTCATTTTTTCTTTACATTTAATTTATATTGTTATATATATTTTTTCATTTTATGTTTGTTTTTTTCTCATTTCATTTATTTATCTATAACTATTTTTTTTTAATTTCACTTTTTTGCACTTTTTTAATTTGTTTATTATATACATATATTTTTTCTCTCTCTGCATCTGATTTTATTAGCATTACCCACACCCCCACATACAGCCATACAATACCTATTCATAACTACTATCATCACCATCATTTTCCGCCTCCCCCTCACTATTTCCTCTCCCATGATCCCCTCCTGGGTGGCCTCGTTTCCGTCCGGCGGCCATTTTGAACGCGAGACGAACAGGAGAAGATAAGTGGTTTCTTGTTCTTTGTCTTCGCTGTCCTAAATGTTATTGTTTTCGTCTGAAGAAGACCCAAGGGTCGAAATGCATTATGTCTAGTTCTGTACTCTGTTTGTCCGTGTCCTTGGCGGTAACTAACCCCCTCTCTCTCTCTAAATTTTGCTCCATTTTCTGCCCCAGTTTTTAATGCAAATTAAAATCAACTAACAAGCACACAAAAACACACACACAAAACGCCCCCACCTCCTCCTTGTCTTCACCATAAATGTTTTTCCTGTAAACAAATCTTAGTTCTCAGTAGTGCGAATGAAACATTTTGTGTATAGTTTGAAGGAAAGCTCTCGTTAGAACACCAAATGGCTAGACTAACACAAAAACAATAAACAAGTAGGGCAAGTCTTGCTCCCATAAGAAAGTTTTCTTGTGGAGCAAGACTTACCCTACTTGTTTATTGTTTACTGTTCCCTGCCTCATTTCATTTTCAATTAGACCAGAGCATACTACATTACCGAGATACGACACTTGGGGGTTTTCCGTAAGACCGCGGACTAGGTTACGGCCCTTAGTCAGCACGTGTAAACTCAGCTCCAACATAGCGACGCGCAAGAAGCAAGGAGGCGAAGCCTGCAGCGCTATCGGTTGTTCAAACGCTCGCAACAAATCGATTGTGAAGGGCTGGCATTTTTTCGTTTTCCAAAGGATGAAGAAAGGTATGTACAAACTTTATTGCATTTTATTAATTATTGGCAGAGTAAACCACGTAAGCAATACGGTGTGGGACTATGCATCTGGTGCAACTTGAGTCTAGTCTAGATCAAGTTTATAGTATGACTATGAAGCCACATGGCAGATTTTTAAAAATTTTTATATATATATGTAAGGAAAGAGCAATGCGCATACCTTGTTTCTTCTAGTGTGTGTGTGTGTGTGTGTGTGTGTGTGTTGTGTGTGTGTGTGTGTGTGCGTGCGTGTGTGTGTGTGTGTGTGCGTGCGCGCGTGTGCGCGTGCGTGCGTGCGTGTTTTCGTTAGTCCTTGTATTGTAAAGCGCTTAGAGCTAATTTAGGATTTGCGCTATAGAAATATTCATTATTATTATTATTATTAAGCATACTGGCTTATTTACAGTCCCGTTAGCTAAACAACTAGGCGGCGGGGAAAACCAGACCACGCATACCGTGCCCTCACATGGCCAGTGATGTTTATGTTGATAATGACAGTGCCGACACACGTTTTCATCACCGAATCTCTCTCTGTCTCTCTCTCTGTCTCTCTCTCTGTCTCTCTCTCTCTCTCTCTCTGCGTGCAGTTGCATGGCTTGTATGTGTGTGTGTGTGTGTGTGTGGTGTGTGTGTGTGTGTGTGAGAGAGAGAGAGGAGAGAGAGAAAACCATTACTAACCCCCCTCCACCCCCAGCATACTCGTGTGTAAACCTACATGTATCAATGACCGTTTCATGTCTAGGCCTATCTCGTCGCAATGTCTATTTTGAGGTTGATGTGTGTATTTGAAATTGTGTGCTTCTTCTTTGCTCGTATTTTAAACAAGACATTTTTTGCAAATTTTTGCAGACTTTTTTGGAAAATGCAACCAGTTTTGTTTTAATCCATCTTGTATTGATGGCAAAACTTTTTTCTATTTTTGTGGATGAGACGGACTGCATTACCCCCCCCCACCCCCCACCTCCACCCCTTTCATTATGCCATTTGGACGTTTTTATAAACTGACACAACACAATTAAAGTTTGATTTGGAGACAAATAAATTTGGTCTTTTTTTTTAATTTAGAACAAGCCACAAACTCAATCTCTCTCCCCTCCCCACCCCACCTTCACCCATCTTACCACAGTCATCACACACACACCCCACACACACACACACACACACACACACACACACACACACTATACATACATAAATATACATGCGTATGCATGCACACATGCAGTGCACACACGCACCTACATGCACACGCACACAAACACAAGGAGGGCCAAAAAATGTGTAGAGCATTTGAATCTGTCGTCACAAACTGCTGAAGCAGTTCAAGGTAAAGTTATGACAACAATGCGGCCCGACGGGCGTCGTTGTTTTCATCACGGCAACGTTTTCACATAGCAGCCGCGAGCCTGCAGCCCGCGCCGACTAAGGGAGATAATCGACTGAACGGACTTGTAGGCTGTAAGAGGCAGAGTCGTATCTCGGTAATGTATTATGCTCTGATTAGACTAAGACAGTTCAAAAAGCAATGTCAAAAGAAACAAAAACAAAACCAATTTTGTAGAAACAATGAAATACGCACCGTACGGGCAGGCTGTCAATTCTTCCATTTTAATCGCAGCAGCAGTGTCACGGTCCTTGAGGAAGCCCTTGATAACGATTTTCTTCACCAGCTTTGAATCTCTAGAAAGGCTGAAACTGTCACCTATTTCGTTTTTATTCTGTAGAAAAAAAGGGGGGGGAAAAATAGCACACCATGTGAATCACTCTTCTTCATATCGACAATCGCCACACACACAAAAAAGATATGTTGCATTATTTTTCTCTGTGCTAGTTCTTTAAGAACGTTTGGAGAGAGAGAGAGAGAGAGAGAGAGAGAGAGAGGTGCATGTATGGTTGAGACATGTTTTAGAAAGCAATACAAAAAATGCTCCTAACGTCTCTCTGATGAACAACATTCTTCACTGCCCTAAAGGATTAGACTCTTAAAATGACAGTTACTGAAGCCTATCTTTGACACGAAAATTTGCGTCCTCTCAGTTTCTGCCTTACCAACGGACACGATAAGCAAAATCACACACATATGGCGCTCTGCTCATACAGGTTATTCGAGGCGACTGCATCAATTGGGGACTAGCAGTCTTGAAGTAGAAGGGTTCTACTGATGCTAACAGCAGGGTGTTTATTTTGCACAGACTTCAACAAACTGATTCTTTAATACTGGATACTATATGGGCAAAGCATATGTAAATTTTTGAAAAGAAGTACAATGATAGGGCCAGCAGTATCATGGTGAAAAAGCGTCTTCCGAATCTAGCATTAAACATGTATTCAACTTCCATTTCCTATACTAGTACCATTCTGAAGTTTCAACTATCTGGCCAACAAAAAAATGTTAGTGCCTTCACGGAATATTCAAACTGCTGGTTGTTGTTGTTCATATTTCTGTTTGTTTGTCTTTTGATCCTCCATTAGCGTATTGGGTCTCCATCTTGGAGCTATTTTTAAGCTATGTTCATGTTGCGGAATTTGCTTTTCTGTTCAAAATGACACGTTAAAAACTGGAATTTCCTCTTGGACAGAAATATGAGGGTCTCCGTAGCGATACATAATGTCACGCCTGTGTAAAGTGTTGCACAGTGACGTTCTGTGTTGATGTTGCGTTATAAAATGTCACACCGGTACCCAGGCGACATTCCATGTACCAACAGGCCACACATTTATGTTCCCTTCGGAACAAACTGTCGCCATATGTTAATTCATGATTTTCAGATGAGTGTGACCTGTCATTTTGTGTTAGAAAAAATGTACAAGTTGAAGAAAGGAAATAATGGTAATCACAGTGTCTGCATCTCATTGCCTGTACCATTTAGACGCTCATAATGCCTTCTGATGCTATAATAATGGCGGCTGTGACAGTAGTGTAAGAAAATCTCAACTTTGACATAACTGACGGTATTTGTAATGTTAAAAGAACAACAACCTTCTCAACTGATGACGAGAATGATAATAATAATGATGTTGCTATTTCTGAATGACATTGCATTGGACATCTTCATTGTCCTATGTCCTTGCTGTAGCGCGATGGTCTGAAAGACATGCCCCAACGAGTTGAAGCAAACCTTGCAATACTTTTGGTCATAATATTTTCCACTTGATTTCAACAGTTTTTCAAATTCTAAATCCAAAGCATCCAGCGATCTTCATCCACACATAAATGTTTTCCCGACTGTACCTCGGAAAACTACAAGAAACCATAGATTCAGAAATGGCGACAATTGTTCGACGGTTGACATGAATGTGACCTGCCTGTGTGGAATGTCACCTAGGTGGCATTTTGTGCCGGTATGTCGGTAGATAATGTCAATGGGTGACATGCTGTGCCGGGATGACATTTAGAAAAAAAACCACGTACTTCCAATAGTGTAGACTTCAAAAGCAAAGTTTATTCGTTCCCTACTGGCAACCGCTACTTTGGCTTGTAAGCAATTGATAGGTCAGTGTTCCTGGCAGACATGCCCTCAATACATCTCCAGATAGTGCGGTTAAGACATACTAGCATCCTATTAAACTGCTCCCATATCTGCATGACTTTTTTTCTTAACAAGAAAAGTGAATTTCTCTCAGACCCATTCTACCAGGCTCAGCTGTTCAATATATACAAAGGAAGATGCATGCCATCAATGAGATCACTTTGAAACTATGTGTATATCAAAGAAGAAACGTTTGGGTTTAATTTTACCTATGTATGTGCAGGAAAAATGAAAAACAAACCATTTAGCACTCATTTTGAACATTCTAGTGTTTGATAACTGAGGACATCCAACCAATAAACGTGTTAAAACAGCGTGGCAGTTGATATCAGCTATCAATGACGTCTGTCAAAAAAGCAAGGAAGTAACCAACCAAAATTTCCATTTTTTTTTAAACGTGAAGGCTATACATCTTTTTCTATAAGCTTCTTCTCTTCAATTGTTACATTTTCATACTTTATCTTAACATTATTGATTTATGTGATGTTAATGATCATCAGTCAGTTGCGAACTAGATGCGTGTGTAATGGCTTAGAAGGAGAAAGCTGAAACACAGTGGAGTGCTTCGCGCTTTGCTCCTGTGGTGATCAAGCATCTGGTTTACTCAGCACGACTATCCCTGTGGTGAGTTTGTGTCAAAATCGCCAGTGTCGGCAATTTATGAGGATGTTGTAGGCAGCACTTGATGGCGCCGTCCTCTGAAAACCGTTCACTTACTATGGTTCCAAGACCGAACCATCAGTGTCGTCAATATGGGGCTTCATACATGGAGTACTGCTTATGCTGAATTGAAATGAGTAATAGTATGGCCATCAAAAGCGACAGTGCAGCATCTCTGGTGGTTTGCCTCATGACGAAATTGTCATGAGCGCAGTTGTTCACTGCCGGTGTCAGGAGTGCCACACACCGAGGCGGGTGTAGCTGCATGTGATGTGGCCAGTATGAGCAGTTCGTTAGTAAAGGAACACGACAAAATGAAATATCTGATATTATCATATTGATACATAAATGTTGGCCTAAGGAGTTGAAGCTTTTTACGAAATGATCGTGCGAATTTGGTAACAAACCACGTATTCAGAACAATCGATTCTTAAACAGCAATTCGACCAATTGAAGCAATGACATCGCTGATCATATTTTGGTTATTTCAATGTCTGAATATTAATACTGTAAGCAACAGCTTCGCAGTCACTGAATTCCTAAAAATAATTGCTTGATATTTTCAATCAGAAAGAATTCTATGTCATGTCTTGTCTTCGACCACCCGCTAAACTGGTGACAGAATCGTCATCTTGTTACGATCAGGGAGCTTGCGTTCCTCTGTGACGTCTAGAGCTGTGCCGGCGAGCGATCTGTCGCCTGACAGGGGATCAAAACCAGTCAGGTTGAAGCGTAGAGGCTAGAGTAAATGCGATTTCTGTTCATCCAAACCGGGGGTTGGGCACAGGACTGACCATCTTGTCCGGACTGCAAAGGATTTGACTCCACTGGCAGAGGGAACCAAGCATACCGCACAACCGGACTAATGATGAAGGGGGTTTGGTGAAGTCCCATAACCGAATGGCTATAATGAACGGTTTGAGATTCATCACGTCTGTATCAAGGCATGACGAAAGGTGGAGATCATGCTACTGCTTCCGCCGCATCAATTTCCCTGAACTACGTCTGGTACTCTAGCTATTGCTGAGTGAATGAAGAACATTCTTTTTCCAAACCGTAGCTTTCTGGCCCCATCGAGCGAAGCGGAAGGAGTGGGGAGGGGGGGGGGGGGGGGGGTCTACAGCCCGACAGATGACACCAAAACGACTTATACGAGTTGGATGTTGAAATATACGAACTTTGTTCTAGGCTGGAAGGTTCGCACAAAGCTTTGCTTGGAATCATTGCAGCGAGATGGTCAAATACAAGGAAGCAGAGAACTCTAGGAAGTTATCTGATCAGGAAGACAACAACTACCGTGAAGGTGTTGCCTTGATCATCAACCGTTAATACCAATGAGAATGGCAACGAGAATGGCAACGACTACTTCTTCAGCACTTCTGCCAGCACTGGAGGACGTCCAAAGACATATGTTCTACTCATCATGGGGGAAAGTGACAAAGAAACTGGCTGCAACAATAAAGACAAAGAGAAAATCTGTATGGCTGAGACTAAAAGGAGACCTCGTGGCGAACAACTCACCGGGCTTTTTTCTTTTCATTTTTATTTTATGGATGGCGCAATCTTAATACACAAGGCAAATCCGAAACAGACTTGGACGTCATCTGACGAACAAAACTCAAAGCCAAAAATGGATCGTATCATCATCGTGAAATGCGACGTGCTGTTGATAGCATTAACCATAACCTATTTATGGCAACGCTGACCTTAAGCTAACAAGGTCGAAGATCAGAGACAGCAGAAATTAGCGCTTTTAGGCTGTCAAGATTAAAAACCGAGCAATAACAAAGGAACTCACCATTGTTTTGAAAAATTGATCAGTAAACTCCTAGATGTTGCTGCAATGACCATCGACGGCTCAAACAAGTTAATGAAGCATCCAAAACACACCATTGACTAGAGAAAGAGAGTCAATCAAGTACGAGTGGATATCGGGTAACACATGGAAAACCACAGAGTGGAGGAAGCAGACGAAGAATGAAACTTCGGACTCCAAGTCCACCTTGACTGGAGGAGAGGTTTGCCAACCGGTACAGTGAATAAGGCAGAAGTGAAAATTATTGTGAGCAGAGACAAACAGCGATACATGGTATGACTGCCTAAGACAGCTGAGCTACACGCCAAAGGGTATGACACCAGTCTACATGGTCGTCAGGAAACTGTGAAGGGGAAGTGGACAGAAGCAGGATATTTCAGTAAAGGCTGAGGATGAAATTTCCTCAATAAAATAAGTTGCAAACCTAGTACCATGTAGAGAACATTTCCTGGGTATTCTGAATGGGAAAATTCCTCCGGCATTTGCTGATATCACCAAGGCAGAAGAGGACCTGGGCACCGGTATGGTATACATCTGTGGAGATCAAGAAAACCATCCATAGGCTGAAGAATGGCAATGATCCTTGAACTGATAATGTGTGTCCTGAAAGAAGTTGAAGGCATATGAACAAGAAACACAATGTTTGCTCTGCGTGGCATTCTACAAGATATGTGGGGCAGCCCCAGATGGCTAAAACCTGATGTCATTAAAGAATCAAAGAAGGAACATCTCAGCTCTGAAACAAGTGGGGAGGCATTACTCTCATGTCCTTTATTACTAAGATCTTCAGCCGCACTATACTTCAGTGTATTACAGTAGAGTGGATGCCATTTCAAGCGAAAGCAGGCAGGTTTTAGGAAAGAAAAAATTGTCCAGCAGGGACCAAGCAGGCCACACATCGAATACGGCTCTACAACCTGCTTAATATGTACAAGGACACCTAGGAGACAATGGATGAAGTTAGAATCAAGCCCTCTGGCTTACACTCTGGTGGAGTAAGGTCGACGCCCATCAAGAAGGTCAACTGGAAGAGTGCTGGACTTATGATCCTGGTGATCGTAGGGCTGCGGGTTCATATGTCATCCAGCTGTTTCGATGATAAGGGATTTAACATTTCCCATACAGTCTTTCACATGCGACAAACCCCGAAGTTCAAAGAAAAGTGTCGATCAAATGGCAAATGCTGTTGCCAAAGCAATATGATACCAGAATGCTGAACATGTGTTTCAAACGAAAAGTATCAAAGTCGTCCCAAAGTCAACATCAAGTGATAAATTTGTTTACATCTCTACATTTCAAAAGTATAGTAATTCGTTTGTTAGTCATTTTGCTTCTCTATATTAGTTTATCATCAAATCTGTCTGATCTCCATCCAGGTGTGAATTTTGGCAAGATGTGTATTACTGAATCCTAAACATTTTGTTGAAACGTTCTACAGAGCACTAGTTGAAAAACTAGTTCTTTTCCTTTCAAGAGACAATCCGTCCCATCTCAAGGCAGAAGTACAGGGTCGTAAAATCAGCAACATAATGGGGCACCTGACTGCTAGGAGTCAGACACGAAAGGTAATTATTTTCAAAAACAGAGGATCTCAACTATAAAAAACAAATTTGTCGTAAAAGCTCAGATGTGTTGATATGATCTGTTGAAAGAATATCCGTGTCGATGATGTGATTTTCATTCATTGCTTTGGGTAGCCTTAAATCATCGCGTTTTGTTCATCAATACTGGACCGAATGCTAGAGTAAAGAGAATCGGCAGATTTTACATCTATTTCAAGTCCACCGGTAAAACAGTTGTATCTTGTTTCTCTTACATATATGTTTCTGTGGTTGGCTGTTTTAATCAACAGAGCTTGTGAATACAAAGTCGTCCTCTGCAGTCCCTTTTTAGGATCTGGTTGTAGAGACCCGAACTGAAATGGAGATCAAGCACTAAAATTTAACGGTGTGGAACAAGGAATTCTAAAAGAATCACTCGACCAGTTGGAGTAATGGACCACTGTTAAGTCTTCATATGTAATCATCTTTTCAAACTTCATTATGATATGGCACAGTTTCGCAGTCATATAACTCTTGAGTAAAAGTTGTCGAGTGAAAGAAATATATTTCTACTCCCTGCCCATATTGCTTTCATTCTTTCATTGTTCATTAATCGCCCCAATACCTTGCCCAAGTATATCAAGTATATTCATTGATATTTCAAAATATTTCAAATGGTGTGTTCTCGCTAATATTGAATATCTCGGTACCACTGATGAATTGTGCTACTTTGTATTTAACTGCACTGATGAAACTTCCTTTTATGTTTAATTCACTACACATCTGAAGTGTATGCATTATCACCGGGCACGAGGCGCTCTAAGGTTGTGTGAAAGAAAGCAGTCCCTTTAGGTGTCCAGAAGCATGAAGATATACGAAAACAAAGGTACCTCAGCCCAGTAGTGGCAGCTTGATTATACCACTTACAAAACTGCCAAACGTATGGACAAGATGGTGAAGGGAAAGCAAAGCTTCAGACACTTATGCTTGCAACGTTGTCTGCGGAGCTTGGTATGGCACACAGACATGTGTGGAATTTTGCGAAGAAGTTAAATTAATTTTGGCCGATTTCTTTACTTCTCTTTCTGAAGCACGATTATTGAATCTAAAACATCACGTTAAAAGCGGTATCTGGGCCCATTTTAACAAATACTCCAGGTGTATCACGTTTAAGTTAATGATATAGGTAATCAAACTGTAAGTCCCTGTCAAAGAAAGCTCTGTGTTTCAGAATGCTTCGTTTAGTGATCTTCCGACAAAGTTATCTGCCTCTTTCTTAAATATGACTAAAAACTAATTTGTCAGTTACTCAATACACAGGCCTTTCTCGCTTTGTTTTAAAAATCTAAGTTAATGCCGCATATGCCAAGCCTGTCCTGATGTTTCTCATAGAATTTTCTTTCTTAACGTAGCATTTATTAAATGTGATTCTCTATATCACAATTTTCCATGGCATCTTGTGTATTCAAGTTTTCATGACAAATTTTAACTGCATGTTGTGTATGGTTTTAACTGCCGATGGTATTTACTTGTTTACCTATTATATTCGACTGCCTTTGATATTTATATGTTTTCGTGCGTTTATTAAATTGCTCCGTTCGTTTTCTGATGCCTCAATATCTGTTATCTCTTACAAGTCAAGTTTTGTTTTCTCTCATGTTCTACTTCTGGCTCATTTCAGATTGACGTTTCTTTAACAAAACGTTTTTGAATATTTGTCCAGCGACAGTTTTCCGCCAGGCTTTTAAGACTGTAATGTGATCGGAAATACGTTCTGTATCGAACAACCGTAACCAACAATAACAACAACAAACCACCTTCCGTACAAAACATTTACTTGAAGAATGTATAACACTTAATAATAACAGTAGGATCTGTGAGTGGATCAAAAAAGGCTGTACTGAGAGCGCCAGCCATTATAATCCTCCTCTTCCCTTCCCCTTCCGGATTTTAAACAAAGTAATTCATAAACAAAACATTGCACACACACACACACACACACACACACACACACATACAGGGAAAGAGTGACAGACAGACAGACAGACACAATGGAACGGGCCGAGAGTTTTAGATCTACACGGTGTTTCCACCATCACTACGTTCTTGCCACATTCAATTCAATTTATGTTTATAGCCCAAGCCAACTGCAAGGGGACACATTAGGGTGTCATTTCGTCCGAGTCAACTCCCTAGACAGTTGTAGAAGTACAAATAGGAAGATGGTGTGCTATCTATCATCTGTAACAACAGGAAAATGTGTACATAATTTCTAGAACCAAAGTCGGATAAACGAGCCCTAAGAAATACAAGAGAACAGTGAAAAAGATGTTACAAAGTTAGAAGCATGTCAAGACACATTCATTTTCCCATACAATTAATTCTGTCTAACAAATATATCTTCTCAGATATTTTTCATTCATACTCGGATCTTACGTTTTTGTCTCTAGTGATTCAATCGTTATTTGTGTTAGTGGTGAAAACGTTTAAAAATATAATGAAGTACAAATTGCATTCTGGATTAAAAAAATTTGGCAATCGCAAGGCTTAAGTTTTAACAAGGTACGTGCATGTGTGAGCGCGCCCATGTATGTGTGTGTGCGTGTGTGTGTGTGTGTGTGTGTGTGTGTGTGTGTGTGTGTGTTTGTGTGTGTGTGTGTGTGTGTGTGGTGTGTGTGTGTGTGTGTGTGTGTGTGTGCGCGCGCGCATGTGCAAGAGTGTATGCGTGCGGGCTTGTGTGTGAGTGTCAACGAGGAAGATTACAGTAATTATGATAATGATGATTCATTTTTATCGTTGTTGCTAATATTATAACTTTCATTTTGACATAACATTGATCATAATATCTGAAAAATATGATATTATGGTAAATTACCTAGAGTACATGCGATATATATCATCAATAAAAAGGCATTTAAGAAGTGCATATATTAAAGTAACGAACAATTACTGTTATCCAAGAACGAAAACACTGCAAATAACATCAAGCGTTAAAAAAAATCGAAGCTTTTTTTTTTTTTACTGCACTCTCATCGAAAAAAATAACAATATTTGATATAACCTGCTTTGCAAAATGGGAAGATAAATTAAGATGTGTAACAGACTTGGAAAAAACAATAAACAAGTGAAACAAATTCAAGAAATTAAATTGAAATGGTTCCGAATAAGAATTTGTCACAATATTTTGGTTACAAATTGTATCTTATAAGAGAATGGAATTCTTTCATATGATCTGTGTACATTTTGCAAAGCTGACACCGATTCAATTCAACACTACTTGTGGCAATGTCAGTTTGCTAAACATTTCTGGGGGGAACTAGAAAAAAAAAACACACAAAGAGAAAAATGTGAACATTGAAGCAGAATGAAGCTTAAAATGGAGCTGGTTTTCTTGGAAACGATGAACATACAAAACTGATCAAGTTTTAAAGCACATTATTTTACGGGCTTAACATTATATATACATATGTAGACTAAACAAAATAAAACCTACAGTCAAACACTTTTTGAGAGAACTTAATAACATATACAGGGTTGAAAAATACATGCATTGTGCAGAAATGAAATACATGGAATTTAATAGAAAATGGTATCCCTATGAAAGACTAGTTGATATGTCTAATGGAACGAGTTAGACGAGAAGGGAAAAAGAAAAAGAACGAGCAATAAGTGGTCGATGGTAATAAGTGGCTAATGAAACTTAAGAAAATATGTCGATGCATGTGAAAAAATTGTACCTACCCACTTTACCCTATTTGGCCAGGCATACTGGATGTATGAATTCCTCGAGTACCTCGTGAACGAGAAAATGTTGTACGTTTGCGACTTTTCCTTTTTTTGCCTTCATTCTTCGTAGATTACTTAATGGAACTGTCTGATTTTTTTATTTTCATTTTAAATTTTTTTAATGTCTTTACATCTTTGTTTCCCCTCCACTTCCCCCTTCCTGAATTAGTATACTCATCTGTATGATGCTATGTTGATTCTACCTTTTGTTATCAATGTTGAAAAAAAAACATTTCTTATAATAAATCTATCATTATCGTACACAATTTCGACTCGCACACACACGTACAAATATTTCTTTATCTATCCATCTATATCTAATTATGTATCCGTCTGTGTATGTATGTATGTATCTATACACACACGCAGAGACAGCGAGTCAGAGAGAGAGAGAGAGAGAGGAGGGCGGGGGGGGGGGGGGGGGGCAGTCAGACAGATTCAAATCAACACATAGTTCCTGCAGCTTACAATGCGTTCATTTGGTTTGTTTTCGTAGACCAATTTGACAAACAACTTTTCAATGTTGTCAAGCTTCATTTTCAAAAATTTGAAAACAAACAGCTTCTCCTGGTTGTTTCCCTCTCTTGGTGCCTTTATGACAATTTTGATTTTATTACCACCAGTCGCCGTAAAGGTCTCGCTGTCCTCTGTCGACGTCTGTGCACGAGGTTTGATGTTAAACTTATCTAGCTTTATGGCGTTGCTGTCTGTGCATTCTGGAGCTGAAAAGATTAAACATTTCATAAATGTTTCAAAGCAGTTCCTACCGTTATATAATGAAATAAACCATACGTAGAAAACGGGTATACAAACGGCTACTATAGTATTATGAAATCATAGAATACTACTAAGTTTTGAAAAGTCACGCACTTCGGATAACCAAGGGTAGAGGAGCAGTGGTTGCTTCCCCCTCTGCGCTTAGGATGTTGGTGGAATAGCAGACACTTACGTATATCAATGAGAACAGTACAGCCCTGTTGGCTCATACAATATTCGTCTTAACTACTCTACCAATCTTTATATAGACACAAGTAAAGATTCCACGAAGGATATCGTCTTTTCTTTGAATCAAACCAAGTCTCAAAACTTTTATTACCGACAAAGTACCTTAAAAGCAAAAGAACAGAAACAGACAAAAATCATGTAAAGACCTTACTACTATTAGCACATGAATACAACTCGGAAATACGCCATCAAACAATGTGTATGTCTTTTTGTTGAGGATTCCATTATTGTGGTTGCAGAGGCTGTAAAAAATGCATAGTATTTCTTTGCTCTCAAATCTTGTCAGACAATCAGACAATAGGATATAAAGACACAACATGATCAAATTTCAATTCAGTCCACTATAAACATGTTATCAAGAGAACAGTGATACCGACAGGACAGAAATAGGGGGGTGGGGGGGGGGGTGCGTGAAACAGAGAGAGAGAGAGAGAGAGAGAGAGAGAGGGAGAGAGATAGAGAAAAGAGACAGCATGGTTTACAAATGACCTCGTGTTTACTGATAAATCGACATAGCGCATTGGATTTCTTATAATGACACAAAAACTTGCACGTGGACACACTACATGAATGCACATTACACAAAATGATTTTAAACAGTTATTTGAGTACATTCATCAACATTCGCAGGTACATTTCACGTGAACGAATCTTTCATTCTGAATGTTCTTCTCTACTGTAATAAGGTCAAGTAGAAACCAGCAATGACTGAATGTTCGCATATCCATTTCAGCAACATATATCGCTGTGACATTGAGACAGTGACAAAGAAAGCATAACATGAATGCAAAGGGTGGCAAGCGTTTTTAGGCCAGGTCACTTTAAGCATAAGGACGGTACAAAGAGAAGGTGTCCTACCTTCTGTGGACGTTGTGAATGCTGAAAATAAAGTAGGCATGGTTTGTAAATGATTTAGTGAAATTAGTGAATACATTAAACACAAACTAAATAACATATCCACATAAGTACTAAAAGGGTATCTCTAGTACTGTATCAAGTCTTCCGGTACTAAAAGACTGTCCACTATTTATTCACCTGTTTGTTCAATTACTTATCTAAATAAATGTCCATCCCTGAAACTAATATGTCCCTCCAATAGTCCATGGTCTTTAAACTTATTTGTTGTGGTATGTCTGTCCATTGATTGGTGTAAGCGCTTTCGGTTTTTCCCCTTACTTATATCTTTTTCATTGCTATTATTATTTACATATTATTATCATCAGTTTCATTACTATTGTTGTTATCATTATTACTATTATCAGACTACTGTGATTGTTATAAAGAACATTATAACGTTTACCATCGTTGTTTTCATTAACATTTCCATCCCAATTGGTAATCATCATCATCGCCATTATTACTGTTGTTACTTTTCATCTGTGTCATCTTCTAAGCGTTCATTTCCCACAGATAGTAAAAGAAATACACGCGTGTACATGCACTCACATACGCACACACATACACACGCGTGCACGCGCACACAACTACGCGCCTGCGCATATACGCGCGCTCACACATGCATGAATACGCACATACATACACAAGCACGCACATGTGCATATGGACGCACACATATATGCTTTTACACTCATATACACATGCACATACACATAAACACTTATATATGCACGCACATGTGCACCCCCCCCCCCCTCCCACACACACACACAAATGCACGCACACTACATGCCAGCATGTGCCCGTGCCAACAACCCACGCACTCACAAACACACCCACACTCACGCAAACAATGATACTAGCGGCGCGTGTGTGTGTGTAAATGTGTGTGTGTGTGTGTGTGTGTGTGTATGTGTGTGTGTGTGTGTGTGTGTGTGTGTGAGACAGAGAGCGAGAGAGAGAGCGAGAGGGAGAGAACTTCAGATTTAGATTACTTGTTCATATAATAGGCCAAGACCCGTAATTCGTAATGAATGGGTGAGTAAACACGCAATATAACATTTTTTATCAACTAAATTGAATTTGGGAACAAAACAAGAATAATTTGAAGGCAATTTCAAGATGTGAAAATTTCAATACACTTAAAGGCTTTGTACAAAAACAAAGAAAATTTTTAAACAACTTCAGCTGAAGTAGATTGTCACGAGTTTGTCACGAGGCCTACGACGTTTGACCCAACTGGGGTGGCGGAATTATTCATTTGTTTATTATCGTTGTTGTTGTCACGTGTCCGTCCCTTAGTGTGGCTTGTGGTGCGGTTGCACCTTGGTGTAGTTCAGCTCACGTTCGGTTTGCTTTCTCTCTCTCTCTCTCTAATTTCCACTCCCCGTGCTATTCATCCTGCGTTCAGGGGGTGGGGGTCCCTTTTCTCTCGAACTTGCTGTCTATCGGCCCTCGCTGTCTTTTTACCTGCCCTGTTTCATTTCTTTTAGTTGAAGTTGCCACTCGGCTAGCGGGGCATGTTGGCCGCCTCGTGAGGGGGGTTAGCTTTCACTCGAGGGGAAAGATGTCTCTGGGAGCGCCTGCCCCGGTCGGTTCTTCACCCTATCGCAAAGGGTACAGGGGTATCTCAATTCCTACGTGGGCCTGTAGGAGGGGAAATCCTTCTTTTTTTTCCCATCTGCGCCTCTTCCCTCGACGGGAAAAGGGGAGGAGGTTTTTGACCCGCCTTTTCGGGTCACCCCGGGTAGGGGTAACTCAGTTTCGTGGTTTTTTGTTTGGTTTTTTTTGTTAGCCGGTTTATTTTTTCTCTTTTGCGAAATTTTTTTTTTGTTTAAAAATTGAAAAAGAAATTTTGTTAAACCCCTTTTTCTCTGGTTAATTCGTCTTAACTTGCCTTTTTAAATTATATCCAAATTCTTTCTCCTTTTTTATCTTGGTATGCCGAAGTCGGGGGGATGGAGGAAAACCCGGGTGATTCAGGTGGTACTTGTTTGGGTCTCGCTCGTCGCCCTGCACATTCCCCGGGACTCTTATCCTTCGGCCCGCCCTTTTTGGTGGAAAGGAGAACGAGTTTTATGTTTGCGAGCGTGCGTACGCTGATTTGTCGTTGGGATGCGGGGGTTTGGGAGATTTGGTTTTTTAAAAATTTTGGGCATGTATAAAAGTGACAATTATGCTTGATTATTATTGAAAATGTGGTGGCGTTTTAAAAAGCGGGGTCGCTGTGTTGTTATTTCCTAAGAAAAAAATTTTTAAAATGATGAGAGAAGGATAAGATAATTATATTTGTTTTTAGCCGTTAATTTAATGCAGCTTTACCTGTTTCGTGTGAGAATTTTATGAACATTCCTGTTTGGGTTTGGTGTGCTGTGTACGGGGTCTGTGTTAAAACTTGTTGTTGGTGTTTAGTAGACCCCCCCTCGCCCATCGCAGGGCTGTTAGGATTTACACATGGGTCAACTGTATGAGGGGGGGGGCCAGTCCCCTTTCTTCCTTTCCCCTCCCTTTCTTCTCTCCTCCCAGCTACGTTTTCCCCCCCCCCGGGGTTTCCCCGATCGGAGGGTTTTGGTGCCCGCCGGGTTTGGGGGCCCACGTCTGGTTGGGGCCAAAACCTCGGGTTGGACCGCAACTGGTTGGTCCCACGCGCGGGTTGGGCCACGCTCGGTTGGACCCGGACTGGTTGGTGCCACGCGTGGTTGAGGCCACGTCTGGTGGGGCCCGGGGACGGGTAAAAGCCCGCCGGCTTTTGCCGGCCCTGATCCCTCCGGACCTCCATAACAACCCATTTTTTCCCCCCCCCCCCCCCCCCCGGGACCGCTCTTCACTGCCGCTTGTGGTGCGAGGGTTCGGCCTTGAACGCCCTTCTTCAAGAACCGCCCCGTGGGGCCCTATGCGACGGGGGGTTCCCATAATTTGGGGAGGGCGGGGGTGTGGAGGCACCCCATGGGGGGGAAAGGGATGGATGTGGAAAGTTTATTTATATTGTGTATATGTCATATGTTTTTGAAAGCTGTGATGTGATTGTGTCGTGTAGGGTGAAATGTTTTTTTTAAAATTTTTGTGCTGTTGTGTGTTTTGGAAAAGCTTGTTGTGTTGGCATGTTTGTGGTTGGAATGCTTATTTATGATGTTATGTTGGTGAAAAAAGGGGTTTTGAAGAAATCTTTTTTGGGGGTCTCTTGCGGCTGTGAGGTCTCACTCCCTTCACTCCCCCCAAACCCGATCCTGTGGGCAGACCCCCGGGGGTGGGTCGGACAATTGTGGGGGCTCGTCCGGGTGTAAAGGGGCTTGACTGCTGCTCTTTTTGCGAGTACCGTTTAGTTTTGTTTTTTTTGTAATTTTTGTCAGTTTGTCGTTTTTTGTTCGGGGGTTGGTGGGGGGTACTCTTGGGGGGAGTTTTGGGGCCCTGGGGAAAAACCGGGTGGACGGGGAAGTCGGGGTGGGACCGGGGGGAATCGACCGCGCCCAGCCCTCCTTCCGCCGGGTCCTTACGCGGTAGGGCCCGAAGTCTTGCCTTTCTTCGCCCCTCGTCGCCATTCTGTTTTGAGTTAGCCATTTCTTTTTTTTTTTGTTTTTTCCGGGGTGGTTATTGAGTCGGGGGGTTGTTCACGTTGTGTCCTTTTTTCCTCCCCCCGGATTTCCTCTGCCAGTTTTTTTTTTTTTTCCGGCCAGCCCCCCGCACTTTTGTCGTGGTGGACGCGGTTTCCAGAGTGGGGCACCGGACATAGTTTTTGTTTTTTTTTTTTTTCGGGGGCCCCCCACCGCACGTTGCCGTGCGTGGGCGCGGTGTTGCCAAGGGAGCAGCCGGAATTGTCCTACAACACCACACACACACATACACACATATCCCAAAACCCCCCTAAAAAATTTGTTTTTCAAGTGGAATCGTCTTTTCCCCTATTTGAAAAACCGTGGATATTGGATGGCAACGCCGGGTGGTGGTGGGCGACCGGCGTTGAGAAGAAAGGTATTCAAAAGTAGTCCCTACTATTAGTACCGTACTTCGACTACGTGACCTCGACTTATTCCTGTGCTTGCCGATACCAGTGAGTCTTTCCCTACTTCTCGCTAGGGGATCTTCCTCTGGCCCCCATGGCCCCGGGAAGCGTCGATATAAAAAGCAACATGGGTTTCCCTTTGTTGAGTCCAGAAACAAAGCCCCTTTTTCCCAGCTTCCCCTCGAAGGGTATCCCCCGGGGGGATTTTCCCTCAGGGGAAACCAGCCCCCAAGGAGGGTCAAACGGTCATCCCCCGTGTCGGGGGGGTGAACCTGGCCGGGTTGCCTCGTCCTGAGTTCTAGAGCAACAGGTAGAGGGGAGGCTCCCAGACAGGGGATCACGTAGGGAAGACTGCTCGCGGGGGAAAGGCTGCTCAGCGTGGGGAAAAGGGCCTCTGCGCAGAGGGGGGCTGCAACGGGAAGATCCCCGGGGAAGAGGCTGTCCGACAGAAAGCCCTCCGTCGGGAAGATTGGACACGCAGGGGGAGACTGCTAGACAGGGGCCCAAGGGGGAAAGGGGCGCCCCCGTAGGGAAAAACTAGAAGGGGACTCGCTGGGGAGGAGAGGGAAAAAACTTCTTTCGCGGTCCCCGATCTGTAAATCAGGGGTTTGTCCGCAAGCGATAAGTTAGGGGCCCAAAGTTAAAAGTTTCCCAGAGTTCAGCCTAGTGAGGACATTGATATGTTCTTAGAGCATTTTGACGGGGTGCTTTTCATCCCAATTGTCTGAGGAAAAAAAGGTATGCCCCTTTTTTTTCGGATTATTGGTGCTGCAAGGGGGGTGGGGGCTCACCAAAATAAGGGCGCGTCTTATGCAGACATCGGGCCTTGCGTAAGGTTTTTCCACCTTACCCCAAGACGTACGGAGAAGTTCGGTCCATGAAGAAGAATAAAGATGAGACCTTCGTGCAGTTTGGGATAGGCTGCGCAAAAAAGCTGGGTACTGGCTTCAGTTTGGGGTAAGTTGGGGCTGGGGATCTGATCCATTTAAAACCCCACCAACATGTGTCCCCAGAGTTTGAGGGGTCCCGGGGGCGAGAAGCACCTCAGGATTTGCGCGGGGCGTTCATACCGCTGAGGTGTTTGCCGAAGCCGCGGCTTATGGGGATCGCCCCAAACGGGGAAAGGGAAACCCTCCCCAGGATTAGTGCAAAAGCGCCGACAAAAGCTAGCGGGGGGGAAAAAGGGAGGCAGTTCATCGGGGAATTCACACCCCGGCTGTGTTTTTTTTGGGTCGTCCTGGCCCATTTGGAAAAATTGTCCCAAAACCCCCTGGTAGTCGTGGGGTAGCCCTTTTCCAACGTCCTCGTGCCTCGGGGTAACGGGGTTCCTCCAGCTTCGGGGATTCAGAGTGCCCAGTGTTTTTCTCTGTTGTTGGTTCCCCCTTGGTCGACAACCATCAGGATGGGAGCTAACACCTTTGTGGTAAAGGGTTTAGTTTTTTCCCCAAGGCCCCGGGGGGCGCCAGTTACGATGTGTGCGGGGTTTGGAGGTGGTTTTTCCTCCCCCGTCCTTCATATCATTTCTATCTCCACCCCCTACTTCTGTGGCGAGTAGGGCCACGCGGTGGAGCGCCTCTGTATTCCCCCTTTTCTAGGGAATACTTCCCCTTTGGGGACGCAGTCGCCGTGTCTACGGGTTCCCCGTACAGGGTGTGGGGAGTTACCCCAAAGCGCCGGGGTAAGAAGCAGGAACGGAATTTCGTCCCGTTCTTACCATCTCGATGAGGTTTTTGCAAAGGCCGCCCCCCGCTTCCATCGTCCCTCTTCAGGGCCCGGGACTTTTGGATGTCCCGCCCCGCACAACGGAGTTTTGTCCACTCATCGCCCCCACCGCCAAAGGGGAGCTTCAAGCTCCACAAAGGGACCTCTTTAGGGGGTTTTACCGGCAGATGTGTGCCAAGCAGCTTGTCGTTCCCCCCAAAAAATGAGGTTGTTTCCGCAGGCCCCCATTCACCTATGAGGTCATATGGGCCAAAGCGGGCTCCGAGCGAGTTAGACAGGATTTTTTTCTGGCCCCGGGGATGAACTTGAGGGTTTGGCGTACTGCCGCAGTTGCGTATTGCCCAAAGGCAACGCCTAAGGGGCGCTTTAAGGTGTTTCCCCTGGTCGTGCCCCTGGTTGGGGGGCCATTCACAAGGGCGGGTCACCGGTGGGGCCCATTACCATATCCATCGCGGTACCCCTACACCTTGGTATGGGGACACGCGAACCTTTCCCAAGGGTTTCCGCCTGGGCTACGAAGCCCCTACGGGTTTTGAACCGCTGGCAATTTTTACGCGCACTGGCGTGCCCAGGAAGAAGCACGGGCCGGCCGTGAGTTTTGGGAGGCTCACATCCCTTCCAGCCCCCGGGCCGGATCCGGGGAGTCAGTGTCGACTCATATTAGGGGGGAACTGCGGTCGTGCGTTCCTTCCTCTATAAGGTTCCTGTAAAGGTGCTGACTATTTTAGCCGACCCTAGCAGACATTGGAAAAATCATCAAAGGGGCATTCCCTCAACCAGGGCATACCCCCCTTTGGTTTGTATAGGTGTGTGACAGTTTTCACTTCGTGAGTTAAGGAGGAATCACCAATGGGTTTGTTGTTTTCTTTCTGGTTGGGAAGTTTGCTTAGTTGTTTTTTAAATGTGGTTTTATGTATTCTCGGGGTGATTTTATCGTAGAATGTTTTTTATTGGTTTTACTCGGATCAAGAAGTTGGGTTCGGTTCCATTGTTGTGAACTTGCACATGCTCAAGGTTCAAAGGAGCACTGTATCTCAGAGAACAGATGCTTTTTTGAAGGGGGGTTTTTCACAGTTTTTCACGAGGCCTACACTTGACCCAAATGGGGTGGCGGAATTATTCATTTTTTTATTATCGTTTTGTTTTCACGTGTCCTTCCCCTTTGTGTGGCTTGTGGGGCGGTTGCACCTTGTTTTAGTTCAGCTCACGTTCGGGTTTTCTTTTTTCTCTCTCTCTCCAATTCACTGCCCTGCTATTTATCCTCGTTCACGGGGGGCTGGTACCTTTCTCTCGAACTTGCTGTCTAGGGCCCCTCGCCTTCTTTTTAAACCCGTCGCACGGCTTCATTTTTTTAGTTTTGAATATCTCACTCTGTGACGTAGCGTGGCATGTTGGCCGCCATCGTGAGGGGGGTTAGTCTTCACTCGAGGGAAGAGTCTCGGGGGCGCCTGCCTGGTCTTGGGTTTTTCACCATCGTCGAAGGACGTCGGTATCTTCAATTCCTACTCGGCCTGAGGAGGGGACTCACTTCTTCTTTTTTTCCCCATTGCCCTCGTCCTCTCGACTGGACAAGGCGAGAGAGTCGTTTTTACCCCCTCTTCGGGGCACCCCACGGGAGCGGGGAAGCATAGTTTCGTTTTGTTTTTTTGGTTTTTTGTTGTTACCGGGTTATTCTTCTCTTTGCGCAATTTTCTTTTGTTTTCAAAATTTAAAAAAAAATATTGTTTGAGCCTTTTCTTGGTTAATTCAGTCTTTTAAAACCTTCATTCTAAATTATATCCAAAATTCTTTCTCCGTTTAGATCTGGTGATCGTATCCGGGGGGGGATTGGGAGAAAACCCGGGGATTTGGGTTGGGACTTGCTTGGGTTTGCTCGTCCGCCCTTTCACATTTGCCGGACTCTTATCCTTCGGGCCCCCGTTGTTTGTGTGTGCAAGGAGAACAGTTTTATGTTTTGGGGTGGTACGCATTATTTGTCGTTGATGCTGGTTGGAGATTTGTTTATTTTGAAATTGGCTATAGTTTTAAAAGTGCAATTATGCCTTTAATTATTAATTTTCAAATGTGGGGGCAGTTTAAACGAGGGGCGCTGTGTTGGTTTTTTCCTAAAAAGGAAATTGTTAACATGAGTGAGAGAAGGTGAAGATAATTTTAAATTTTTTTTTATAGCCGTTAATTTAATGCACTTTTTCCGCTTCGTGTGAGAAAACTTTAAAAATTCCCCGATTTGGTTGGTGTGCTGGGTTCGCCAGGTTTGTTGACTGGGGTTGTTGGTGGTTTATAGACCTCCCCCCGCCCATCATGCGAGTGGCTTTTTGGATTTTAAAAGCATGGGTCAACTGTACTGCGGGGGGGTTCCAGTCCCTTTTTCCTTCCCCCCCCTTTCTTCTTCCCCCCCAGCTACTTTTCCCCCCTCCCGGGGGGTTTACCCGGAGTCGGTGTTTTTGGGCCCCTGGGGTTGGGGGGACGCCTGTTGGGGCCACGCTTGGTTGGGACCCGACTGGTTGGGGCCACGCCTGGTTGAGGCCACGCTTGGGTTGGGACCGCGGCTGGTTTTTGCCCCGCGCTGGTTGGGAACGGGGTCTGGTCGGGACCCGGACGGTAAAAAGCCCCCGGCTTGAGGCCGGGCCTGATCCCCCTCCAGGACCCCCAGTAACAACGCCCCGTTTCCCCCCCCCCCCCCCCCCCCCCCCAGGACGCGCTCTTCACTGCCTGCTTGTGTGTGTCGAGGGTGTCGGCCTTGAACGACTCTCTTCAAGAACCGACCCGGTTCGGAGCACCTAGTGCGACAGGGTGCTCCCAGTAGACTTGGGAGAGGCAGGGGTGTTGGAGGCACTCCATGGTGTGGAAAGGGATGGATGCTGGAAATGTTTATTTATAATTGTGTATATGTCATATGTGTTGAAATGCTGTGATTGTGATTGTGTACGTCGTATGGTGAAATGTTTATTTATAATTGTGCATGTTGTGTGTGTTGGAATGCTTGATTGTGATTGTGCATGTTGTGTGTGTTGGAATGCTTATTTATGACTGTGTATGTTGGTGTGAATAAATGGGGTGTTGTATCGTAATCTTTATTGTGTGGTCTCTTGCGGGGCGTGTGAGGTCAGTCACTCCCTTCACTCCCACCTAGACCGATTCTGTCAGGGCAGACCTCCAGGGGTCGGTCGTGACATAGATGTACAGAGTAGGACACTTTACACAAGAGAGAGAGAGAGAGAGAGAGAGAGAGAGAGAGAGAGAGAGAGAAGAAAGGAGGAGGAGGAGGAGAAAGAAGGGGGGGGAGAGGGGAGAAGGGGGGGTTTGGAGGCAATTGTGTGGACGCGCATAAGAAATCACTGTTTTCTGTAGGCCTATATCATGTGAGTATCGATGTTCAGGTCAGGGAGGGACTAGACTGTGCATAAGCAAAACAATGGTGGACAGAACCGGCTGACAGTGGCAGGAAAGAGAAGCAGAAAGTGAAACTGACCTGATGGTGAGGTTGTCTCTATTGTACTGGGTGAAACAGATGGTGTACCAGCTGTAATACAACAATTATTATAAAAGTAATATATCATCATTATCATTGTCACCTTCATTTTCTTACTCTTCATCATCATCTAAAATAAGAACCCAGGCTCGCTGTTTTCAAATGACAAAGTTCATATCTATCTATCAAAATAAAGGCTATGACCAATACTAAAAACAAGTACAGATGTAATTCTAAAACGGATATAAAAGCTTAGATATAATCTAAGTATATGCCCTCTATGTAGTCCTCGCAAGCATCCTCTCTAATGGCAATATAAGTACGAACTATGAGGAGTTTGCAGGGAGGCATCAGTAAAGTCACACTCAGTATGTCAGGAAAAAAACACACACTTAACCACAAAACGCCTTTTTGATTACCTTAACATTACCATGATTCATCGTTGCAGAGTAGTAATTGTTAAAGTCACTGGCAAGAAGAAAAGGTCAAAAGCTTGTTGCATATATGTAGTAGAAGCACTACCTATGAATCATGCATCACATTATGTGTTGATCTCTCGCATGAAGAAGTCTGTGAGAACCCATCTGAATCTCCAATACGCTACATTTAGTTTGTGAACTGAATGTGTTCATGGACACTTATTTCGACTCCCACACTCTATCAAGTTTTTTTCCTTGAACCATCAAGTTCAGTTCAGACTAAACCATGTCGTTTATAGTCCAGCCTGTCGCACGGCATGGGGGTCTGAGGTGGGGCATTGATATCAGATTGTCGCATCGTCAAAATCGATCCAGTTCATGTCATCAAATATATAGTTCAGTTGAATTCAACCAAAACGCCTTGAGAGGGGATTTTCTCCAAAAAATCTCAGGGTTACATTACAAATGTTGATGTAATCTAGAAACTCCAAAATCGCATCTATTTGAAGATCTCTTAACAAAGTGTTCAAGGAGTCTGCTGAAAAATGTTCAAGTCGAGTATTCAGTTCAAATACTCTATATGCTCCTGTTTTAAAGTGAGCGCTTCATTGCCATGGAGGCTGCCTCAATTGTTAAATATACATGTGTGTGCAACAAGACTGGCCTGAATGTCACGGGGACAACAGCGTTTCTTCTTTACTGCTGCAAGTGACAGGCAATGGGAATTCTTTTAGGTTTGAATACATCTGCGAGAAAAAAAGTGTTACTGATTAGTATGTTCCAGTCCCCTTGCCCGAGGTCTTTGACATAACGATGAACTTTTGGTTTTAGATCTATTTTGGCGATATACTATTTGGACAATCTAAAAAGAAATGGAACTCGCATCAAGATGGTTAGCTGTATCACTGCCTTGAAAGCCAACATGCCGCAAGTTGAAAGGAAAATTCGAGTTTTCGGGAGTGTCATTTCACTAACAGATATTGCCTACAGCGCAAAAAAAGGATGAGTTAGTCCATTCACTGGTGGATCATAATGAGTGCCAGGACCAGGGCTTTGAGTCTAGCAATACAGATAAGGCAGTCAGGGAGAATGTGTTTAGAGAACTCTTGAGCATTATCTGTTGAGCAATAAACATAACAGGCAACTCCTTTCTCCTATTGGAAAACCTCTGTGAATATTCTTTAAAAGGATGGACATTAAGTTGGGCAAAAAAGGTCTAGTATGCCAGAGAGTGGGTGGAGTCGTTTGAATCAGAAGCAAGATCGAAGTGGACTTCGAATATTAAAACAAATTCTTTGTGGATTTGTTTAGAAATGTGGAAAGATAGCAAGACCCCCCCCCCCCCCACACACACACACCACACACACACACACAAAATATCAGCAGCTTTCAGTTGTGTTTAAAGGAAGGAGGAAGGAGTAAGAATACAAAATCGTCCTAATCATCACCTAGGGCACGTGCTCACCCAAAGGAGAAACATGGTATCCACACAATCATGTTTTTTCCATCACAACAGTAGAACAAATCTTCACTACGTGCAGTTACACCAATTTACAGGAACCGACCAGAATCTAAAGTGCTTTCAAAAGTGCTTTCCCTATCAGAACGTTAAGAGGACAGCCTACGTAAGTTTCAGATGATACTTCCGAAGCAGAAAATGAAGAAGGCACTTCAGTAACAGAACACGATGGCAACCTAGTGCTGGGTGGGCAGGAATTGGAAGACAACAAAAACACAACTTGCCCAGACGTGAAGGGTGGCACTGAATGGGACAAAGTGAGGCAGAGTAACAAGATATTTCATTTCAATTTAATTCCTACCCAACCGCTCAAGATTTTCATCTGTACCAAATCAAACAACGAACAAAATCGATCAGAATGTGACAAAAACTCCAAATAAACCACACTGCTACATTGATAAGTACAGGAAACTGGAAAGCGGCCAAAGTGAAATAGCATAAGGCACACTGTCTTGTACTTTGGTCGCAACATTCAATGTCTGTCCAAACATTAAATCTGAGAACAGACGTACTTATCTAAAATCTGAATCTTTAATACACATGTCCAAGCACCAACTCTCTCTCTCTCTCTCTCTCTGTCTTTCCCTCCCTCCTCCTCTCTCTCTCTCTCTCTCTCTCTCTCTCTCTCTCTCTCTCCTCTCTCTCTCTCTCTCTCTCTCTCGTGTATGTGTGTGTGTGTGTGTGTGTGTGTGTGTGTGTGTGTGTGTGTGTGTGTGTGTGTGTGTTGCGTGTATGTGTATGCATGCGTGTGTTCATGCATGCGTGAGTGTGTGAATGGGAAAAAACTTACCACAATTTTGGGGAGCGCAGCTTGTCTCGCAATACGAGTCAAGATCCTCGTAACATATTCCCTCGCATTCGAACTTTGGACACACTGTGCCTGTTAATAATGCAGCATTTTAAGAACCACAATAAAAACACTTAGAGGCATCCGTAGTCACCAAAAATACATGCAAACAATAGGGTGTGCGCGCACATACACACCCACACAAAATCTCTCTCTCTCTCTCTCTCTCTCTCTTCTCTCTCTCTCTCTCTCTCTCTCTCTCTCTCTGTCTCTCCCTCACACACACACACACACACACACACACGCGCGCGCGCACACAGAGACGACTCTCAAGTTGTCATGATGCAACCCACCAGAGGAGACACCACTGTGTGCTGCCAAATCATATTAGTGCTATTCAGTAACGTCTGTTCTGGTCCACTATACAGGGAAAACGGTTATCAAGCTCCTTAATAAAGACAGTAGTTGCAGAGTGAACTGGAGGATGTGCATCAAGTCCACACGTATTTTCTCTTTGCATAAACTAGTTATCTGATCAAAATTCCACGAAGGGGAGGCACTGGATACACGAACTTCCAGGAATGATGGAATTCTTTACAGCTTCTCTTTGCCAACGATTGTGTTGCACAGCAGTTTAAACCTTTTATATTGACCTGCTCTAGAAGGTGTGTGTGTGTGTGTGTGTGTGTGTGTGTGTGTGTGTGTGTGTGTGTGTGTGTGTGTTTTGTTGCAAATGTGGTTTCTTGCATCAAAGTGAGAAGTGGTATTATGAAAATGTAGTTGGAAATTAGAAGCAATGTTGTCTTGACCAAACCACGTCTCTAAAAGACACAAACAACTCGCTAGAAAAGGGCTAGGGAAAAAAACTCTTTTCTGCAGAATGACTGACGCTTCAAAAACTATACAGATGTGTCACTACACAAAAATAATGCTAATAATATTCCAGTGATCTGAAACTCATACAAAAAGTACTCTCAACGCTTGGAAACGATTTTTTTCCCAATCTTAACATAATAATACGATGTACGGTGAACTGAAAGTTATCCACTGAATGTAAATCCATTTTAAGAAAAGATATTGCTTAGTTTTTCAAGCGGTGGGTAGCGAAAGGTTATGAAAAAGAAAATAATAAAAGATGGGTCCCACATACATGAGAATGTTACGCGAACTGCCTGTGGAGTCATCAAAACATGTCGGGGGACTAGGGGCGTGATGTTCGGCAAATTGTTAAATGTTGATAAGTATATCCAGGAATGGCATGGAGCTACCGGACGTACAGAAGCATATTCTAAATTACCGTTTATCCACAACTGTCAGAGAGAAAAGTATTTATTGTGTCCATGTTCATCTTTCTTCAGGTCGCACCGGTTCATATCAGACAAAGTGTTCTTTATCTGAACAATTCTTTCCACCATCATTGTTATTTCTTTTTGATTAAAGAAATGCTTTGCCCTCTGTATATAAATAAGAAAAATAAAGGTACTTTCATTTCACTGCTCAGTACATTCATTTCGAAGAAAATGTCTAAACAATTCACCAACTAGGCCCTTCAGACAGCTGTTTCAATTAACATGTCCAAAATGTCTCTTAATTTGTTTTCTATGGTATAAATGAAAATCTCTTATACTCAGCGGTGATTAAAAGTTCATATTTATTAATATCACAGCAGGATCAATTGTAACGATGATTCTCTTCTTCTTCTCTCCCATAACTCCATGGGCAGTCTTTGGGGCATCACACTCAAGAACAGTTCACCAAGTTCCTCCTTTGTTGGTTTAGTGTCGAGGCCTTGATCTTTGCAGATGTTGCCATGTCCACTCTGCAATGTCAGTCCATTTTCTTCTGTCTTCGTCTCCATCCCCCTCCTTCAACAATGCCATGGAGGTCCGTTTTAGGAAGACCACTGGATCTTGTTATTCTGCCATACTAGTGCAGCTTTACTGATGTCTCTAATTGTTTGATATGGTCCTCTTGCTGCCTGATTCTAAAAGCACTTGTTGATTGGTGATATGATCAGTATATCTGACGTTTATTATCATGCGGTAACATCTCATTTCCATGGCTCAGATTCTGCTTTATATATCTGCATGAGGTTCCATGTCTTGCATGCATATAGGAAGATGCAATATACCAGAGCACACAGGAGCCTTTATTTCATGAAGATGTTCTTGTCCTTTTATATAGGTTTCAATCTGGACAGTCCTATGCTTGTCTTTGCTGCCCTTCAGTGGATTTCTCATTTGGATTCCTCGCTGTTAATGGTGGATCCCAGGTAAGTAAACTGTTGTACACATTCTAACTTTTCACCATGGGCAGCTGTATCAGTACTGGTGGTGGTGTTGTGACTGGCCATCAGCTTTGTCCTCCTGGCGCTGATTTCCGTGTCAAAACTTACTGATAATTCATCCAGGCGTTCGACAAGCTTAACAAGTTGTTGAGGTGGAGGAGAACAACTCGATTGCCATGCTAGACACACTTTTCACATGGACAGAGGACAGCCTCTCCTTCAGTGTGTACTGCAAACCAACCCACACCGACCAGTACCTGCAGTTTGAAAGCCACCAGCCGCAGGAACATAAACTCGGAGTGATACGCACCCTCAACCATCGGGCCAACACCATCTGCTCTACTCAGGATGCCAAAGACCAGGAAATGGAACATCTCAAACTGGTTCTCACCTTATCCGCCCATGATAAGTGGGCGTGGAACATCCCGGCTAGTAAGAAGATCACACCGCATCCTACCACCAAACAAAACAAAACCAGGCGTAAGGGACATTTCACCATCCCCTATGTCCGCGGTGTGACCGAAGCCTTCAGCAGGAAGATCAGGAAAACCGGCGTCTCTGTACATCACAAACCTATCAACACCATCCGCAGCCAACTGGTTGCCCCCAAGGACAAAACTGACAAACTGGACAAGTCTGGAGTTATCTACCAAATAGACTGTCGTGACTGTGAAGAGAACTATGTTGGGGAAACTGAGAGAAACCTTCAAAATCGCTTGACAGAACACAAAAGGGAATCATCACCAGTAGGCGCCCACCTACACGCCCAGCAACATCAGTTCGAATATGACAACATCTGCGTTCTCGACCGTGACAATAGCTGGTTTCAGCGTGGGATGAAGGAGGCTATCCATATTGCCGCCAACAACCCCACACTCAACCGGGACCGGGGTAGACACACCTTGCCATCGGTATACAATTCCCTAGCCCTCATTATTCAGTCACATGACCAGGGTTCGACCAGTGGTTGTGTGCACTGAACTCCAGTTCACTCAGTAGCAACACCACCGCTGATGAAGACGGACGGAGGTCTGTCAAAAGCTCCAAGTAAGTGCTTATTTCTCAGCTGAGTGACCTGTTTAAATACGGTAGTCGTAACAAGTTCTTGTTCGCTGCCTGCCAGGCCATCGCTATCATCTGCAAATCGAAGGTGTGTGATGGTTCTCCTCACGGTGCCATGATCTTCAATTGCATCAGTCATGACATGGAGTATGCTGAAATGTGAGACACATAAAGGGCAGCCCTGACGAACTCCAATATAAGAATGGAATCATTTTCCACTAGCATCCTGTATGAGGTCCATAATGCCTCCTGCGAGACTGTCACGTGCCTGTTTCAAGTCCACTAAGTCGTGAAAGAACTCCTTAATGTGCTGAAGATGTTTTACTAAAGAGTACAGACGTTAAACATTTGTTCGATAATACCCTTTGCAGAATCTAGCCTGTTCTTCATCAACAATGGTATCTGTGACAACTTCCAAATTTGATGGTATGGAAGGATAGACCGAGCTCACTGCTAGCTTCCAATGATCTTCATTTACGATAAAAAAATGAAGGTTCTGTTTTCCCATGCTGGAAGTCCCCAGAGACTGGGTTGCATTGCCAAACCACAACATGACGGAGCGTGTATTTCAAATCTAAGCTGGATTCACAGTACCTCTCTGACAGAGAAAATCAGCTGTGGTAAGAAAGTAACCTGAAAGGAAGAAAAGGGTTACTAGTAAAGTAACAATCCACGAGGAAGGAGTCTACACTGAAGACACGGGAGAAGATGGTTAAAGCAGAAACAGAAGAGATCTTAGCCTTGGAATCGTAGCCAACCACACCAAGGAGGCTGGGGTTTGGCAGTAGCTGGCAGGCCTGAAAACAGGACGCACTAGAACTACTCTTTTGTCAGTGCGGTCTAAATCACCAAAATACTATATGCAAGTTGCCCCATCTGAAGCTGAAACCTCTCACATACGACAGACAAGATCATAGCAATAACAACTGGAAAGTAACACAGTCGTACTTTCAACAAATTTTCAATCAGGTTAATGAACAAAGCTGGGAGAAGAGAGGCCTGAACTTGGCGACCTACGCGAACTAATATTTTGCACAAGGAAAATTCAGACCTCTCCTGGTCCGCCCTGGTGATTTGCAGTACTGAATGCAAAATCAAATTTGTCAGTAGAAACGGCAACCACCGTTTCAAAATGTTTCACTTTTTAAGTGCTCTTTTGCATGACTGAAATACATACATGGGCTGAACTCATACACGAGCAACATTCGTTCGACTTACTGGAATATTCCGGAGGCTCTGTAGTGGTCTCTGAAATAAAAGCAATATTGTTGGAGATCTGTTATTGAGACAAATTTTAGTCAGACGATCAATCAGTGACATGCATGTCATGAAATACGACCAAACAGACCATAAACATCTTTCCCCACATCCATTATATTGTTGCTGGATACAGAACAAGCAGATGTAAAATACACATGTGTTACCTGCTTAATTCATGACCAAATCCAAAATATCAACAACAAAGTATCATGTGTGTGTACGTGTGCGTGTGATTGTGCGTTCGTGTGGTTATGTGTGTGTGTGTGTGTGTGTGTGTGTGTGTGTGTGTGTGTGTGTGTGTGTGTGTGTGTGTGTGTGTGTGTGTCAGTGTACATAGGCTTGTGTACATGCATGCTGGTGTATGTGCACCACTGGTGCGTGCATGAGTGCTTGTGTATATATGTGTGCATGTCTTTGTGTGACCCTTTGTGTGTACTTCTCCACTATTATCGTATGTGGAAACATGATATTGCGTGTTCACATGACACAGATGGAGTATCACATTCTCGCTCGACATTTTCTTATGGAAACTGAAAGTTCAACAGCTTGAACCATAGGATGACAAACGGTAACACTGCACAAAGCCAGCCGCTGTACGTTTTGGTCAAATGTAGCTTGGGATAAAATCAAGTACTCCCCCTAAAGTTGATTTGGGCTATATTTCCATGTTGATTAAGATAGAATGTCCATGTATGAGTTTGTGACCAGTAAATAACGACACTGAATACATTGATAAAGGAGATATGCAAGGGGGGTACTTCTGGGACTGGCCAGAAGTACTCCCCCTAAGGTTGATTCAGACTATATTTCAATGCTGATTTTGGTAGAATGTCCATGTATGAGTTTATAACAAGGAAATAACCATGAACACATTAACAAAGAAGAAATGCAAGGGGGGTACTTCTGGGACCAGCCCAAAAGTACTGCCCCTAAAGTTGATTCAGACTATATTTCAATGTTGATTCAGATAGAATATCGATGTATGAGTTTATGACCAATAAATAACAACCCTCAATACCTTAACAAAGATATGCCGGGGGGGGGGGGGGGGGGAGGTTACTTCTGGGACCGGCCCAGAATGACTCCCGGGAGTACTGTATGAAAACAGGGGTCTCTTTTTTTAACCCCGCGGCCCCAGAAGTACCCCCGGTAGACAACGTCACTTTGATAAGAACATAATATGTATTATGCTGACAGAAAAAAGTAGCACTGTACTTCGGTGATGCACTCTTTCGCTAGAGAGCAATCGAAATATCACATGGCTAGATCTGCTGCTGCGACAAATTATACAATGCAGGTTTTTCTTTATGTATATGATATATAACTTTCAAATGTCTGTTGTACTTGTATAAACTATTTTGTACTAAATTGTTGGTACAGTGCTAACCCTACCCTAAACCCATGCCGATTCTTTCATTGAAATATAAATAAAGATAGTATGACTTCTAAAGCGAAGGTACTTATCATCGTTATGGTGGGCAGAAAAAAAATTCACCGTAAGTGTACACGTTGTATTATTGTCTGTGCACATGAACTGTCCTAAAGAATATGCAAAAGTGTGCCGTCAATACACAGCTAGTTCTTGTCTGGGCTCACCGCATTTTGTTTTTCCACTGTGTCTGCGAGGAACCAGCTACTGGCTCAACATGGATCATTAGAATGGGGCCCGGCCCCCAGAAATCTAACAGGATGCAAATATATGGAGCACTCTTAGCTCACACCCGTGTTACTTCAGCAAGTTTTATCACAAAGTTAAACGTGAATTTACCATTCATATCCGAATGCATAATGAAGAATACGTCTACAGAATTTCTTTGGCTTCTCACAGAAGACTGGCAGATAGGGCTGGGTGAAATGTCACTGAACCAGGTTGTGGAATAGCAGGTGAGTCCACATGATTAACCAAAAACGTTTGTCTGAACAAAAATGATCAACACAACATCTCAAAACTGAATCAAGTGAGAGGACATACCTAAAGAAAAGACCACTGGTAGAAGGACGTCAATTGCAAGCGATGACGAAGTTGACGACTCGAAAGGTGAGCATGCAGCTTAAAGCTTAACTGAGTTGTACCGTCTTATACACGACGCAAATTGTTTGGTTATACAAGATAATGAGTAGAACAGGGATGCGTAAGTTGTCCAAAGCTGTTAAGAGAACTTTTAAACCTGAAAATGCTAGGAGTTACAGATACAAATGCCACAACACGCGAGTGCATTTAATAAGCATCGCTTTGTTTCTGTTCAGTAGACATTTAATGGCAAGCAGATACAGTCTTTGAATACAATCATCCGTCAGGTTGCTGACTTTGGATCTCAGTGTCCAAATCAGTTGAACTGATTACTGAACAAATTTGAAAATTTTTTGATAAAGCTCCGTCCAAAAAACGTTGACAAACGAATCACAAGACCAAACACGACGCGTTTCGACCTCTACGGTCTTCTTTAGACAAGATGCACAACACTTAGGACAATGAAAATGAACGAGCAATCACTTAGGTTCATCCAATTCGGCGCAAGATGGGCGTTGCAACTATATCTAACTTTGATTCATACTGACTGCTACCCTTCGTTGTGTTGTATTTCTGTTCACGTCATCTTTTTTAGGTGTGACTGCTCGTCTATTTTCGTTGTTCTGAGTGTTGTGTATCTTGCCTGAAGAGGACCTAAGCGGTTGAAACTCATCGTGTTTTGTCTTGTGATTCGTCTGTCAACGTTTTTTGGGCGGAGCTTTATCAATAATTTTTCAAGTTTGTTTAGATTTGCGCCTGCAGTCGCCTCACTTTGCAGCCTGATTACTGAAGGTATGAAAATGCAGCAGTTTTCCCATAAGTAATTACTTGTGTTTATGTTTGTGTTTCGTTTTTGGATATACAAGATAATGAGCAGAACAGGGATGCGTAAGTTGTCCAAAGCTGTTAAAAAACTGTTTAACCTGAAAATGCTAGGAGCTACAGATAAAAATGCCACAACACGTATTGTCTTTTGTCTCACCTGTCGTGGCTTTTTCACAGACGACAACTTCTCTCGGTTCTGGCGAATGATCTATGGTGACGAGCACGTTGACCGGCCTCTCTATCAAGAACTCCTCATCCACCTCCTGGCATGCAAAAGACACAATACAGCATCAGAGTATTTCTACGAATACCTCATTTTGCCTTTTATTTCTTATTTTTGTTCTAAACAGACATTTTCATCCCTTGTTTTCTGTAATCATTGTCATCATCAGTATCACAGTGACGATTGATTGATATGGTTTTGAATTCTTACAAAAGTAACGTTCACAATGGCTAAAACAAACCCATAAAGAACAACATTCCTCAAATAACAGGCATCTATCATTTCCAAAGGGTATAAGGAACATTTTTTTCTTACTTTCACGTATTTCATGAAGCTGCCTGAGTGCACATCAGAAGTATGTGTGACAGAATAAAACTGTCTTTTAATTTGTATGCCTTCTAAATTCTGGTCCACATTTTACATTCATTTTATAAGTTCAACGAAAGCTGGTTTAAACATGTATATTCACTCAGCTCTGTTCGTTGTAAAAGAATGACGACCCATATTTCATACTCTTGCAGAGCTTCAGTTTTTTCCCCAGTCATCATGGGTCACATGCCCCTTAGCACCTTACAGTGGAGGACAAAACGCAAAAACATGAGGCAAACTTTAAGTACATACCTTGGAGGTTTCATGAATTTGCTTTTATTTTACATTTTGTTTTGTGAAAATAGAACAAAAAAACTTATCCAAAGAACACTTCCAGCACAACGCTATTACAAAATATGGAATGGTTGCCAAGAGGACATTACACTTGAGTAAGAAGGAAGAAGTCCCCAGTCCGTGGTTCTAGTGTATTATTGGATCGTTTCTTTCCCGTCTCCACTTGTTCTTTAAGTGTGGTCTATGTCCATTCATTTTTGGATGAAGTGATACACTGGGGTCTCTCAAACTAGTCCATGGTTCTTGTTAAAATTGGATTATTTCTTTTCTGGCTCCACTGTTCTCCAAGGACGGTCTATGTGCACTTCTTTGGATAAGGTGATAAACTGGGTTCTCTTAACTCTACAGCAGAACAATCAATGCTCGTTCCATCTTATTCAAACACATCCAAATTGATAAATGGAAAACTGATGACACACTGCCTCTGAAGAGAGTAGCATATATGACAACAGCTAACCCTAACAATAGTTGTTACACAAGAAGAGACAAATTTAACAGTTGAATGTGAAGTTGATCCATGTCTTCTTCTGATTCAATGTCAAATAAAGCGGCCGTGTCTGTCTTTAAAGAGGTTGTGAACATATGGCCAAACACATAAAAAAAAACCCATCTACTCTCTGTGGTTGGCGCTGAGACAAGAGAGAGGAAGAGAGAGTGATAGATACAGAGAGAGACAGACAGAGAGACAGAGAGAGCGAAGTTGCGTGTGAGCGAGTGTGGGCGTGCGTGCGCATGCGTATATATATATATATATATATATATAAATATATATATAATATATATAATATGTGTGTGTGGTGTGTGTGTGTGTGTGTGTGTGTGTGTAAGTGTATGTGTACTTGAGTGTGTGTGTGTGTGCACGTATGTGTGTGTGTCTGTGTGTGTATTGTGTATGTATTTCTTTATATTTTGTGTGTATTTAAAATAGGGTGTTTAACTAATATCCCTGTATTTAATATCGTGCGTGCGCATGCGTGCATAATATATATTATATATATATATATATATATATTATATATTATATAATATATATAACAACAAACTAATAAATTCCAAGGATAAGTACCGCGCAAATTACCACTTCCGCGGTCACTGAGGAGAAACAACAAGGTTTCGAAATATCGGTATAAAGACCAGGAGTTACATGTTAGTGAGTTTCCCTCCCTATTGGAGGATGTCTCCCCCTTGGAGACTATAAGCTTGCCGAAGGCTCATTTTTAGAAGCATTTATTTTATTTTTCTCCATTCACCCACTCAAGCACATACTGTTAGTTAGGCAGAATCATCTACCACTGCAGATATGAATGCTTATTTCCCCCTATTTCGTCAATCTAAGACATAAGAGCAAGCTTTGTTTATAATTCAATATTTTTTGCAGTCATTGCAACACCAAGCTGCTCTGTAAGTTGCTGAACGGTGCGCGGTACTTATCCTTGAATTTATTAGTTTGTTGTATTTTAGTCCCTTGCGGATTCATTCCAAGAACTGACCCTCAGCACTTGTCTCTTAAGAGGATATCTTTTTATATTTTTTTACTTTTCACAAGAAAATGTAGCTTGTTTTGCTCTTTCATGATTTTCTTTTGCTTCTTAGGTGGCACCTTTGGTTGGTTTTTTGAAACCTCAACAAATATACTACGGTATTGCACACCAGCCTTTTCTGGGATTGCATTCTTCTTAAAACTGAAAAGGCAGAGGAGTCAAATTACCACTTTCCGCGGTCACTGAGGAGAAACAACAAGGTTTCGAAATATCGGTATATGACCAGGAGTTACATGTTAGTGAGTTTCCCTCCCTATTGGAGGATGTCTCCCCCTTGGAGACTATAAGCTTGCTGAAGGCTCATTTTTAGAAGCATTTATTATATTTTTTCCATTCACCCACTCAAGCACATACTGTTAGTTAGGCAGAATCATCTACCACTGCAGATATGAATGCTTATTTCCCCCTATTTCGTCAATCTAAGACATAAGAGCAAGCTTTGTTTATAATTCAATATATATATATATATATATATATATATTATATATATAATTCAATATATATATATATGTGTGTGTGTGTCTGTGTGCGTATTGTGTATGTATTTCTTTATATTTGTGAATTTAAAATAGGGTGTTTAACTAAAATCCTTGTATTTAATATGTTGATATTAACGGATAAACTCATGACTACTACCTGTGGGAAATAGCAACATATTATATAACGGTAACACTTTTGTTTCTACCGATGAATGATGGCAATGATGATGACGATGACGTTGATTATGAGTATGACGACGATTATGATGATATTTGCACCATCTAAACTGCTGGTATCGGGCATTAACAAAATCACGTAAGCAAGCAAAACTACCAACACTCAAAAGTCCACCTTCTTTCAATTCCATGAAACATGCACAAATTTCCCCACAAACACATCACAGTCATCTCCCCTATGATTGGAATTTTCACTGTGTGCAGTTCCCAAGCTGCAGAGTCATGTAAACGGATAGCGTGGCAGCTGACAATTTGACATACACTGTTTTATGTTTCATGTTCCGTGTCCTCCAAAGTAGCATTATCAGCATGCTGCTCATTTTGGCACACCTACGCATCTACATTAAGATTTGTTTTATAAAAACCCTAGTGTCATCAGTCCGTAAAGAACATCTGATATGAATTCGTCATGAGGCATGCAGTTGGAGAGGAGAGGCATGATGCGGATAGGATGGTGAAGCGAATGCATTCCTGTTAGATATTACGTGACAAGGTTTGCTCTCTTCCTATATATCCAATCAACCAGGCCTGAGACATGCAGACTGGTCTCGAAATTTGACCGACACTCTCCGAGATGCATCCATTCAGTGGAGTAAACCGGACTGAATGATTATAATCTTCCCATTAGAACTCAAACACATCCAACTCTGCATGGGACAGGCCTAGGACTAAAAATCTAGCAATAAACTAGTTGCAAAGTGAGACGACTGTAGGCGGAACACCAAAAAGTAACATGCACCGATCCACCACTGCAACTTCAGCCCATGATATCCTCCAACAACCCACATACTACCATATCTCCCACTATTTACCTCACACATAACTTACAGCGATCTTCCTTTTCCTTCTCACTACACTCTATTTCTCACAACAATCTATTGTTTATTCAGATACTTGTCCACTCTATTTTCTTCATTTGGTTTTCTTTCAATTTCACATACTATATCCCCTACAAGAGCTTCAGTTCCATCTTCCCTCTTTCCTGTGCGTATGTTGTGTACATGTTTGTAACTACGCGGAAACACACCCACACCCACATCCACACACACACACACACACACATTATATATATATATATAATATATATATATATATATATATATATATATAATATATATATATATATATATATTATAAAAGTAAGGTTTAAAACTATCTACAGCGCAGTTTCATGCAATGCAATCATCAGGATGTGGTGGGTCTGTGCTGCCGGTGTTTTATAACTGCTTGTGTTGTCTGTCATCACGTGCTGTCTGTGTTTTTCGTGTGTTTCTGGTTCTTGTTCACTGATAGGAATTTCCACTTGTGCCTGCAGTTGTTAACCATTTCTATCCTAGTATTTAAAGTTGCCAGTTGTGGTTTGCATAGTATTATGTACTTTTCTGTTGAGCATAGGTTACATCTTTTGAAATGTTGTTGTATGGTGCTGCTCTTTCTATGATTTTCCAGGATATATTGTATTCTATCTTTTTCTCTTTGAGCTTCCAGATGTATTTACTCAATTCTGTTTGGTTTTTGTATCTTTCTTTGTTAAATGACTGTTTGTGGTTTGCATATCTAGTTTTAAATTGGTTTTCAGTGATACCTATATATGTTTCTTCTGCGTTTTTCTGATGTTACAGTGGCTTGGTACACAATGCTGTTGTAGAGGCATTTGTTGCTCAGAGGGCACTGTTCTTTCTTGATACAGTTGCAGGATTTCCTTTCGTCACCCTCGTTTTTCTCTGTACTGCTTTTCATTTTGTTGGTTGAATCAATGATGTTTTTAAGGTTGGGCATACATGAGTATGATAATTTGATGCTGTTTTTGTTGAATATCTTGGATAATTTGTGCTCTTTTGGGAATGATGATGTTAGGATTCTAAAGAATTCTTTCCCTATATTTGTTTTCACTCTTCCGTCATATGGGGGGTTGTACCATATGATCTTTCTTTTCCTGTTCTTCTTGTGTCTGCTCATGTCATTATCTGGGTCATATTGTAGTTTGTAGTTGTAGCCACTTTTGTGTAACGCTTCTTGATATTCAGCTGCAGTGTTATTGAATGCTGTTTCATTGCATGACAGGTTAGATAATCTCTTATTTATGCCTCTGGGTATTGTTTTTAGTATGGAAGGTGGATGGTTACTTTTGATATTTACATAGACAGGTGTATCATTTGGTTTTTTTGTATGGTTTATATATGTGCTGGTTGAGATCAAACGTTATATCTAGATAGTTCACTATCTTTTTATTTGCTTCTATAGTGATTTTTAGATTTTGGTTTTGGAAGATTTTACACAATTCTTTTTTCTTATTTTCAATGTTTCTAGGGTTGTCATTCAGCGCAGAAACATTGAAAATAAGAAAAAAGAATTGTGTAAAATCTTCCAAAACCAAATCTAAAAATCACTATAGAAGCAAATAAAAAGATAGTGAACTATCTAGATATAACGTTTGATCTCAACCAGCACATATATAAACCATACAAAAAACCAAATGATACACCTGTCTATGTAAATATCAAAAGTAACCATCCACCTTCCATACTAAAAACAATACCCAGAGGCATAAATAAGAGATTATCTAACCTGTCATGCAATGAAACAGCATTCAATAACACTGCCCGCTGAATATCAAGAAGCGTTACACAAAAGTGGCTACAACTACAAACTACAATATGACCCAGATAATGACATGAGCAGACACAAGAAGAACAGGAAAAGAAAGATCATATGGTACAACCCCCCATATGACGGAAGAGTGAAAACAAATATAGGGAAAGAATTCTTAGAATCCTAACATCATCATTCCAAAAGAGCACAAATTATCCAAGATATTCAACAAAAACAGCATCAAATTATCATACTCATGTATGCCCAACCTTAAAAACATCATTGATTCAACCAACAAAATGAAAAGCAGTACAGAGAAAAACGAGGGTGACGAAAGGAAATCCTGCAACTGTATCAAGAAAGAACAGTGCCCTCTGAGCAACAAATGCCTCTACAACGCATTGTGTACCAAGCCACTGTAACATCAGAGAACGCAGAAGAAACATATATAGGTATCACTGAAAACCAATTTAAAACTAGATATGCAAACCACAAACAGTCATTTAACAAAGAAAGATACAAAAACCAAACAGAATTGAGTAAATACATCTGGAAGCTCAAAGAGAAAAAGATAGAATACAATATATCCTGGAAAATCATAGAAAGAGCAGCACCATACAACAACATTTCAAAAAGATGTAACCTATGCTCAACAGAAAGTACATAATACTATGCAAACCACAACTGGCAACTTTAAATACTAGGATAGAAATGGTTAACAACTGCAGGCACAAGTGGAAATTCCTATCAGTGAACAAGAACCAGAAACACACGAAAAACACAGTCAGCACGTGATGACAGACAACACAAGCAGTTATAAAACACCGGCAGCACAGACCCACCACATCCTGATGATTGCATTGCATGAAACAGCGCTGTAGATAGTTTTAAACCTTACTTTTTAAATGTTGCTCCCAGTTCGGTTGAGCATTTTTTTTAAATCTCTGCTGGTATTCACTACCATTGTCTATATATATATATATATATATATATATATATATATATAATATATATATATATATATATATATTCATTTGTATTTTTCATTCCATTTTATGTTTTTTAAATTTATTTAATCAGTATAACTATGAACATGGACCAAATGGAATATCCATGTGTCTGTGGAAAGCGTTTCGCTACCACCCATGGCATGAAGATCCACAGAACAAAGATGGGATGTGTGAAGACTCATCTGAATGAGCAGCAGCGCACTGCATCAGCAGATAAGACGTCGGAAGACCAAGGCCAGGATTTAAACCACAGTGCCAAGGACATCCACGCTGTTGGTTCGGATGAGGAATTTGCACAGGCCCTCGATACCAGGCGCCTGAAACTCAACCTGCCACGAGCAAACGAAACTGAAGATTGGGAGAAAGTGGATGCAAAAATCGTCCAAAGACTCGATGCACTGATAGGGAAAAGCACCCTGGAACACAAACCAGCCACATATGGGGATGTTGTGTATGCCACATGTAGAGACGCCTATGGAGCAAAACTACCCAAAGAGAAAACACCTCCAAAGAAATCCAGACGCCAAGAAGAGATGGACAAGATCAGGGTCCAAAAGAAAAACCTCAAGAAGCAAATGAAGACCGCACTGCCAGCTGAAAACAAGGCTTGGAAAAGCTCTGGAAAGACCTGAAAGCGAAACACAGCGCCCTCAGCAAAGCGGAATCTGCGAGGAAGAGGAAGAGCAAAAAGAAGAAGATACTAGAGCGCTTTTTCAGAGACCCCTTTCAGTTGGCCAGAACACTGTTTGAGCAGCCAAAATCTGGGACCCTAAGTGTGGACAAAGGAGTTCTTGAGCAGCATCCGAGGAAAATACTCTGACTCAAGAGCAAAGCACCACTCGACATTCAAGGTCTGGTGTGGCCAACCAACCCTGAGGAACAGTTCAATGACAAGCCTCCAACGTTGGCGGAAATCAAGAAGGTGGTCGACAAAGCCAGAGCCAAATCATCACCAGGGCCAAACGGAATACCTTACCAGCTGTACAAGAAATGTCCCAAGGTGCTGGAGTGGCTCCACAGGCTGCTGCGATCAGCTTGGAGAAACCAGATCAGCGGCCAGTGGATGACGGCAGATGGTGTGTACATCCCCAAAGAGCAAAACTCAAGTGACATCAGCCAGTTCAGGCTAATATCACTACTGAACGTCGAAGGGAAAATCTTCTCTGTCATGGCAGCAAGGCTGACCAAGTACCTCATGGAAAACAAGTACTTGGATGTGTCAGTCCAGAAAGGTGGCATCCCAGGCGTGGCTGGCTGTGTAGAACACGCCACAATGATCTGGGACGCAATCCAAAGAGCAAAAACAGAAAAGAGAGACCTGGACGTAGTGTGGCTTGATCTGGCAAACGCATATCGATCTGTACCCCATGAGATGATACAGTTGGCTCTTGAGATGTACCTTGTGCCAAAGAACGTCCGCGACATGCTCAAGAAGTACTTCAATGGCTTCTCAATGCGGTTCTCTACAAAGGAATACACAACAGATTGGATCAACGTGGAAGTGGGCATTGCAATGGGCTGTGCAATTTCCCCAATACTGTTCGTGTTGGCAATGGAAGTCATCTTGAAAGCAGCAACAAGCAACGCAAGACAAACAGACCTTGTTGATGGATACAAGATGCCCTCTTCAAGGCCTTCATGGATGACACTACAGTGATTTCATCCAGAGAAGACGAGACACGTCATGTGCTGGAGAGGCTGGACGACATAGTTGCCTCATCCAGAATGAAGTTCAAGCCAAAGAAATCACGGAGTCTCTCACTGACGAAAGGAAAAGTGGCCGAATCTGTGGTCTTCAGTGTTGCCAACCAGGCCATTCGAACAGTCACAGAAGAGCCAGTCAAGAGCCTTGGAAGATGGTATGATGATACGCTGAAAGACACACAAAGAGCAAAAGAAACCAAACAGATGTCAGAAGAAGGCTTGGAGACCATTGACCAGTGTGGGCTCCCTGGCAAATACAAGGTCTGGTATCTGCAGTTCATGCTGATAGCAAAGCTCCTATGGCCTCTGATGATATACGGCATCTGCACCAGCATAGTGGAGGCAATGGAAGCCAAAATCAACAAGTTCACAAGGAAATGGCTTGGTGTCCCACCCTGTCTGACTGACACAGCTCTGTACTGTCGCCAAGCAAAGCTGAATCTACCACTGAAATCCATCCTGTAAGAATACAAAGCAGGGAAGATCAGACTTCAAAGCATGCTGGAGGACTCAGGAGACAAGGTGGTAGAAGCAATCAAGCCCCAGCTGAAGACAGGCAGAAAATGGAAAGTTCAAGAGGCGATGGATTCTGCAAAAGAAAGTCTCAAGATCAGAGAAATAACAGGACACACACAGACCAACAGACAAGGACTGGGGGTGACCAAAACTGAATGGTGGTCAAAGGCCAAAGGAAAAGCCAAAAGGAACATGATGATTCAGGAGATGAGAACAGAAGAAGACCAAAAATGACTCCAAAAAGCAGTCCAGCAGAGCCAGCAAGGGCAATGGACAACGTGGGAGAATGCACTCCAAAGACGTCTCACTTGGAATGACATTTGGCACATGGCCCCTCTCAGGATCAGCTTCATTCTCAGATCTGCATATGACCTGCCCTCAAATGCAAATCTGGTGAAGTGGGGAAAAACAGACGATCCTGCATGCCCTCTCTGCCATGAAAAACAAACAGTGGAGCATGTCCTAAGCTCATGTTAAGTAGCCCTGGCTCAAGGACGGTACACATGGAGGCACAACCAAGTGCTCAAAGAGACTGTACAAGTAGTCTGGGCTAGTACCAACACCACAAAAGGGAAAATCAGGACTCCAAAAGCACCCGCAACATTCTTCACGGCAGGAGGCAGCAAATCATGGCCAAGAACAACAGTGCCAATCGGAACATGCAGGCAGCGTCTGCTGGACGGGGCAGATGACTGGGAGTGCACTGCAGACCTCCTAGAATGGAAGAGTCACCCAGAGATCATCAGCAAGAGTGGCATGAGACTAGACATAGTAGTCCACTCTCAGTCAACCAAGAAGCTGATCATGATCGAGCTCACGGTGCCATATGAGAACAGAAGGGAGGCAGCTCAAATCTACAAGACTGAAAAGTATGCTGATCTGGCAAACAGCTTGAGGAGAGAAGGCTATCAGGTCAAAGTCCTCACTGCAGAAATTGGAGCTAGGGGTGTGTAGGAACGTCTGCATACAGCCTCATGAAACAGCTCTCAGTCGCAGGGAGGGAAAAAACCAGAGCCCTGAAAGCAATGACAGAAGCGGCAGAGAGGTGTTCAAGCTGGATCTGGTCAAGGAGGAACAAAAGTGAACTTCATAAGGCTTAACTTTCCTACAAATATCAGGTGTCCCGGTGGCTCAGTGGTTAGAGTGTGAGTCATTAAGTGGAAAATGAGCATGTCCAGAGGGTCATGGGTTCGAATCCCTGCCATGGCTCATCCCAAGATGGGAGAAAAGGGCAGCAGAGTGACACCCGGAGTCATGAACCGGGTGTGGCCCAACCCCCCTAAAATGTCAGGAGATAAGGGCCGAAACACTTGCTTGAAGGGGGCTTCTCTTCTGAGGACTCTCTGCTGCCACGCTCTCCACGAGTTTCTTTCTACTACATACCTTTTGTTACAACTTCATAGCTATTACTAATGTTATATTTACTACTATCAGTAATATACTTATTATTCTTTACAATATTTCTGACATTCCAGTTTGCCACTTCCCTGCCTCCTATAGCATCACTATCATTACTGTATAGTTACAATCACAATTATTAAGAAAATTATTAATATACAAATAATTATCAATATACATATTAAATTCCATCCTTCCCATAATTTACCATCCTTCCCATAATTTATATCTTCTATCTCCTTTCTGTTCTTCCTGTCTTCTCCTCTCCCTCCTCCCCTTGGCTGTTGTTGTTGTTGTTGTGAGTGTGTGTGTTTTAATCCCCTTAGTATTAGTATTAATACCTTTAGTATCACTACTATTATCAAAATTGTTGATTTTTTTTTTTTATTATTGCTATTTATTTATACTATTTTCACATTATTTTTCAATTATTTATTCATTCATTTAATACTATTTTTCATCTTTATTCATTTATTTCATTTTACTTTTTTACTTCCTTTCCTTTTACAATTTATGTTTCATTTATTTATTTATCTTTTTTTTTTTAATGATTATTATAAAAAGTATTTTCTACAATATATTTCTGTATCATGCTTTTATTACCTTTACCTTCACAATAGTTGTTAGCAGTATCATCAGTAATACTATTGTTAGTATTGATCTTACCACCACTAGCATTAACATCATCATCGCCACTGCAACTAAGACTGTTGCCACGGCAACCATGCTGTTTAAAAATCTTCTAACCCACTCTCCTTCCTCCCATACTACAACAGCTATTGCCTTATTATCACCAAAAGTAGTAGTAATCCTGTCTTAATTTATTTTTTTCAATATTTTTACCTTTATTTGTATTCCTATCAGTAATATGATTATCATCATTACTACGTTATCTCACTTCTAACAGCCTCTTTTTCATTCAACGCCTACCTTGCGCTGAAAAGATCCAAGCTAAGTGACAAACTCGTTCGTTTTCATTGTCCTGTGTGTTTGTGTCTTGCCTAAAGAAGACCTAAGAGGTCGAAACGCGTCGTGCCTTGTCTTGTGACTCGTTTGTCCACGTTTCTCTTGGCAGTTCGCTAACATTTATTCAAGATTTATCTAACAATAAACGTCTTTCAAACTGAACCCACTACTTCATGCCTTCATACTCATAAAGGAAAGCATCGCACCACAGCTTTTGCGTCACAGTAATAACACTTTTACTGAAATCCAAAGCCTATGAGTTCTGCAGAGTTAAACACACTTGCAACATTGCTCCTGTTTCGTGGAATTTCTGTGAAACCTATCATACGAGGATCTATATTTATGTAGTATCCTACGGATTGTAGAAGATATGCCAACGGTCAGATTTGGCTGTACTTTTCCCATTCTTTCAAGTATTCTCCTCTACAAGCCACACGAGTGGAAGACACATTTGTGAAGGATGTCACAGACCTGATAATTATTAGTGCGTTTTCTGTTTACGACATGGACACCATAAATGGCTCAGAACGCCCCGCTTTTGACCAGTCTTGGTCTCATAACGCTTGTTTCATAACCGACATTCACACATTCATGGTGAAAGGTGCTAAAGTTAGGGGTGGGTCGGTTTCTTATGCATTCTTACACTAGAAATCAGACGTCCTATCTTTGCCTCCCTATATTTTGACATTTTATCAATCAGACGGTCTTTTATGGGGATTTTTAAAATCCTTTTTGAGCTCTCTATTTGGCTTTTAGGGGTTGGGCTGAATAATAATTTAAAGAATCTAACATATCCACCATGCACATTCAGTTTATTTTATGTTTGGAACAAGACATAATTGCTCTGTGTTACCATTTGTGTTGCTTTGTTTGACATCAAAAATGAAGATGTCATTAAAGGTGTGGCACAATACATGCTCTAACTCCTCTTGCATGAAATTAAATTGACATTGTACTCAATGGTTTTGCTTTAACAAGGTGAAGTGCAAACAAGGAGAGTCCACATATTATCTTTTTTTCATACCAATGCAAAACATTTACACATAAAGACAATTAATGAGATTTCATCAAAGCATTTGAATAAATAATTCACACATACTCAACGTTACACTGATTTAAGAAATTTTGAAGTAGACTCCGATTTGAACAAATAATCCACATCATGACGTGTTAAAGCTACTTGTTTATCAAGAAATGGTGTGAAAACATACGCTGTGAGATTAAAAAAAAATACAATGACAAAAAACGATGAGTGTATTCAAATATGAAGTCAAGAACCTTTAAAAATCAGATATTTCATCCTGTTAAAACAAGCTGACATTTTTAGTACATGTGAGCAATGATGCACTATGCCGTATACAGCAATTCTGAGATTTGTCGCATATTGTGAGAGATAGTAAATAATTGGCTGCCAGTGTAATAATAAAACAATGCTGTGGTTTACAAAAGAATGAAACAATCACAAGTAGTGACTAGAATCTTGAAAATGAAAGGATTGAGATTAATCTGTACCCAGGAGTACACATCTATTTTTCTTTTTAAAAAAATGATATAGTATCACACTGCATAGATAAGAAGAAAATTTGCTTCATTTATCTCAATTAACAAAAAAGAGGAAAAAAACAAAATTATGCTTTCATTATAGAAGTCTTTTAATCCTTGAAGCGTTCAGTCTGTTTCTACATATTCACTTCCATGTATCCTTCATATCCCCTAAAAGCGTCGAAGGTAAAAAAAAATGTTGTTCTTGCTTGTGTGCAAAGAACATGCTGATACGTTGCTCCAGTCTGACATTAAATCTGTCCGAGTCAGAGGATCAGGGAAAGTCTGGAACTCAATTTTTTTTATTATGGGACTCAGGATGGTGCTATCAGAGACGATTCTGTTAAACCACTACATGTTTAGACTTTTACTGTCGCTATAGTTTGTATTTATTCAACACATTTTTCTGCTCCCGATGTGAACAGTGATCAAAGAGTGCTGAAACCTGGCCTGTAAACAAAACAGCTCAAAGGATTAAACCTGTGTAACAATGATGTCCTCATTCTGTGTTAAATGTGCATAAAACATCAACTAAATACACCAATGCGCTAACAAGCGCAGCAACTAAACGGCATTAAATAGAGTAGCAATTACTTCAAGTACGACATTATGAACAGTGACTGTTGTGATTTTCACCACTCTCCAGCGACTCGAAGTCAAACGCTTGTGATTTTCAACTATTCTTCCAAACTGATTCCCAGGTGTTCATGTTTCGACAACATACAGCAAGGTTCTGTACTCAAATAAGAATTAAATACTAAACCCAATGTCCATCTTGCTTTTATTTTTCATTGTTGTTTCTTTACCTTGTTAGTTTACATATAATAGAGTCTCTGACATGTTTCAGGCTCTCATGATAAATAAACGCCGTACAAAACGCCGTATTAAGCCTCCCAGGTACGTCGAGTCCAGGGACCTTGCTTCCATCGACCTTGACATCTTCCGAGCTGACCTGCTGTCCTCCCTTCAATCTGTACCTTCACTGTCTGCGGAGCAATTCCATGGCCTACTTCAAGATGTCCTTGATCACCATGCCCCAGTACTTAGACGCAAGATTTCCAGCCGTCCACCCTCACCCTGGTTCCCAGCAGTTGGCCCTGAAGTTCTTGATGCTAAACGTGTTAGACGTAGGGCCGAAAGGCAGTGGCTAAAGACAAACCTCGAGATTCACAAACAAATTTTGCGAATTGCTAGTAATGCTGTGAATGAAATTGTTCAAAAAGCAAAATCAGCCTTCTACAATGCTAAAATATTAGCATGCACAACAACCAAGCAATTGTTTAAGGTCACTGATACACTCATGGGGAGAACAAAATCATCTCCCCTTCCTTCATCTGTCTGTCCCTCTGACATTCCACAGAAATTTTGTGACTTTTTCACTAGCAAAATTAGACTTATCCGTGAAAGTCTGGATGCTCAGTCAGTATCTGAACCTGATATTCCATACAACTCTTTTTCCGGCATTTCATTGACTGACTTTGAACCTGTGACAGTTGCTGTTGTCAAAGAAGTCATCGACAAGACTGTATCAAAACATGTGTACTGGATCCTCTTCCATCTACTTTATTATCTGCATGCATGGATGTTTGTTGCCATATATCACTAGTGTGGTAAATGAATCTCTCACTTCTGGTTGTTTCCCACCTGCACTGAAAGCTGCTGTTGTCCGACCTCTTTTGAAGAAACCCTCTCTTGACCCTGAAAACCTAAAAAATTATCGACCTGTCTCCAACTTGTCTTTTCTTTCAAAGATAATTGAAAAGATAGCACTTCTCCAACTCCAAAACCACCTTGACCAAAACAACTTGCTCTATTCGTTGCAGTCCGCCTATCGCACTGGACACAGTACAGAAACTGCTCTGCTGAAAATAATAAACGATCTTCTCTCTGCTCTGGATAATGGTCAGGTTTCACTGCTTTCTCTTCTTGACTTGTCCGCTGCCTTTGAATACATTGATCACTCCACCCTCCTCACTAGACTTCAACATACTTTTGGCTCTCTTCTCACGCTTTGGCATGGTTTTATTCTTACCTTTCTGGTCGAACCCAAATTGTCTCTGTCAATGGTTTTTCTTCAAGCTCTGCGACTTGAATTATGGTGTTCCCAAGGCTCTGTCCTTGGTCCCATTCTGTTTGTTCTATATACCCAACCCATCTCTGACATTGTAGCCCATCATGACATTTCACACCACTGCTTCTCTGATGACAATCAAATCTACATTTCTGGTGACATCTCTCTCCTCTCCTCCATCATTGATCGCTCACAGCTCTGCATCTCTGACATAAAGGCATGGATGACTTGCAACAAACTTCAGTTAAACAATGACAAAACTGAACTGATCTTCATTCTCCCAAAACGGCTCATGTCTACAATCTCTGTTCCTTCTTCTGTCCAACTTGGTACCTCTCTCATTCAGACCTCTACCACTGTGCGAAATCTAGGCATTGTACTTGATCAGACACTCTTCTTTTCAAATCAGATTTCTTCTATCTGCCGTGCTTGCTACTTGGAGCTTCGGCGAATCAGTTCTGTGCGCCACCTTCTGTCTGAAGAAGCCACCAAGACTCTGGTTTCTGCTTTCATTCTTTCAAGACTGGACTACTGTAATTCTCTTCTTGCTGGCTGTCCACAGATCTTCTTGCAAAATTGCAGAAAGTCCAAAATAATGCTGCTCCTTGTCTCGAAATCTCCGAAAACCTCTCATGTTTCTCCCTTGCTTAAAATCTTTGCACTGGCTTCCTGTTGAAAAAACGCATCAAGTACAAACTTTCTTTGCTCTGTTACAAGGCATTGGATGGCCTCGCCCATCTTACCTCTCTAAACTTCTGTCGACCTATACTCCTTCCAGACAGCTTCGCTCTTCCTCTGACACTCGCATTATGCAGATCCCTCGTTTTCGGGCCAGAACACTTGGTGAACGTTCTTTTACTTTTCAGGCTCCTTCCTGCTGGAACAATCTCCCTTCTGCACTCCGAAACTCAAACAGTCTTTCTTCTTTCAAGTCCTCCCTCAAAACAACTCTCTTCAAAACATAATTTTTCTGCTCCTTCGCTGGTGTGTGGGTGTGTGCGTGTGTGTGTGGTGTGTGTGGTGTGTGTGTGTGTGTGTGTGTGTTGTTGTGTGTGTGTGTGTGTGTGTGTGTGGTGTGTGTGTGTGTGTTAGGGCTTATTGCTGTAAGCGCTTAGGCATTTGTTTAAGATTAAGCGCACTAAATGTTCCTTATTATTATTTATTATTATTAAAGTCTACTGACAGTTCGATTCAAGATCCAAGAATAATTCTGAGAATAATTCTGCAAGAGCAGTGTTAAATTCAGCCAGGTGTAGGCATTGACCTTTGACCTGTACTTTTAATTCAAAAAGCAATCGACCACGTAAAATGCCTCTGCACTTTGCCACATACATGTGACCTTCATCTCTTATCTTTGTCTGACTGGCAGTTTCATGAAGGAAAGTGGCTGGATGGGTCTCATCAATGTCTACTATACGGCCATATTTTTTCTACCTCTTGCAGATGCACAGGGAATGTTAACAAGGCTTAACCTTGACTTACATACAAACAGGCATGCTTACGCAAAAGCAGCGGAAGCAAGATAACTACATAATTTTTACTTTGTTGCACTACATGAGTTACAAGCAAGAGGCACGTTATTTCTAAAGATATCTACAGGTTTGGTAATTTTCAGCTTTACAGTTTTTAGAATGGCATCCAAATACTTTGAAAACCTCGGTATAGCTCACATTTTGTTGTTGTTGTTGCAATTGGTCATTGTTTGATACAAAACCACAAGAAGGGGATTCTGTCAGATCTTCAAGACTTATTACTTGCAGCTCATGAAAAAAATGTCCACTCCTCCGTTAAAAGATAGTCATGTAGGCATTTACCTGTTTCACATTGTGACAATGAAAGATTTAGAACCCCAATCCCTTTTCGAATACTGTAATGGAGGATAGGTGTGGGGTTGCAATTAAGCCTCTGGTTACAAATGGCACAGAAGGCATATAAGTGCCATTCAACCAAAATGAGTAGACTTTCTGGAACATTTCGTTTCAAACTCCTCTTCCTCCCCTTCTCCCATGGTATAAAGGGTGACAGTCTAACAAATCAAATAACCAAAAGTCACGTGTGGTCAAGTCAGGACTGTGGACTGGATGAGGCCTTGCTTATTAAGGTTAATTAACGTGACCTAGATCTTTCGAGAACTAGCGTTGTAATAAAGTGGCAATGCAGTGCTTCCCACTTTTAAACCCGTTGTCGACCTGCTGAACGTACTGCATGGAGCACATAGGCCTCCAACTCCCAAGTGCACATGAATTTTCTTTTCTGAAGGTTCTGTCTAGTGAAGAAGCAGGATCTAAAGTATTCCTCTGTTGGCTCCATTTTAACTGCAACTGATTGCTGTTATTTCACTAGTGAACCGTACATGAATGAGGAAGTCATACTGAAATTCATTAATGTTCTAAGGAAAGACGGATGAAATTCATTACTTCGCGTGTGTATGGACAAAAGCAGCATTTGACAGCCCTACATAAGATAACATGATATTGCTTTTAGCCCTGTCGCCCACAAAGAGCCATATTAGGGCTGTTACTGCGTTGAAGTCAACCCTCACGTCATATTAACAGAAAAAAGAAAAGGAAAAATCCACACAACTCATTAAAATACACCTTTAAAAAACACACAGAAATTTCGTTTTTTTCTTTCTTCTGTAAAATCTTAGATCAAATGAAAAATGTTGATCTCTTTCAGAAATTTGATAATCACATCGGGCGGGACATCTCTGAACAGGGTTTTCGTGGAGTCTACTGTAAAGTGTTTGTGTCTCACATTATACAAGCCACAGCATCCCAAAAGAAGATGTGTCATTGTGAGTGGTATATGACATGGAATGCACCACGGAGCTTCTTCACATTTTAAAGAAAAGAAAGAGTCTAACAGGAGCAGTCTGTGTGCAAATGGCACACGACTGTTTCATCTTTTAAGCCGACCTGGAACATGGTTAAAAGCTCTTTCCGGTCTGGTCGGTTTTGGAATAGTTTGTTATCCATCTTTTGTATATTACTTCATATTGGGAAATAGAGAGAGAAGTGTCAAAGCAGCTTACTTCCACTGACTCCAAACACCAGACGCCAAAACGTCGCCAGAGTTGTCAATGGCAGCAATGGTGGACACTATTGGAGTAATCTCAAATAGTTGAGCCTCTTTGTCATCTCGATAAATCTTTCCAACAAGTTTGTTTTCTGGATCATTGGCAACTGCAATCATACAAAATATCAGTCATGCAAAATCAGCGGACGGAACTGGTCATAACTTCTGCAATCAAACAGTTTGTTTCAATCGAAGTATATCAGAGTAATGTGCATGAAAGTCATTAGGAGAGTTCTTCAGCCTAAAGCACGTCCGCTTGTAGTATGCTTTCAATTCAACTTTAAATGCATATATGTGCATATGCATACTAACCAGAACATAAGAACCCTTTTGTAATTTTCTATACCCATTCTTCGTCGTCTCGACGGACAAACAACAACAACAAAAAAAATATCATTTCTGTATATCAACTCTTCAAGTCATACTATTTCCTCTGGAGTCTTCGGCGAAGTCGATGGCTCTGCCAAACAAATGTTCAGTGAAGATTTTAATTTGTGAATGCTTTTGCGCGCGAGCACACACACCCCACACACACACACACACACACACACACAACACCATTCTTTATGTATTCCGTGTGTTATCTGACCTCTGCACGTAAGGTGCGTGCACATAGTGCTACGCCATGTGCTTATTTCTCTATCTGTGCTTGAGAACGAGTGTATATCATCAGGGTTGCTAGTACAGTTGTGTACACTATACATCTGTTTGATTAGGACTTTTCTCTAGGACACACGAAATCTGCACACTAGAAACTTTCAATTACTTCTTTCCTTTCATTGTGCACACGTGGGCATGTATGTGTGTGTGTGTGGGTGAGAGAGAGAGAGGAGAGAGGAGAGAGAGAGAGAGAGATGTGTTGTGTGTGTGTGTGTGTGTGTGTGTGTGTGTGTGTTGTGTGTGTGTGTGTGTGGGGCTGCGTGTGCGTGCTTTCGTGCGTGCGTCCGTACGTGAGTGTGGGTTTGTGTCTGTATATTTGTGTGTATGCGTGGGTATGAGTTGACGTGGTATGTTATACATGTGCTTGTGTATACAAGATGCAATTTAAAAATGCAAATATGCGCCTCTCTCTCATTCTCTTTCTCTCTGTTATCCACCCTCCCCATTCTCATCCCCACGCCTATACTCTGCCCGCTTTTCTCCACAAATTTCCCCCACACCGCACACAGATGCACATCAAGTTCATGACCATAGCTATACTTTCACTTCTCCTGGTTTACTTGTCGTTGCTTGTGTCGGAGAACTTGTTCCCCCTAAACAATTTAAAGACAGACGACGTTCAAACCGAGAGATGTTCAGACAGAAAGACAATGAGATATCTGACAGACAGGAACGATGACGTCAGACTGACAGGAATGATAGACGTTCAAACTGACAGAGGGACAGGGAGACGTTCAAACAGAAAGATGGGCCTTGAGGGAGTTGAAACAGACAAATGGACAGAGAAACACGTAAACAGGCAAATGGGCCCGCCAACTCTTAAAACGAAAACAAGGGAAAAACATTCTGACAGAATAGCAAAAAAAACATTCAGACAGACCAAAAAAAAAACAGTCAGATATTACACAGAGAAAAAAAACAGAGAGACGACCAGACAGAAGGACATAGACATGATCAGCGTAAATCACAAAGACACCTTCTGTCAGAGACAGAGACACAGAGAGATTTCGGACAAACAAAGCACAGTAAGACGTTCACACAAAAGGACAAAGAAACCCCTTTAGGGCACAGGGACAGAAAGGCATTCAGACAGATGAGAGAAATGACCCGACAGCGTAGACAGGTATTCACACTGACAGACATAGTAACAAGACACAGACAGACAGAACCATGTTCAACAAGGGAAAGGGCAGATGTTCTGACAGTCAAAAGGGAAAAGACTTTCAGATAGAAAGCGAGAGAGGCATTTTGACAGACAGAAGGACAGAAATGTGCTCATGCTGACAAAGAGACAGAAGTTCTGCTAGACAGACAGCTGGACAGAGAGAGGTTCAGACAGAAAGACATGCATAAATAAATGGACAAGTAGACAAAGAGACAGACAGAAATTACGACAGAGAAAAAACGAGGAGACATTCAGACAGACAGACATAGAGAAGTTCACACAGAGATATTCAAATACACAAGCAGGCAAAGAGATGTTAACACCCAAAGGGCCGATTTCACGTAAACACAGAGAGATATATACATCGAGCATACATATATAATACAGCAAACACACAAGAAATCGAAACAATTTACATGTAATATTTCCGCCCACCAAACACATGGACAAGAACGGATAAGTCATTTTTCATTCTTTTTCGTTTTTCGTTGTTTGTACTGTCCCACATGTTAAATGTGATTTATTTTTTCGCCTGAAGAAGACCCAAGTGGTTGAAATGCATCGTGTCTTGTCTTGTGCTTTGTTTGTCAATGTCATTGGCGGTAAGTTCTAAACAAACTCTATTCCTAATCTTGCTTCGTTCGCCGCCGTCAGTCACTCCATTTTGAAATTGTAATATTAGTGTTTACGCAACATGCACTTAAACAGTACACTTTAATATAGATACTAGATCATATTGTTAAACTCCAGTGACCGTTAACATTCTTTACATTCTAGACAACCTTTCAATGCTCCTTTCCTGGAACATAAACACTGATATCATAGACTATGATGGTTCTCATACGCCGCTAATGAAGAGTTTAATATTCATGTTCCAACGCCCTCTTTTTATTCTGTTTTCTTTTTCTCATCACCCATTTACCCCTTTCTTCTTCATTTGTTTTAATCGTTCCAACGTCACTGTTGTAATGACGATGGCATTGATGAAGGAATTGGTAGCTTACACTAGCTTTCCTCCACTACTAATTTGTTCAACATATTTTGTTTAGTGAATCAGTAGGAGATTGCGCCTGTAAGGGAGATCCTAGTAAATACTGTTCTGCACAATTCTCAACCGCCGTCAGCACTCACGCAGGTGACACTTCTTGAGTTATTAAACTGTAAAGCCGATCTTTCCCCCTATATTCATTATTTTTTACATCCTAATTTTATCTTTTAAGTAACATTTTTACGGTGCTTTCCCTTTATTTTCTTTTTCTAACCTTCACATACTGCTTGAAGTTGCCGCTGGATCCTGCTTTTGAGCCACTGGAGGTGAGAAGGCATCAGAATTACAGATAGTATATTCCCATCTAAAGATACGAAGGGATGACCAACCCTATCTGCCGTGTTGCACCAGTCAGTCCAAATCCTTGTTGTAATGATGGTGAATTGGTGCGCTTGCTTTCCCCCACTACTATTGTTCAACAAACAATTCTTTGGTAAATCAGTGGAAGACTGCATCTAGAAGGAGATCCAAGGAAAGGCTGTTTTGCACAATTCTTAGCTGTTGTCAGCACTGATGAGCCTGAAAATGCTTGGGTTCTTAATAGCAGAGGCGACCACTTCGACTGTTGACTCGTTTCGATCTCCCTTGTATACTTAAATAGCTTTTCAAGCACAGGCTAAACGATTTCCTCCTATATCCATTACTTTTTACATAATGATTTCAACTTTTAATCAGCTTCATTTCCTAAGTGCTTTGTCCTCATCTTATATTTCTACTCTTATCTGGTTGCTGTGGGGTGCCATCTGATCCTGCTTTTGAACCCTTGGTGGCGAGAATACCATGGATGGCAAAGCTCTATTTAATCATGCCAAATGTGTACCAGGACAATCAACCATGTCCCACTGACGAGTCCAAACCAAACGCAGAAAGCCCCAATGGTTCTCTTTTAAGACAGACTATGATGATCCTCTTAAGCTGCTGGTGAAGGATTTCATATTTATATTTAAGTGTCCTTTTTACTTTCCGTTTCTTTTACTCCAGAACTCCCTCATACCCACATCTCCCCCCCCCCCCCCCCTTATTTTTTAATCTTAGTAAATTATTGTTATCATGGCCGAATCGTTAGCCTGCACTTGTTTACAAAACTACTTACCTGTTCAACGTCTCTCTCTCTCTCTCTCTCTCTCTCTCTCTCTCTCTCTCTATCTCTCTCTCTTTCTTTCTCTCTCTCTCTCTCTCTCTCTCTCTCTCTCTCTCTCTCTCTCTCTCTCTCTCTATGTATATGTTCAACATGTGTGTGTGTGTGTGTGTGTGTGTGTGTGTGTGTGTGTGTGTGTGTGTGTGTGGTGGGTGTGTGCGCGCGCACGCGCGCGCGCGTGTGTGTGTAGTAATAATAAGCTATCTGAGGCATGGTCTCCTTATTTGACTGAAGCTACAAAGAATATGATTTGACTGCATAAAATACATCACGTCCCGAAATACCATGTCCATAACGTCAAGTTACAAAAACCAAGCACAGGCCATTCCAATCAGCCTTTCCATTTAATTATTCAAAACTGCATCTGGAACAAAAAAGAGAGATTTGAACCGTCCCAAAGGCTAAGTGTGGGCAGGAACTCCGTCCTTGCACTCAAATCACAATATATGCTGATCACAGGGAACTATCGTTATTTGGGGAGGGGGTGGGAGTGGTGGTGGCAATAAAGAAAACAGTATGTGAAAGAAAGAAAAATAGCAAAAAAAGTGAATTTTTACCCAGTACACATTTTCAAAAGAAATAACACTACATATTACAAGACCGGCTCCCTCAATCATCTAACTCCCTCCTCTTTAGAGCCCTGCTACCCTTCCTCCATACACGTTCGTTACCTAACTCTACCCCATTTCTTTTTATTTGCCACTGAATTCAGTGACATTCGTAATACTTAAAAATATTCTCGTCTTCTCACCTGTTGGTGAAACCAGCATCACGATGTATTTTTCACCTGCTTCCATGGCGTAGTCACCGTTCTGCTGAATGTTGAAGAATGAAACTCTTATGATTCACGTCATTGCTACCTCGCATGTACGCCTATGTGCGCGCTAACTCACACAAGTGCGCGCGCACACACACACACACACACACACACACACACACACACACACACACGCACTCGTAAACTCTAATGATTCACGTCATTGCAACGTCGCTTGTTGGCATATGTGCGCGCTAATTCACACACGCACGCAGCCCCCCCCCCCCCCCTCCCCCTCCACACAAACACACACACATGCATTATGTACACGCATATGAATACATACAAAATGTACGTTTCAGTCCCATTGTATTCTAAGTCATATACGGCCTGTAGGTGACGATGCCAATCAATTGTAAAATAAATTTTTGAAAGTTTTTACCAAAATTTAAACAGACAAAGACTTTAAATTGTAATGGAAAGTATTTCTATCATTAATAAAAGTTATCAATGTAAATGACAGTATCAGTAATTACCGGTAATAAACATTCAAGAAATTATTGCTATTCGTCCTATAATTTTTAGTACACTACTTTTTCTTTATGTTCCTCTTCGTTTCCGTAAATCCGTAGGAAGTCACTGGGACACCACAATCAGAAACAGTTCACCAGCTTCCTTCCCTGTCCATTCTGCAATGTTATCATCCCATGCGTATTTATCTTGCCATCCGTCTTCTTCTTGGAACAGTTCCCTAGGATTTTTTTAGCATGATCACTGGATCTTGTCATATGACCAAATCAAAGTAGTGTTTTTTCTTCACTGATGTCCGTAGATCTTCAGATCTTCAGATTGTCACCGATCGGCAGTAGTAAACCAGCCGTTCATGTGTTTGGAGTAATGGTAGTTCAGAAATAGAGAGCGTGTGCGCGTGTGCATATGTGTATATGTGTGTGTGCGAGTGTGCGTGTGTAAGATTGGGGTTTTGGTTAAGGTGGAAGGTTAGGCTAGGTAGGGTGCTGGGGAAATAAGACATACAATATTCTTGAATTCCAGTCTTCATTATGGAAGGAGTGGAAGCGAGAGGTTGGTTTCGTTCCCGATTGTTACCCTTTTGTTACTTTGGTTCTACACCAGAGAAGGCGGGGCAGGATATCGGCTGTTGTTGGTGTTGTCAAGTCTGTGAGTTGTTGTGGTAAATTGTCGTGTCGTTGCACGAGCAACAATAGTCCGTTGGTCGGGCGTGTCAGCTCTGCGGAGGGATACGCTGCTCTGACCAATCGCTGTTTTGTGTTGTGAGTAGAGTTCGCTTGATTCCGACCAGAGCGGAATGCGTTGGGATAGCTTCACTTCGGTCCCTGTGTTCATCGGAGTGGACGCGCCTTGTAGTTGCGGCGGCAGCGCCGTTAGTCGAGCTGAGTGACTTCGAGTCATAGTTAGTGCCAGGTCCTCGTCGGGTCTGGTGTGCCCTTGGCCTGTCCCGGGGTTCTGTGTCGTCTCTGTTGGCAGCCACTTCAGCCAGTTGCAGAACTGGTGTGGTTGATCGTCTGTCTGTCCAGGTTGGTGATCCGTTATGTTCGTGGTGTTGTGGTTCGTCGTGTCTTGTATTGTGCGGGTTCTGTGTCGTCTCTGTTGGCAGCCACTTCAGCCAGTTGCAGAACTGGTGTGGTTGAACGTCTGTCTGTCCAGTTGTGTCAGCAGGTATCCTGTTCCGTCCTGAGGGTGGGGCCAGACCACCGCAGTCTGCTGCCGCGTGCCGGCAGGTGAGCGGCGGCGTCCAGTTGCCTGCTGCTTTCCCAGGAGAGGGAAACCATCCAGGCCGTCGGCCGTCTTTCGGCTACCGGGGTTCTCCCGGGGTTTCTCCAGCCACCTGTTGCTCTACCCGGTTCGGCGTCCTGTGAGAGGGCGCTGCACCAGACCTTCCCTCACCTCATGTGTCCGGCGGGCCTTCAGAGGAGGAGGTGTCCTTCGAGCCCCGGACTCGTCGAGAGGGCGTCTGGTGTGTGGGTGCGCCAGGTGTCGTGCCCAGCGCAGGGGAGGAGTCAGACCGTGAGGAGTCACGGTCGGCGCCGGGGTGTAGAGTCTTCGGGGTGTCAGTCTGCGTGAGGCCGCGGACAGCGCTGAGGAGCGGAGTCATCCCTGGAGGAGTCAGCCTGCGAGGGTCCACGGACAGCGCTGAGGAGCGGAGTCATCCGTGGAGGGGTCAGTCTGTGAGGGTCCCCGGACAGTGCCAAGGACTAGAGCTTTCCGGGCCGGCATAGGTTGTCCCATGGGTGTTGTAGAAGGGGTGTAGCGTTAGGCAGTAGGATAGGGGTGTTAGCTACTGCCTCCTTTTTGGGACGTAGTGGCCAGCACAGTGTAGGGTACTTGTCGTTGCCTCCCTTAGGGACGCAGTGACCAGTGCGATAGTGGTCCCGGGTCAAAAGAAAAGGGTGGGTCCTGGGAGAGGTGTGAGTGGTAGCAGTTTAAGTTTAGAGTCCCTTGGGTTTATTCTTGTCCCCATTAGTTAGCCACCACGTGTGCGGGCTATCTCTGCGTCCCTAGGTCGCAGTGATATACCGCAACTGGTGTTTTAGTATAGGTTAGGGTTCTCAGGGTCGTAGTAGGGTAGGGTGGGTCAGTGAAGAAGTGGGATACCGGTGTGTGGTTGTAGATGGACGTGAGTGGTGGCGCCATGGTATGTTGGGTGTGTGAAATAAAGAGGTGCGCGTGATTGTAAAGTTGTGTTAGTGTGCTGTGTTGTCTGCTTTAGTGTGTAATAAGGTGTGGGTAGGGGTGGTAGGGCCGTCCGGCTTAGCGACCGTGACACAGATGATCCGGTCTACTGCTTGATGGACTGACGCACGTTTGTTTAGTAATTTGATTCAGTATATATCTATTGTTTATTACTTTGTGATTTCAGCTCTTTTCCATGGCTTGGATTCTTCCTTCCAGATCTGCTGTCAGGGTTCATGTCTGGCGTACGCGCAGGCAGACAGACTATACCAAAGCACGTGTCTGGTACAGCTGCCATCTTAATCCTAAACGGTACTAATTTTATTTTGCTTTTGTTTGGTCAAGTCTTTTGCAATCTTAAATCTTTCTTTGTGTACTTGTCTCCACTTTTCTTGATAACCTAATCTTGTCTTCGATACAGCTTTCCTTTGAATTCTTATTTCAGCACAGATCCCCTTGTGTATAGCCTTGTTATTTCTCCCCTCAGTCTTCTTGAGCAAAGCATCTTCGAGTGTTGCCAATCTCCATGATATACATTGTGAACCATGGCTAAAGTTTCCATCAGCTTATTCCTAGGATCTCTGTTGCCATTTCAGGCATCAAGTGACTACAATTGTTTGAGAGGGCTTCAACGTCCTGTGGTTTCACGACGATGGGGGCCGCAGAAAATCTTCCAGACATCTTTCACATCTATAACCAGCCTTGGCATCCCCGCCACCCTGAATAATAAAAATATCTTCCTTGTCAACCTTATTAATGACCGTTTCGAGCGCTAAGAGCAGAATTCTTCAGTCTGGTCATTATCATAGTCTGTGGGAGCATATATGCGCACAACCGCGATGTGAATGGTTTTGCTTTCAGGTAGCATCTCAGTACAGCGTGTCCGATGTCTTTAACTAAAACTCCACGATTGAACAGAATATTTCCCTCGTTTATCCGTACTCTCTGTTGTTTTTTCACCTACATTCGCTGAGGTTGATGATGTGCCAGGAGTATCTTCTTATGTGTCAGTTTTTTTAGTTCTCCCAGTCTGCCCGAGTGTTCTTCCGTTCCAGGTGGCGAAGGTGATGACTTTCCTTCCACTGACACTCTGCGGTTATTTACCAGTAGCACACTTTTCACGTCAGCGTTTCTACAGTCAGACAGACAGTGCAGTCCTTAACCTGCGCTGCAATTGACTGGTAAAATCTCTGGTTTTGTTCATCTACATTTGGCGTGTCTTTGGCAAGTCGAACATGGCGAAGCGCATTCCTCTTCAGGTCTAATATTCTTGTTAGTTTACTTCCCATTTACAGCAGATAGTAAAGAGTTACATGGCAACCAGCGGGAACTGTAAGCCGGCCTAATAAGCGGACTGCTCGTTTCTCCCACAGTACTTAACACAAAGAACATAGCATTCACTGGCATTAGTGGAACTGAATGTTTTTACCTGTGTCTGATTTTTCCTTCACTGGCGATTGTTCTTAGCTTTTCTAGATCGTCTTGATTTGTCTCAGTACTCAAAATGATTTAACCTGCTAAAGACAAGGAACGTGCGTTGTTATCATTTGGTGAAACGCTGGTCAATGGAGTTGTAAATGTTGAGATCTTTTTAGACTGCTCATAACATTCTGTTATGTACATAATGTGTTGTTATCTAAAGAGACAAAAACAATATTTCGTTTTTAGGGAATTTCGTTCAATGCACACCTTTTTTCTTTGCATGTATTTTAGATCTTTAGTGTGTGAAAGGATCATCAAATAAGTGGATAGCAGCTCCTCTCTCAATTCATTTTTTTTCATATGCACTGGAGTCGTGCAGTTTTGTAGTATACTTAGTTAAAGAGCTTCTTCTGTGTTCATGTTACTAAACTCAGTCAAGATGGAATGCATAAGGTCTGAAAGAAAACAGTCTTCACTAGAACTGTAAAGAAAAAAGATAGCTCACTTATTTGGGACCCACCTTTGGCCCTGTGATCCAGGCAGGTAAGTCAATTACGATAACACATATAACAGCCATACATTTTTGTCTTCTATGGCATCCGCGAAGTTGCATGCACACATGAAAGGACATCCATGGAATACCTTGTATCAAAGAAACTTATCAATCCATGGTTCGCATAATTTCAAGTCATCAATGATATTTCTAAAGATAAATCTAATACAACCAGAACAGCAGCATCAAATACAAGAAGGACGTATCAGCTCAGTCTATATTTTATTACATTTTTAATAGTGCAAATCGAGTTCTTGTGGGGGGGTTTTCCTCACAGTTAGACTGTAAACCAAACTAGTTTGTTATGATCATTTTAACAAGCAAGGAAACATAGCCTTTGGGTCGAAAAAATGTTGAGAATCAAACTATAACCTGGCACTGAGCGGCAGCAAGAGACAGACAGACAAGAAGACAGACCTCAGGTTGGACGTTTATGAAGACCTCGGTAGGCACATCCTCCACACCTGGAACTGTTTCCACAAATGGTCCCTCTGGGAAGACGTTCATCTGAATGAATGTACCCTCTTTTTCACCTCTGGTCTTACTGCTTCCTTGTGGTACTTTGGCTTCCATTTCAATGGGACATGTTTCACTGGGCCCTGTTCATAAATGATTTTTTTGGAAAACGTCCTGTGAAATACACAAACTAACAGTGCTCATTTATTATGATCCAAACATGTGAAAAGATGCATTCTGCACTTTCCACAATGAGTACACAATTGAAATCGGGAAATTCCAACTAATTACTCAATTCTAAAACAGAGGTTAGATTTTTTTAACATTTAGATGAAGGAAATACGCAAAGCTTGGGTCAGGAGGGTTTACAGTTGAAGACATTTTTTAAAATGCGGGATGACTGTGCAAGTCTTGAGTACAAACATCTTTATTATGTGTTGTGGCGGCTATCTTTAGTTGCTTTTCCTTCAACCGTAGACCAGTTTCTTCAATCCCAATCCTTTCAGCTGTTTTTTTTTTTTTTTGTATACCTTATTGAGTTTGATCACATGTTTATGTTTCACGTCACTTTTCCATGAACTGAAATCATTCCTTCTTTTTAGCTACAAAAGAGCAACTTTCTTCTGGTGCACACTCAGTCTAGGGTGTATGGAGAAATATTCTTTAATCGAAATTTACAATAATACTCACTACTCTATATACCTGAAAATAATGAAGACTATTATCATCAATATCATCACCATAATCCTTGGACTTTCTCAAACGTTTTCCCCAAACCCTCAAAGCGCTTTACAATATTTAATCAAATATATGATCATAAATCTGATCACAGAAAAATGCACATTAGCGTACACTTCCTCTCCACCTCACCAACACCCCCTCAACCTTTCTAATCCATTTAGCATCACTGTCCTCCCCCATACGTAATGGGTAGATGCTCTAACTCGGTGTCTTTTCCTTTCGACTTCTGGTTGATCAAAATCCTGTCATAAGCAGAACGGTGAGACTTTGATGGAATGTACATGTTCACAGCGTTCTGCTGGCTAATCATCACCAAGCCACAGGTACAGTCACAGCGGACCCACATGCATAAACACCACATATGACAATGAAGAGGCAGCAAAGATCATCCACAGTTGGCACCTAGAAGATCAGCTCCTGACTGTTGTTGACTTTAGCCATAGGTCACCGAGAGGTTTTGTAGTGGTTCCAGACAACACTTGGCTCCGTAAAGGTAAACTAGTAATTTATTGGTGGTTTCAGATTACAACTGACCCCAACGGGACAACACAGAAGCAATGTTTTGTGTCAATACTATACCTGACTCAACCAGGGTAGCCAAGAAGCTACTCATGGTTGCTGACTGCAGATGATTTTACCACGGTAGCAAAGAAGCTACGTGCTGGCTCCAGACAGCAGCTGCCTCCACATGGCAACCACGGTGCTTCATGACGGTTTCATAACTCTGCTAATAACGTCAGGAAAACCAAGAGATTTTATGGTCGTTCCAGACTGGTGCTGACTTCACCAGGATGACCAAGAGACTAATTCCAGACTGAAACTGACTCCTCAAGGATAACCATGGAGTCATATGCTGTTTCCAGCCTCCGCAATGGTAACCATGTTGATTCCTGGTAGTTCCCGACAACAGCTGATGCCACCAGGGTAACCAAAGTGCTATATGCTGGTTACAGTCTGTAACTAACTCCACCAGGATAATCGAAAGACCATGTGATGATTCCAGATTGCAGCTGTTTTCACCAGGGTATCTGACGGGTTATGTGGTGGTTTCAGACTGCTGATGGCTGCACGGAGAGAACCAAGGCTGTGTAGTCGTTTCAGGCTGTAACTATATCTATCACAGTGTGCTACTGTCACTCTACGTCCGTACAAGATCACGACGCCTTGCAGAAGCCGGTCTTTGGTGCAGAATGTCCTACCAGAATTCTGTCTGTACTGACCATCACTGACAGTCCAGATGAAATTCGATCACCAATAAAGAGTCGCAAACATTTATCAAAAGTTCACATTCTGCCTGTATTTGAATTAGTGCAGAGGTGATATATTTCAACATTTGTTCAGTCCCAATCAATGTTAATATGACAACTTATCTTCAAGATCAATGCTCTTGCTTTGTCTTTTGAGAATAAGATCACTACCCGACGGTGATTTTATACAAGTTAATGGTCGCGCCTCATTATCAACCGTAGCCTGTGACCATTGAAAAACTTGCTGTGAAACGTTCCAAAATTAATATGTCCAAATCTGATGATCCGGCATATCTGTTTTTAGTTATTGTGCGTGTGTGTGTGTGTGTGTGTGTGGTGTGTGTGTGTGTGTGTGTGTGGTGTGTGTGTGTGTGTGTGTCTGTAAGTGAGAGAGAGAGAGAGCGAGATCTTCAGATTCAGATGACTTACTCATATAATAGGCCAAGGCCCGTAATGAAGGGGTGTGTAAACACGCAATAGAATAGTTATATCAACTAAATTCAATTACGGAATGAAACAAGA
>CM031621.1:26478728-26496671 GCA_018398815.1 Conus ventricosus
AATAAAAACTGAAAGGTCAACAGCTTGAACCATAGGATGACAAACAATAACACTGCACAAAGCCAGCCACAGTACGTTTGGTCAAATGTGGCTCGGGATTAAACAAACCAAATCATAACTAGATTTAAAATACACCAATTTAATCTCCACTGTGAAAATAAACTCAGCTGTAATGGCAACATATTGACTATTAAGTCAGACATAATGGCAAGGTAGACATACTAATCTCCAAATGATATCACGTATTCACTTCAAGCAATTAAATCAGACGTTACAACGAGCGCAAACTATTATATCAGCATAATAACGCCACACTTACTTAATAGATCAGACGTCTGCCTGTTTGCCCTTAAGCAATAAATCAGACTCTAGTTTATCAGTTACAAAAATGCTCAGAAAAAATGCTTTAAAATTTTGGATCAACAGACACGGCGATTTTGATATTCCAGTGGAAAGTTTGCAAGGTTGTGTTTCAGAACAACAACAGACGAATCATTAACGAAGCAAAGAGGAAAACATAAGTCCCGTCTATAGTCATACAGATGTTCAAGTCCATAACATCTGCGGTGAGAGAACAATGAAACCTGAAATACGCACAAATTTAAAGCCATACGGCAGTATATCCACAACCTAATCGGTGCAAAAACCACACGTATCAACAGTCGTGGAATGCCAACACGTAACACCTGTGGCCTGGCCACTCTAAACGTTGACCAGAAGATACTCTGAAGTGGACTTGTTCTGATGACTGTCAGATGTGCAACCAATTATGAAAAAGCTTTCATGCAATCCACCATCATTGTCTGGTGGCCCAGAGGATAAAGCTCTCATCAAAGCAGCGAGGAACCCCGAGACCAAGGCTGGAGTTTCACACGGGGCAGGTTTTATTTTTCCATCCACATTTTACTCTCCTTTTGACCTTAATAGTCCGAATTCTAGCCCTTAGGATCGGATAATAGATTCAATTTCTTGTGTTCACTGTACACTCGCCGTATCTAAAAAGAACCTCCAGAAATAATCACACTGTCCCAGCAAATTCCGGTAGACAACGTCACTTTGATAAGTCAACAAGAACATAATATATACATTATGCTGACAGACAAAAGTAGCAGTGTACTTTGTTAATGCTCCATTTCGCTTGAGAGCAATAAAAAAAAAATCACATGGCTAGATCTGCTGCAATGATAAGTTATACAATACATGATTTTCTTTATGTATATGAGACATGACGTTCCAATGTCTGTTGTACTTGTATAACCTATTTTGTACTAAATTGTTGGTACAAGGCTCACCCTACCCTAAACCCATGCCCATTCTTTCCGTAAAATATAGATAAAGACAGTATGGCTTCTATGGAAAAGGATGTTTACCATCGTTATGGTGGGCAGAAAAAGTTCACTGTAAGTGTACACGTCGTATTATAGTCTCTGCACATGAATTGTACTAAAGAGTATGCAAAAGTGTGCCGTCAATACACAGCTAGTTCTTGTCTGGGCTCACCGCATTTTGTTTTTCCACTGTGCCTGCGAGGAACCAGCTACTGGCTCAACATGGATCATTAGAATGGGGCCCGACCCCAGAAATCTAACAGGATGCAAATATATGGAGCACTCCCAGCTCGTAACCATGTTACTTCAGCAAGTTTTATCATAAAATTAAACGTAAATTTACCATTCATGTCCGAATTCATAATGAAGAATACGTCTATAGAATCTCTTTGACTTCTCACAGAAGACTGGCAGATAGGGCTGGGTGAAATGTCACTGAACCAGGTTGTGGAACAGCAGGTGAGTCCTCATGATTAACCAAAAACGTTTGTCTGAACAAAAATGATCAACACAACAGAAAACGCCGGCAGATTCCTGTAGTTATCAGTCATCAACATTCTACAACCAATACTTCTTCTGTCACTGATTTTGACTCCTCCCTCAGCTCCCCTGACGTGTCGACCGCGCTGACCTGTGCTTCGGGTGCCAACCTCGAGAACTTGATAGCGGTTCCTGTACAGGGCTCTGATCTTCCTAATCAGCTCTGTGTTTGTCACCTGAATGCCCAGTCTGTTCGTGGTAATGCCCTTAAAACACGTCAGAAACGCACTGCGATCGCTGACTTCATGACCGATTACGACGTTGACATTATGATGGTGTCAGAAACGTGGCTTCGTGAGTCAGGTGATGAGAGTAAATGTGCTGATTTGACACCCCCGGGTTATAAACTCTACAATTTCCCCGTGAACTTGGTGCCACTGCCAAGAGTGGTGGTGGGATCGTGCTGATCATCAAAGAGTGTCTCGTGTCTTACTGCCACGTAAATTCCACCTTCCCCTTCTCCCACACCACTTTTGAAGTGGCTGACCTACTTCTGACTTTGCATAATCAACGAATCCGTCTGCTGTGTGTGTATCGGACCCCGCCCAGTAAAAGGAACAAACTGCTTGACTCAAGATTCTACGAAGAGTTCCCTGATTTCCTTGATTTTGCCGCCACGCGTGACGGCGATCTCTTGATCATCGGTGACTTTAATGTTCATTACGACGACTTGAGTGATCCCAGAGTTAGGAGGTTCAGAAACTCTTAGAGACGTGTGGCCTTTCTCAGGCCATTGATGAACCCACTTATCAGCAAGTGGTCACATTCTTGATCTTGTGATTTTTCGTGACACTGACAGTCTTTTGCATTCTGCTAAGTGTTGTTATGATTTGACGTCTGATCACTATAGTCTAGTGTGCCATCTCAGTGTTCCAAAGCAAAAGTCGGCACCCAATTCAAATGTGTTCGTGCCATTCATAAGATTGACCCTGCTGATTTTTCTCATGACATCGCTAACATTATCACGCCTGACGTAACACTTACTGATCTGAACATTGGTCTTAGAAAAGTCTTGGATAAACATGCGCCTGTACGTCAGCGGACGGCACACTGGCGCCGCCCGGCCCCGTGGTACAACTCAATTGAACCTGAGCTGCGAAAATTGAAACGCGAGCGACGTCGAGCCGAGCGGCGCTGGGTGTCATCTAGACTGACAATACACAAGCAAATTTATGATGCTGCTAAACAGAAAGTCGTACAGTTTGTCCATCAAGCCAAAACTGCATTCTATTCCTCCAAAGTTGCAGCAGCATCCTCGTGTAAAGAACTGTTTAGAACTGTCACTAGCATGTTGGGTAAGGCTGCAAGTGTTGTAATGCCGTCCACTCATGAGCCGTCACAGCTTCCTGGTTTGTTTTCTCAGTTTTTCGCTCACAAAATTCAGACAATTCGAAACGCTTTCTCCCCATCCTCAGATACTTCAGATCACTCTGTTGTTTTCAACGGTACCACACTTTGTGAGTTCTTGCCAGTGTCTGAGCAGACTGTTCGTAAAATCATCACACAGTCTGCGAAAAAATCCTGTGACCTTGACCCTATTCCCACCCACTCCTCTTTGAACACCTTGACTCTCTCCTTCCTACCATCACCAAAATTCTTAACGAGTCTCTGTCTTCTGGCACAGTTCCCACTGACTTTAAGACCGCCCTTGTTAAACCTCTACTCAAGAAAAGCAGTCTTGATCCCAACGTTCTTAAAAATTACAGACCCATCTCAAATCTTCCTTTCCTATCCAAAATTCTTGAGAAGTCATTCTTCAACAGCTCTCTGACCATCTGGCCTCAAACAACCTCCTCACACACATCAGTCAGCCTACCGCCCTGGGCACAGCACCGAGACCACCATCCTTCGTATTCTCAATGATAGTCTAAATTCCTTAGACGAAAACAAAATTTTCTGTCCTTCTTTTGCTAGATCTTTCGGCAGCCTTTGACACCATAGACCATGAAATCCTTCTCTCTCGTTTGAAATACACATGTGGCATCAGGGAAACAGCTTTAAATTGGTTTCATTCTTATCTTCTCGACAGGAAACAGTTCATTCAAGTAGGTGACCACCGTTCTGATGAATCTAACCTCCAGTTTGGCGTACCTCAGGGATCCGTGCTGGGACCTGTCCTCTTTATTTTGTACACCACTCCATTGTCTGATGTCATCCACGGCCATTCCGTTTCACACGAAATGTTTGCGGATGATACTCAGCTGCTCCATTCCTCTGTCATCGATGACTACTCACCCCTTGTTTCTACTCTTCAATCTTGTACTTCTGATATTGAGACCTGGATGTCAGCAAATAAGCTTAAATTAAACTGTGAGAAGACTGAAGCCATCCGTTTTTCAAAGCAGTCACATCATGGCCCTGATCTGCTCCCTTCTTCTTTGACATTAGGTTCCAGCACTATTGAATTTTCAAAACACTGTTCGCGACCTTGGTGTTCTCCTTGATAGTGACCTCTCAATGAAACAGCATGTCACAAAAACTTGTCAGTTAGCTTACATGGAACTTAAACGAATTGCTGCTATTCGACCCTTATCTCACTGAAGACGCCACAAAAACTCTCGTTTCATCCTACATCCTCTCAAGGCTAGATTACTGCAACTGTGTTTCCTTGGCTGTCCCTCAACTGTCATCCAACCCCTTCAATGTGTACAGAACTCTGCAGCCCGTCTCATTTGCAAATCTCCTAGGACCCAACCCTGCAGCCCTCTCCTGAAAAAGTTGCACTGGCTCCCCGTTGAAGAAAGAATTAAATACAAATGTTGTTGTCTTTGCTTCAAGATTTTCACTGGCGATGCCCCTGCCTATCTTTCCGATCTCCTTCAAGTATATGTCCCATCACGAACGCTCCGCTCCTCCACCGACACCAGGACCTTCCGCCTCCCAGTTACCGTCCCCATCGTAAACAGCATGGCGAACGAGCTTTCTCATACGCAGCTCCCAAACTCGGAATAAACTCCCCTATGACTTAAGACATTCTCAAACCTTTTCTTCCTTCAAAACCTCCCTGAAAACCACCTTTTTAAACAATACTAAGAAGACAGTCATTACCAGATAGTTGATTGACTCTTGTTGTTTTTGTGGATCGCTTAATAGTTTGTGCTTGTTGCGGCTCTTGTATATTGTGTGTCTGTGCGTGAGAGTATGTGTGCGCGTGGGAGAGAATGGAAGAGAGCCTTTGTTTTCATTTTCTGTGCCGTTTTTCAATGCATTTTCTCTACATTTGCAATTTGTTTTTTTTTCTGCCTTTGTAAAGCGCCTTGTGCCGTGGAAGGCGCTATATAAATCCCCATTATTATTATTATTATTATTAACATCTCAAAACTGAATCAAGTGAGAGGACCTACCTAAAATAAAGACCACTGGTAGACGACGTCCATTGCAATCGATGACGACGTTGATGACTACAAAGGTGAGCATGCAGCTTAAAGCTTAACTGAGTTGTACCGTCTTATAATATAGCGCCCATCCTAACAACGTAGGCTACACGGCGCTTTACAAGTTTTAACAATTCAACAACTAAAACTATATGCAGGACACACACAACACACACACACACACACACACACACACACACATCTGTGATCACGAGTCATAAACATATGCACATAAACACACGCACCACATAGCACAGCGTGCGCACACACACACAACACCACACAGTCACACAGACACACACACACTGGGACATAATGTTCGCATTCATAACTGGTGAAAAGCTCATTCGTACACAAGCAAAGTGTGCAAGTGACATGTATAATTTTATAATATTTCAGGTAGTATTCTGCAACTGGCGTTTTGAACATATGCTTTTTAGCGCAGACTTGAAAGTCGGGAAGGAATGAGCATGACGTAGATGGAAAGGCAGTGAATACCAGAGTATTGCCGCAGAAAATGAGAATGCTCTTGAGCCGTGGTGCTTTCGGTTATATGATGGAATTCGAAAAATTCGGTCATCAGAGGAAGAACGGAGGGGACTTGTAGAAATATATATTTGAAACAATCAGAGAGATAGATAGGCGCATCTCCTGTGATGACCTTATAACATTGACACGCCGACTTAGACTGAATTCTGTGCTCGATTTTGAGCCAGTGTGATTTCTTCAAGAGATGCGAAGTATGATGCTGTTTTGAAAACTTAAAATAAGGCGAGCAGCTTGGTTTTGAACACGTTGTAGTGGCTGGAGTAAGGGGCTGCGGGTACACCAAGTCTTGACAGAATGCAACAAGACACAACGTTTCGTGGCTGTTCTGTAGGAAAGGTCTAATAAAGCTGATGCGACGGAGGTCAAGAAAAATGCTTGGCAGATTGGGAGTATGTTGTGTTTCAGGGTGAGATCAGAGTCGAGGACAAAAGCCAAGGTCACGAACAATTGGCATAAATGAGATGTCAGTGGGGCCTAGGACTACTGACGGATGAAGATGGGAGTCTGGGCTTGTGATGAGCTTGTATAGTGTTTTGTAAACCGATAGCTTCTGTTTCATCATCGTTTAATTTCAGCCTATTAGTAGACATCCACTGTTTAATATCAGAGACACAACCTTGAAGATTTTTGACGAGACTGTCATGGTTATCTAACGTGTCAGAATATTCAAGCTGAGTGTCATCGGCGAACATTTCATAATTAACAGAATGGATGTTAATGACCTCCAGTCAGGGGCGTTGTGTGCATTATGAAAAGGACTGGACCTAGCACAGACCCTTGGGGAACGCCAAAGTTTGATGACATTTGAAAGACCGTTCCTCGTTAATAAGGACGAACTGCTGTCTGTTTGACAGATACGATATAAACCAATTTAGTGCAATGTCACATATGCCGAAGTTTGTGCTCAGACGTGAATGGAGTATTTCGTGATCAACTGTGTCGAATGCAGCAGACAGGTCAAGGAGAAGAACAGATATTTTGTCATCATCAAGAGATGTCAAAATATCATTCAAGATTTGGATGAGAGCAGTTTCTGTGCTATGTCCAGCACGGTAGGCTGACTGGTGGAAACGGAGAAGACTAGTCAGAAGATGGGATAACTGATGGAGGACCAATTTCATATAGAATTTTTGACAAGAAAGGGAGATTGGAGATTGGTCGAAAGCTTTTCAAATCATATGGATCGAGCGACAAAGAGGTTTCACAATGGCAGTTTTGAAAGTCATCAGGGACTGAACCACTCAAGAGAGAATTGTGGAAAATATTTGTGTTGACAGGTAGTAGCGAGTCAACATTTTCATCAAGAAGAGAAGTCAGGATAGGATCAAGTTCACATGATTTGTTTTTTGCAGTCTTCTGGAGACTCTCTTTCACAACTGAGTGGTACCTAGTTCAAACTTGGACAAAGTTGGGCCGGGATAAGTACATGTTACTCGTGAGGACTAGAGGAGACAAATGCATTACGGATAGTGACTATTTGTCTCGGAAAAAAAATTCAAAAAGATATCAGGTGGTTTTGAGGGATCTACGTTGGTGGAAATACAGCAGTCTTCGTTTTGCCCAGAATTTCGTTCATGTTGCGGAAACAGTGCCCTACACGTCTTGCTGGCTGAGATCTGAGTCCAGAAGAAACTAGTCTTAACTTTTTTTTAACTAGGTCGCAATGTTCCGTTTAAGAAAATTGTTCATCTGCTTATGAACAGTGAGATCAGTGGAACGCAAACGCCTTTGTACCTGGCGATGTTTACGTTTCAACCCGGATAGTTGTGGGGCGACTGTGTTGTTGTACCAAAACCGTGGCTCTGTCTTCCCTGACTGCAAGATGATGGAGGGGGGGCGTGTCTATCGAGCAGGTTGCTCAGGGAAAAGTTCAGATAAGATAGACACACATCAGATGCAATTATGCAGTCTAATTCAGATCGAGATTTTCAGTTATCAATTTTATGGATGATGCGGATAACGGTCTTAAACACGTTGCAATTTGTTGGACATACAAGATAATGAGTAGCACACGGATGCGTAATTTGTCCAAAGCTGTTTAAAAAAACTCTGGGTTAACCTGAAAATGCTAGGACTTACAGATACAAATGCCACAATATACGAGTGCATTTGACAGACGTCAGTTTTTTGCTGTTCAGTGGACGTTTCATGGCAAGCAGATACACCCTTTCAATGTGATCATCCCAGGTTGCTGTCTTTGGATCTCTAGCTCTGTGTCAAAATCAGTTGAACTGATTGCTGAACATATGAAATGTGGAAATTCTCCATTAGTAGCTACTTGTGTTTTTGTTTGAAATTTCTGTTATGGGACATAACCATTGTCTTTTGTCTCACCTGTCGTGGCTTTTTCACAGACGACAACTTCTCTCGGTTTCTGGTGAATCATCTATGGTGGACGAGCACGTTGACCGGCCTCTCTACCAAGAACTCCTCATTCACCTCCTGGCATACACAAGACACAATACAGCATGAGTATTTCTGCGAATGCTTCATTTTGCCTTTTATTTCTAATTCTTGTTCTAACTAGACATTTTTCATAACTTGTTTTCTATACTTATCGTCATCATCATCATCATCATATCATCATCATCATCATCACAGTAATGCTTCGGAATTCTGACAAAAGTAATGTTCACAATCGCTAAAGAAAAACCTAAAGAACACATTTCCTCAAATAACGGGTATCTAGACATTTTTCATTCCTTGTTTTCTGTACTTAGTATCATCATCATCATCATCTCATCATCATCACAGTGGTGACTGATATGCTTCAAAATTCTGACAAAAATAATGTTCACAATCGCTAAAAAAAAACGTACTAAAGAATAACATCCCTCAAATAACACGCATCTATCATTTCCAAAGGGCATAAGGAACATTTTTTCTTGCTTTCAAGTATCTTATGAAGCTGACTGAGTGCATATTAAAAGTACGTCTAACAGAATCATACGTCTTTAAAATGCTTATGCCTTCTTAATTCTGGCCATAGTTTACATTCATTTATAAGCTCAACGGAAAGCTAGTTTGAACATGCACATTCACTCAGCTCTGTTCGTTATAAAAGAATGACGACCCAGATTTCATACTCTTGCAGAGCTTCGGGTTTTGTTCAGTCATCAGGGGTCCCATGTCCCCTTGCCACCTTACAGTGAGGGACAAAACGCAAAAACATGAGACAAACTTTAAGTTAATATCTTGGAGGTTTCATGCAGTTTTAACCAGTCGTAAGCAGTAAGCACCATGAATTTGCTTCAATTTACTTTTTGCTTTGTGAAAAAAAAAGAATTAAAAACATTAAATGGTTGGCGATGAGACAAAGAGAGACAGCGAGAGAGAGGGGAGATGAGAGAGAGAGAGAGAGAGAGAGAGAGAGAGAGAGAGAGAGTGAGAGACAGACAGACAGACAGACAGGCAGGCAGGCAAACAGACAGAAAGACAGACAGACAGAGAGAGCGAGCAGGACTATTTGTGTGTGTGGAGTGCGTGAACGCGTGTACGCATGCTTTCGTGCGTGTGTGTGTGTGGTGTGTGTGGGTGTGTGTGTGTGTGTGTGTGTGTGTGTTTTGCGTGTACGTGTGTGTGTGTGTGGGGGGGGGGTTGGGTGTATGTGTATGGTGTGTGGTGTGTGTGTGTGTGTGTGTGTGTGTGTGTGTGTGTGTGTGTGTGGTGTATTTGCGTGCATGTGTGTGCGTGTGTGACGTGACGTGTGTGTGTACATGAGTGTGAGCGTGCGCCTGTGTATGTGTGTGTTTGTGCTTGTACGTCTTTGTATGTGTGTGTAGTTCTTTATATTTGTTCGTGTGTTTTAACATAGGATGTTTAACTAATATTTACACTTTTAACATGTTGTGATTAATGGTTTAATGTCATAACTAACACCTGTGGGAAATAGCAACATACCCCATAGCAGGTATACTTTTCTTTCTACCTATTAATGATGGCAATAAAATGACGATGATGTTGATGATGATTATTATATAATGGTGACAATGATGATGATGATTATATGACGATATGTGCGCCATCTAAACTGCTGGTATCAGGCATTTACAAAATCACATAAGCAAGCAGAATTACTAACAGTCAAAAGTCCACCTACTTTCAATCCCATCAAACATGCGCAAACCTTTCCTCAAACACATCACAGCCATCTCCCCTATGATTGAATTTTTCACTATGTGTGCAGTTCCCAAGCTGCAGAGTCGTGTAAACGGATCGCGTGCAGGTGACAATTTAACGTACTCTTTTTATCTGTTTCATATTTCGTGTGCTCTGAAGTGGCATTCTCAGTATGCTGCTCATATTGACACACCCTACATATCCTTCCAGAGATTTGTCTTGTCAAAGCCTCAGTATCAGCAGTCCATAAAGCACATTTCATATCATCATGAGACATGCAATTAGAGAGGAGAGGTATGAAAAGCCTTATAGAGTTGTGAGACTTATTTTCATGATGTAGATTAGGTAGAAGAGAATGCATTCCGGCTAGATATTACGTATATTACTTCTGAGGACTCTCTGCTGCCACGCTCTCCACGAGTTTCTTTCTACTAGCAATGTTACTGTCTACCTATTTTCCATCTTTCGTATATTACTTCATAATGGGCAATCGAGAGAGAAGTGTCAAAGCAGCTTACTTCCACTGACTCCAAAACACCAGACGCCAAAACGCCCGCCAGAGTTGTCAATGGCAGCAATGGTGGACACTATTGGAGTAATCTCAAATAGTTTGAGCCTCTTTGTCATCTCGATAAATCTTTCCAACAAGTTTGTTTTCTGGATCATTGGAAAACTGCAATCATACAAAATTTTCAGTCATGCAAAATCAGCGGAGGGAAAACTGGTCATAACTTCTGCAATCAAACAGTTTGTTTCAAATCGAAGTATATCAGAGTAATGTGCATGAAAGTCATTAGGAGAGTCTTAAGCCTAAAGCATGTCCGCTTGTAGTATGTGTTAATGCAACTTTAAATGCATACATGTGCATATGCATACTAACCAGAACATAAAATTCTTGTAATTTTCCATATCATTTCTTTGTCGTCTCGAGGGACAAACAACCACAAAAAAACAACATATCTGTATATCAACTCTTCAAGTCATACCTATTTCTTCCGGAGTCTTCGGCGAAGTCGATGGCTCTGCACAAACAAATGTTCAGTGAAGATTTCTTAAGATATGTGAATGCTTTTGCGCGCGCGCGCGCACACCACACACACACACACACACACACACACACACACACACACACACACACACACACATTCTTTGATTAAGCAGTTCCGTGTGTCATTTGACCACTGCACGTAAGGTGCGTGCACATAGTGCTAAGCCATGTGCTTATTTTTCTATCTGTGCTTGAGAACGAGTGTATATCAGCAAGGGTTGGTGGTATTGTTGTGTACACTATTTCATCTGTTTGATTAGGACTTTTCTCTAGGACACTCAAAATCTGCACACTAGAAACTTTCAATTACTTCTTTCCTTCCATTGTGCACACGTGCGCACGCATGTGTGAGTGAGTGAGTGAGTGAGTGGTGTGTGTGTGTGTGTGTGTGTGTGTGTGGTGGTGCGTGCGTGCGTGCGTGCGTGCGTGCGTGCGTGCGTGCGTGCGTGCGTGCGTGCGTGCGTGTGTGTGTGCGCGTGTGCGTGCTTGCGTGCGTGTGTTTCTGTGTCTGTCTGTTTGTGTGTATGTGTTGGCATGAGTTGACGTGGTATGTTATACATCTGCTTGTGTATACAAGATGCAAATAAAAGTGCAAATATGCGCCTCTCTCTCATTCTCTTTCTCTCTGTTATCCACCATCCCTATTCTCACCCCCACGCCTACTACTCTGCCCGCTTTTTCCCACATTCCCCACACCACACACAGATGCACATCAAGTTCATGACCATAGCTATACTTTCACCTTCTCCTGGTTTACTTGTCGTTGCTTTGTGTCGGAGAACTTGTTCCACCTAAACAATTTAAAGACAGACAGACGTTCAAACCGAGAGATGTTCAGACTGAAAGACAAAGAGATATCTGACAGACAGTGAACGACAGACGTTCAAACTGACAGGAACGATAGACGTTCAAACTGACAGAGGGACAGGGAGACGTTCAGACAGAAAGATGGGCCTTGAGAAGTTGAAACAGACAAATGGACACAGAGAAACACGTAAACAGGCAAATGACCAGCCAACTCTTAAAACGAAAAGAAGGAAAAAAAAATTCTGACAGAATAGCAAAGAAACCTTCAGACAGACCAAAATACAGTCAAACTTCACACAGAGCCAAAAACAGAGAGACGACCAGACAGAAGGACAGAGACATGATCAGTGCAAATCACAAAGAGACGTTTTTGTCAAAGAGAGACATAGAGAGAAATTCAGACAAACAAAAGCACAGCAAGACGTTCACACAAAAGGACAAAGAAACCTTCAGACACGGGACAGAAAGGCATTCAGACAGATGAGAGAAATGACCAGACAGCGTAGACAGGTATTCACACTGACAGACATAGATAACATGACACAGACAGACAGAACCATGTTCAACAAGAGAAGGAAAAGATGTTCTGACAGTCAAAAGAACAGACTTTCAGATAGAAAGCGAGAGAGGCATTTAGACAGACAGAAGGACAGACATGTGCTCATGCTGACAAAGAGACAGAAGTTCTGCTAGACAGACAGCTGGACAGAGGGGAGGTTCAGACAGAAAGACATGCATAAATACAAAGACAAGTAGACAAAGAAACAGACAGAAATTACGACAGAGAGAAAAAAAAAACGGGGAGACATTCAGACAAACAGAAACAGAGAAGTTCACACTTACAGACAGAGAGATATTTACATACACAGGCAGGCAAAGAGATGTTAACACCCAAAGGGCCAATTTCACGTAAACACAGAGAGATATATACATCGGAGCATACATATATAATACAGAAACTAATTTCAGACATAATGTCACAAACACACAAGAAATCAAAACAATTTACATGGAATATTAGTGTTTACGCAACATGCACTTAAACAGTACACTTTGATCTAGATACCATATTTCATATTTGTTAAACTCCCAGTGACCGTCAACATTCTTTACATTCTAGACAACCTCTTTAAATGCCCCTTTCTCTGGAACATAAACACTGATAATATCATAGTCTATGATGGTTTTTCATACGCCGCTAATGAAGAGTTTAATATTCATGTTCCTACGCCCTCTTTTTATTCTGTTTTCTTTTTCTCATCACCCATTTACCCCCTTTCTTCTTCATTTATTTTAATCGTTCCAACGTCATTGTTGTAATGACGATGGCATTGATGAAGGAACTGGTAGCTTACACTAGCTTTCCTTATTTACTAATCCGTTCAACATATTATTGTTTAGTGAATCAGTAGGAGATTGCACCTGTAAGGGAGATCCAAGTAAATGGTGTTCTGCATAATTCTCAACTGCTGTCAGCACACATGCAGGTGACACTGCTCGAGTTACTAAACTGTAAAGCCGATCTTTCCCCCTATATTCATTATTCTTTACATCCTAATTTTATCTTTAAGTAACGTTTTTTTACAGTCCTTTCCCTGTATTTTCTTTTTCTACCCTTCACACAGTGTTGTGGTTGCCGCTGGATCCTGCTTTGAACCACTGGAGGTTAGAAGACATCAGAATTACAGATGGTACATTTCCATCTAAAGATGCCAAGGGACGACCAACCCTATCTGCCGTGTTGCACCAGTCGGCCCAAATCCTTGTTGTCATCATCATGGATGTCCGTCGTAGTCGACGAAGACGTCAGTGACTCCGCATGTGTAAGCGCAAGCCAAAGCTGGACACACAAATACGTCCCGCACTCTTGGCATGAGACAGCTGTCATTGGGTCAGGTATCCTCTCTTTGCGGGCTTGGCGCTTCTGGTCCAATTCCTGCAACGCTTCTCTTCAAAGCTATTTACTCCTTTGTGGACAGCAAGTCGCCAGGCACTGCGGTCTGTGGCAAGTGTTTCCCAGCCCTGAAGCGGGATGCCACAGACCGCTAGTGATACTTTCAGGCAGTCCTTGAAGCGTTTGAGCGGCGCCCCAGTGTTCCTTGTTCCAGCTGCCAGCTCAGAGAAGAAGACCATTTTTGGAAGTAGCGTGTCGTCCATTCGTACCACATGCCCAACCCAGCTGAGCTGCGCTTTCATGATCAGCGCCTCAATACCAGGCATCTTTGCTCTGCGAAGCACTTCTGTGTTGGAAATCCTGTCCTCCCAGTGGGAAGTGGGCAAGTCTTTAGACCTGTATGGGTAGATTGGCGACCCCACCGTCCATGAGTCTCCCAACCATCGGTAAATGGCTGCCTTGAGAAAGGGAAAGGCTACAGGAGTAAACCCCTAACGAAACATCTGGAGTGGATCCCCTAAGACGGCTTGGTGGTGAACTCCATAATCACTCCGACAGCTCCCGCAGTCCAGTCGTGGTCAAGATGTTATGCCCTGCATCCCTCTTGGCGATAGCGGCTCGGACCGAAAGGGCGGTCGTGGTGCTTGGGAAACCCACGGCCTCCATATACTTCTTTGCCCAGGATTCAATGACTCCACCTTTCCTTTCTGCTTTCCCAAGTCCTGGGGCGACTGGTGAGTGGCGACGGTGGCAGGTGGGAGATGGCACTGGGAGCTGCTTGTCACGGACCTGCACGCAGGCGGTCAGGGCAGGATGATCGTCACTCTACTTTACCGGGGCAAGAGTAGGTTTCGGCAGCTGCTTTGGCGACGGAGCAGCCCTATTCAGGGATTTGCACTGCCCCCCGCCCTATCATGGAGAGGGGCCTAGAAAAGGTGGCCTAAAGAAAGCTTGCCTCATCCCATCCTGTCATCATACCGCAGCTGACCGGACATCTAACATCGCGGTCGAATTCATTCAAAAAGATCAACAACAAAGAACAAGCTCACATTAATGTGTTGGAGCCTGGAACATCCGGACTCTAATGGACAACAGGAGGATCCACAGACCAGAGCGTCGAACAGCACTTGTGGGCCAAGAACTAAAACGTTACAAAGCTGATATTGCTGCACTTAGCGAGACGTGCCTGGCAGACACTGGAGAAATCACAGAAGAAGGAGCTGTATACCCCTTCTTCTGGACAGGAAGGCCCCTGGAGGATAAAAGAGACGCAGGAGTGGGCTTTGCCATCCGCACCTCACTGGTCAAGAACCTAGAGTCTCTCCCAAAGGGAAATGGTGATCGTCTGATGACTATAAGACTGCCTCTCCAAGGAAAGCAGCACAACTCATCAGTGTGTACGCCCCCACCATGACCTACACCCAAGAACAGAAGGAACTGTTCAGCCAGAACCTCTCAAGCTTGCTACGCATTATCCCAAAGGATGACAAGCTTTTACTTCTTGGGGAATTCAACGCTCGTATGTGCACAATTCTTAGCTGCTGTCAGCACTGATGAGCCTGTAAATGCTTGGCTTCTTAATAGGAGAGGCGACCACTTCGACTGTTGACTCGTTTCGATCTCCCTTGTATTTCTTTAATGGCTTTTCAAGCACAGGCTAAACGATTTCCTCCTATATTCATTACTTTTTACATAATGATTTCAACTTTTAATCAGCTGCATTTGCTATAGGGCTTTGTCCTCATTTTATATTTCTACTCTTATCTGGCTGCTTTGGGGTGCCATTTGATCCTGTTTTTGAACCCTTGGTGGCGAGAATACTATGGATGGTAAAGCTCTATTTAATCATGCCAAATGTGTACCAGGACAATCAACCATGTCGTCCCACTGACCAGTCCAAACCAAACGCAGAAAGCCCCATGCGCAGAAAGCCCCATGAGCAGGAAATATGAATGATTCTCTTTCAGGACAGACTATGATGATCCTCTAATGCTTCTGGTGAAGGATTTCATATTTATATTTAAATGCCCTTTTTACTTCCCGTTCCTTTCAGTCCAGAACTTCCTCATCTCCACATCCCAACCCCCACATTTTTTTTTATCTTAGACAAATTATTGTTGTCATGGCGGAATCGTTAGCCTGCATTTGTTTACAAAACCACTACTTACTGTTCAACGTCTCTCTCTCTCTCTCTCTCTCTCTCTTATATATATATATATAGATAGATATAAAAACAAGTTAAAAGAGGAATCTAAAACTATCTACAAATTTGTTTCAAGCGTGTTGCGCTGTCATCAGGATCCTGATGACAGCGCAACACGCTTGAAACAAATTTGTAGATAGTTTTAAGATTCCTCTTTTAACTTGTTTTATCTAATGTTGCTCCCCAAGGGGTTGAGCACTTAAAAGGTTGTTTTAGGCATTTTAAATATACTGATCTATATATAATATATATATTTTAATAATGCTGAACAATTAAGTAGTGGGGGAAAACAAGTGCAGGTTAACAATTCTTCCATCGTCAAAAGGACTTGGCAAAGATTTGAACTTTAAAAAAAAAAAAAAAAAATTGAAGATGAAGAAAATGGGGGGGAAAATATTATAAATATGAAAAACCCTTCACTAGCTGCCTGAGGGAACCATCGTAATCCCCTTCAAAGGCACATTTATTTGTACTGCCTGCTCCTAGGCCTTTCGTCCCCTGGATCGGACTCATCAGGGAGACACGGCTGATTGTGCCTGTGCTCTTGGTGTCAAATAGAGACACACCACAGTCCATAATTCTGTGGTGTTCTCATCACCAAGGGTTCAAAAAAGAATCCAACAGCACCCTCAAAGCAGCCAGTGAAGGGTAGTAAAATGGAACAAAACAAAAGTATGGAGAGGAAAAAAGTTGCTGAAAAATTAAAAGATTATTCAAACAGTATGAAATGTAGGGGCAATCTTTGAGCCTATGCTTGAGGATCCATTCAAGGATGCAAGGGAGATCAAAAGATACGGAACAGTCTGAGTGGTCAGCTCTGCTGTTCAATAATAATATATATATATATATATATGTTCAACATATGTGTGTGTGAATGTAATGTACGCGCGAGTGTGTGTGTGTGTGTGTGTGTGTGTGTGTGTGGTGTGTGTGTGTGTGTGGTGTGTGTGTGTGTTGTGTGTGCTAGTAATGAGCAATCTGAGGTACAAAAATTCTTTGTATATGTATATGTATATATAATATTTGATATTCTTTCATATTATTCCATTGATTAACTATCCCTACCGTTTCGGGAATAGAAACCTCACACAACAAGTATACATGCAAATAACTAAATGATAATGACAAACAGATACTTACAGTGAGGGGAAGAGAAGAGAACATCAAAGACTGAAGTTAATTGCTATCAACAGTTAGTTCGTACAGCCTATGTATTTTTCTTTCATATCAACATGTTAAACCACTGGTTACGGAATAGATCGCGCACAGAAATCTTGCAGAAAGCGTACACAATCTGTCAGCTTCTTCTTTATCTTCTATTCTTCATAGCACGCACGACCACACATAGCCATGATATGGTCCCCTTATTCGACTGAAGCTACAAAGAATATGATTTGACTGAATAAAAGTACATCAAGTCCAAAATACCAAGTCCATAACGTCAAGTTACAAAAACCAAGCAGAGGACATTCCAATCAGCCTTTCCATTTAATTATTCAAAACTGCATCTGGAACAAAAAAGAGAGATTTGAACCGTCCCAAACGCTAAGTATGGGCAGGAACTCAGTCCTTGTACTCAAATCACAATATATGTTGATCACAGGGAATTATCAGTATTTGGGGAGGAGGGTGGGAGTGGAGTAGACAATAAAGAAAACAGTATGTGAAAGAAAGAAAAATAGCAAAAAAGAGAATTTTTTTCCAGTACATTTTTTCTAAAGAAATAACACTACATACTACAAGACCAGCTCCCCTCAATCATCTAATTCCCTCCTCTTTATACCCCTGCTTCCCTTCCTCCATACACGTTCGTTACCTAACTCTTCCCCATTTCTTTTTTTTGCCACTGATAAGGAAGTTAAGTCAGTACATTCGTAATACTTAAAAATATTCTCGTCTTCTCACACTGTTGGTGAAACCAGCATCACGATGTATTTTCACCTGCTTCCATGGCGTAGTTACCGTTCTGCTGAATGTTGAAGAATGAAACTCTTATGATTCACGTCATTGCTACCTCGCTTGTGCGCCTATGTGCGCGCTAACTCACACACACACGCACACACACACACACACACCCACAC
>CM031621.1:26497671-26527671 GCA_018398815.1 Conus ventricosus
ACCTTTTTCCATCTTTCGTATATTACTTCATAATGGGCAATCGAGAGAGAAGTGTCAAAGCAGCTTACTTCCACTGACTCCAAAACACCAGACGCCAAACGTCGCCAGAGTTGTCAATGGCAGCAATGGTGGACACTATGGAGTAATCTCAAATAGTTGAACCTCTTTGTCATCTGATAATCTTTCCAACAAGTTTGTTTTCTGGATCATTGGCAACTGCAATCATACAAAATATCAGTCATGCAAAAATCAGCGGACGGAACTGGTCATAACTTCTGCAATCAAACAGTTTGTTTCAAATCGAAGTATATCAGAGTAATGTGCATGAAAGTCATTAGGAGAGTTCTTAAGCCTAAAGCATGTCCGCTTGAAGTATGTGTATCAATGCAACTTTAAATGCATACATGTGCATATGCATACTAACCAGAACATAAAATTCTTGTAATTTTCCATATCATTTCTTCGTCGTCTCGACGGACAAACAACCAAAAAAACAACATATCTGTATATCAACTCTTCAAGTCATACCTATTTCTTCCGGAGTCTTCGGCGAAGTCGATGGCTCTGCACAAACAAAATGTTCAGTGAAGATTTCTTAAGATATGTGAATGCTTTTGCGGCGCGCGCGCAGCCAACAACACACACACCCCACACACACACACACACACACACACACACAACACACACACACACAACATTCTTTGATTAAGCAGTTCCGTGTGTTATTTGACCACTGCACGTAAGGTGCGTGCACATAGTGCTAAGCCATGTGCTTATTTTTCTATCTGTGCTTGAGAACGAGTGTATATCAGCAAGGGTTGGTGGTATTGTTGTGTACACTATACATCTGTTTGATTAGGACTTTTCTCTAGGACACTCGAAATCTGCACACTAGAAACTTTCAATTACTTCTTTCCTTCCATTGTGCACACGTGCGCACGCATGTGTGAGTGAGTGTGTGTGTGTGTGTGTGTGTGTGTGTGTGTGTGTGTGTGTGTGTGTGTGTGTGTGTGGTGTGTGTGTGTGCGTGCGTGCGTGCGCGTGGTGCGTGCGTCGTGTGGTGTGTGTGTGCGCGTGTGCGTGCTTGCGTGCGTGTGTTTCTGTGTCTGTCTAGTTGTGTGTACATGTTGGCATGAGTTGACGTGTATGTTATACATCTGCTTGTGTATACAAGATGCAAATAAAAGTGCAAATATGCGCCTCTCTCTCATTCTCTTTCTTCTTCTTTTATCCATCCATCCCTATTCTCAGCCCCACGCCTACTACTCTCCCGCTTTTCTCCACATTCCCCACACCGCACACAGATGCACATCAAGTTCATGACCATAGCTATACTTTCACCTTCTCCTGGTTTACTTGTCGTTGCTTGTGTCGGAGAACTTGTTCCACCTAAACAATTTAAAGACAGACAGACGTTCAAACCGAGAGATGTTCAGACTGAAAGACAAAGAGATATCTGACAGACAGGAACGATAGACGTTCAAACTGACAGGAATGACAGACGTTCAAACTGACAGAGGGACAGGGAGACGTTCAGACAGAAAGATGGGCCTTGAGAAGTTGAAACAGACAAATGGACAGAGAAACACGTAAACAGGCAAATGACCAGCCAACTCCAAAAAACGAAAACAAGGAAAAAAACATACTGACAGAATAGCAAAGAAACCTTCAGACAGACCAAAATACAGTCAAACATTCACACAGAGCCAAAAACAGAGAGACGACCAGACAGAAGGACAGAGACATGATCAGTGCAAATCACAAAGAGACGTTCTGTCAAAGAGAGACATAGAGAGAAGTTCAGACAAACAAAAGCACAGCAAGACGTTCATACAAAAGGACAAAGAAACCTTCAACAGGGACAGAAAGACATTCAGACAGATGAGAGAAATGACCAGACAGCGTAGACAGGTATTCACACTGACAGACATAGATAACATGACACAGACAGACAGAACCATGTTCAACAAGAGAAGGACAGATGTTCTGACAGTCAAAAGAACAGACTTTCAGATAGAAACGAGAGAGGCATTTAGACAGACAGAAGGACAGACATGTGTTCATGCTGACAAAGAGACAGAAGTTCTGCTAGACAGACAGCTGGACAGGGAGAGGTTCAGACAGAAAGACATACATAAATACAAAGACAAGTAGACAAAGAAACAGACAGAAATTACGACAAAGAAAAAAAAACGGGGAGACATTCAGACAAACAGACACAGAGAAGTTCACACTTACAGACAGAGAGATATTTACATACACAGGCAGGCAAATGGATGTTCACACCCAAAGGGCCAATTTCACGTAAACACAGAGAGATATATACATCGGAGCATACATATACAATACAGAAACTAATTTCAGACATAATACACAAACAAACAAGAAATCAAAACAATTTACATGGAATATTACTGTTTAAGCAACATGCACTTAAACAGTACACTTTGATCTAGATACTATATTTCATATTTGTTAAACTCCCAGTGACCGTCAACATTCTTTACATTCTAGACAACCTCTTTAAATGCCCCTTTCCCTGGAACATAAACACTGATAATATCAAAGTCTATGATGGTTCTCATACGCCGCTAATGAAGAGTTTAATATTCATGTTCCTACGCCCTCTTTTTATTCTGTTTTCTTTTTCTCATCACCCATTTACCCCCTTTCTTCTTCATTTGTTTTAATTGTTCCAACGTCATTGTTGTAATGACGATGGCATTGATGAAGGAACTGGTAGCTTACACTAGCTTTCCTTATTTACTAATTCGTTCAACATATTATTGTTTAGTGAATCAGTAGGAGATTGCACCTGTAAGGGAGATCCAAGTAAATGGTGTTCTGCATAATTCTCAACGCTGTCAGCACAATGCAGGTGACACTGCTCGAGTTACTAAACTGTAAAGCCGATCTTTCCCCCAATATTCATCATTCTTTACATCCTAATTGTATCTTTTAAGTAACTTTTTTTACAGTCCTTTCCCTGTATTTTCTTTTCCTCCCCTTCACACACTGCTTGAGGTTGCCGCTGGATCCTGCTTTTAAACCCAAATGGAGGTTAGAAGACATCAGAATTACAGATGGTACTTTTTCCATCAAAAGATGCCAAGGGACGACCAACCCTATCTGCCGTGTTGCACCAGTGGGCCCCAAATCCTTGTTGTCATCATCATGGATGTCCGTCGTAGTCGACGAAGACGTCAGTGACTCGGAATTTTGTAAGCACAAGCCAAAGCTGGACACACAAATACGTCCGCACTCTTGGCATGAGACAGCTGTCATTGGGTTCGGGTTTATCCTCTCTTTGCGGGCTTGGCGCTTCGGGTCCAATTCTGCAAACGTTTCTCTTCAAAGCTATTTACTCCTTTGTGGACAGCAAGTCGCCAGGCACTGCAATCCGTGGCAAGTTTTTTCCCAGCCCTGAGCGGGATGCCACAGACCGCCAGTGATACTTTCAGGCAGTCCTTGAAGCGTTTGAGCGGCCGCCCAGTGTTCCTTGGTTCCAGCTGCCAGCTCAGAGAAAAAGACCATTTTCGGAAGTAGCGTGTCGTCCATTGTCCCACATGCCAACCCAGTCAGCTGCGCTTTCAGGGATCAGCGCCTAAATTTACCAGGCATCTTTGCTCTGCGAAGCACTTCTGTGTTGGAAATCCTGTCCCCCAGTGGGAAGTGGACAAGTCTTTAGACCTGTATGGGTAGATTGGCAAACCCCACCGTCCAAATGAGTCTGCCAACCATCGGTAAATGGCTGCCTTGAGAAAAGGCAAAGGCTACAGGAGTAAACCCCTAACGAAACATCTGGAGTGGATCCCCTAAGACGGCTTGGTGGTGACTCCATAATCACTCCGACAGCTCCTGCAGTCCAGTTGTGGGTCAAGATGTTATGCCTGCATCCCTCTTGGCGATAGGGGGCTCGGACCGAAAGGGCGGTCGTGGTGCTTGGGCAACCCACGGCCTCCATATACTTCTTTGCCAGGATTCAATGACTCCACCTTTCCTTTCTGCTTTCCAAGTCCTGGGGCGACTGGTGAGTGGCGACGGTGGCGGTGGGAGATGGCACTGGGAGCTGCTCGTCAGGGGACCTGCACTCAGGCGGTAGGTCGAATGGTCGTCACTCTACTCACCGGGCCAAGAGTAGGTTTCGGCAGCCACTTTGGCGACGGAGCACCCCTATTCAGGGATAGCACTGACCCCCGCCCAAATCATGGAGAGGGGCCTAGAAAAGGTGGCCTAAAGAAAGCTTGCATCATCCCATCCTGTCATCATACCGCAGCTGACGGACATCTATCAACGCGGTCGAATTCATTCAAAAATACAAAAAGAACAAGCTCACTTTATGTGTTGGAGCCTGGAAAACATCCGGACTCTAACGGACAACAGGGGGAAATCCACAGACCAGAGCGTTCGAACAGCACTTGGGCCAAGAACTAAAACGTTACAAAGCTGATATTGCTGCACTTCCCGAGACGTGCTGGCAAACACTGGAGAAATCAAAAGAAGAAGGAGCTGTATACACCTTCTTCGGACAGGAAGGCCCTGGAGGATAAAAGAGAAGCAGGAGTGGGCTTTGCCATCCGCACCTCACTGGTCACGAAACTAGAGTCTCTCCCAAAGAGAAATGGTGATCGTCTGATGACTATGAGACTGCCTCTCCAAGGAAAGCAGCACAACTCATCAGTGTGTACGCCCCCCCCCATGACATACACCCAGGAACAGAAAAAACTGTTCAGCCAGAAACTCTCAAGCTTGCTACGCATTATCCCAAAGGATGAAAAGCTTTTACTTCTTGGGGAATTCAACGCTCATATGGGCAGGGAACTCCCAGTCTTGGCCGAATATCATCGGACGCATGGGGGGCCCAGGAAAACTCAAAGGCCAGCTGCTTCTTACACTCTGCCCCGAGTTTCTTTTTGGACCATCACCAACGCACTGTTCCAGCTGCCAGACATCCACAAGGCCACCTGGATGTACCCTCGCTCCAGACACTGGCATTTGATCGACAATGTGATCAGTAGGCGGCGTAACATCCAGGATGTCCAAAAAACAAGAGCAATGAGGGCAGTGGACGGCGGACTGACCACCTGCTGCTGAGGTGCAAGCTCTCCTTCTCCATCGCTAGCATCAAAAAGACATCAAGAAGAAGCTGGATGCCCAGAAACTGAATGATCCAATGACAAGGGGAAACCTTCGTGACCAACTTTTGCAAACCCCAGCTCAATATTTACCAGATGAAGCTGACTTAGAAAAGGCCTGTGTAAACCTTACAAACGCAGTCTACGACTCTGCCAGGCTGTCTCTTGGGCACCCAAAGAGGAAACACCAGGGACGGGTTCGACAGCAACAACACAGAGATCAGCAGACTGCTGCAACAAAAGCACAAAGCTACAAATGCTGGCTCAACGATAAGCGATAAAACAACCAAGCATGATTGTCTCATGCTTGTAATGATAGGGGAAAATTGGTGTACTTGCTTTCCCACATACTATTGTTCAACAAACAATTGTTTGGTAAATCAGTGGAAGACTGCATCTAGAAGATCCAAGGAAAGGCTTTTTGCACAATTCTTAGCTGCTGTCAGCACTGATGAGCCTGAAAATGTTTGGCTTGGGAAATAGGAGAGGCGACCACTTCGACTGTTGACTCGTTTCGATCCCCCTTGTTTTCTTTTAATGGCTTTTCAAACGCAGGCTAAACGATTTCTCCTATATTCTTTACTTTTTACATAATGATTTCAATTTTTAAATCAGCTTCATTTGCTATAGGGCTTTGCCCTCATTTTATATTTCTACTCTTATCTGACTGCTTTGGGGTGCCATTTGATCCTGTTTTTGAACCCTTGGTGGCGAGAATACCATGGATGGTAAAGCTCTATTTAATCATGCCAAATTTTGTACCAGGACAATCAACCATGTCGTCCCACTGACCAGTCCAAACCAAACGCAGAAGCCCCATGCGCAAAAGGCCCCATGAGCGGGAAAATATGAATGATTCTCTTTCAGGACAGACTATGATGATCCTCTAAAGCTTCTGGTGAAGGATTTACATTTATAATTTAAATGCCTTTTTACTTCCGTTCTTTTCAGTCCAGAACTTCCTCATCTCAACATCCCCCCCTCCCCATTTTTGCTTTTCTTAGACAAATTATTGTTGTCATGGCGGAATCGTTTGCCTGTATTTGCTTACAAAACCACTACTTTACTGTTAAAACTTTCCTCTCTCTCTCTCTCTCTCTCTGTCTCTCTCTCTCTCTCTCTCTCTCTCTTCTCTCTCTCTGTCTATATATATGTCCAACATGTTGTGTGTGTGTGTTGTGTGTGTGTGTGTGTGTGTGTGTGTGTGTGTGTGTGTGTGCGCGCGAGTGTGTGTTTGTGTGTGTGTTGGTGTGTGTGTGTGTTGTGTGTGTGTGTGTGTGTGTAAGTGTGTGTGTGTGTGTGTGTGTGTGTGTGTGTGTGTGTGTGTGTGTTGTGGGGTGTGTGCTTTGTGTGTGCTAGTAATGAGCAATCTGAGGTACTAAATTCTTTGTATTTGTATATGTATATAAAATATTTGATATTCTTTCATATTATTCCACTGATTAACTATCCCTACCGTTCTGGGAATCGAAACTTCACACAACAAGTATACATGCAAAAAACTAATGATAATGACAAACAGATACTTACAGTGAGGGGAAGAGAAGAGAACATCAAAGACTGAAGTTAATTGCTATCAACAATTATTTCGTACAGCCTATGTATTTTTCTTTCATATCAGCATGTTAAACCACTGGTTACGGAATAGATCGCGCACAGAAATCTTGCAGAAAGCGTACACAATCTGTCAGCTTCTTCTTTATCTTATATTCTTCATAGCACACACGACCACAAAATAGCCATGATATGGTCCCCTTATTCGACTGAAGCTACACAAAATATGATCTGACTGAATAAAAGTACATTCAAGTCCCAAAATACCAAGTCCATAACGTCAAGTTACAAAACCCAAGCAGAGGACATTCCAATCAGCCTTTCCATTTAATTATTCAAAACTGCATCTGGAAAAAAAAAAGACAGATTTGAACCGCCCCAAAAGGGCTAAGTTGGGCAGGAACTCCGTCCTTGTACTCAAATTAAATACACAATATATGTTGATCACAGGGAATTATCAGTATTTGGGGAGGGGGGGTGGGAGTGGAGGAGAAAAATAAAGAAAACAGTATGTGAAAGAAAGAAAAATAGCAAAAAAGAGATTTTTTTTCCAGTACATGTTTTCTAAAGAATAACGCTACATATTACAAGACCAGCTCCCCTCAATCATCTAATTCCTCCTCTTTATACCCTGCTTCCCTTCCTCCATACACTTTCGTTACTAACTCTACCCCATTTCTTTTTATTTGCCTGACAAGGAGGTTAAGTCAAATACTTCGTAATACTTAAAAATATTCTCGTCTTCTCACCTGTTGGTGAAACCCAGCATCACGATGTATTTTTTCACCTGCTTCCATGGCGTAGTTTTCCGTTCTGCTGAATGTTGAAGAATGAAACTTTATGATTTTACGTCATTGCTAAACCCCGCTTGTGCGCCTATGTGGCGCCTAATCACACACACACACACAAACACACACACACACACACACACACACACAAAACACAAAACATACACACACACACACACACACACACGCGCGTAATTTACGTCATTGCTATGTCGCTTGCTGGCATACGTGCGCGCTAACTCGCACACAACCCCCCCCCTCACACAGACACATGCATTATGCACACGCATATGAATACATACAAAATGTACGTTTCAATCCCCCTGTTTCTAAGTCAAATTACGGCCTGTAAGTGATGATGCCAATCAATTGTAAATAAATCTTTGAAAGTTTTTACCAAAATTTAAACAGACAAAGACTTTAAATTGTAATGGAAAGTATTTCTATCATTAATAAAGGCATCGATGTAAACGACAGTACAGTAATTTACCGGTAATAAACACTCACAAAAATATTGCCATTAGTCCCATAATTTTTTTTTACTACTACTTCTTTTTCTTTATGTTCCCCGTCGTTTCCGTAAATCCGTAGGAAGTCCAGGGACACCACAATCAAAACAGTTTACAACTTCCTTCCCTGTCCTTCTGCAATGTTATCATCCCAGCGTATTTATCTTGCCCTCCGTCTTTTTTCTTGGAACAGTTCTCTGGGACGCGTTTTTAGCATGATCACTGGATCTTGTCGTATGACCAAAACAAAGTAGTGTTCTTTCTTCACTCACGTCCGTGGATCTTCAGATGTCCGGTCTACTGCTTGATGGGCTGACGCACGTTTTGTTAGTATTTGATCAGTATTTTATCTATTGTTTATTACTTTGTGATTTCAGCTCATTTCCATGGCTTGGATTCTTCCTTCCCGATCTGCTGTCAGGGTTCGTGTCTGGCGTACGCACAGGCAGACGACTATACCAAAGCACGTGTCTGGTACAGCTGCCATCTTAATCCTAAACGGTACTAATTTATTTCGCTTTTGTTTGGTCAAGTCTTTTGCAATCTTAAAAATCTCTTTCTGTTGCTTGTCTACACTTTTCTTCATAACTTATCTTGTCGTTGAGTACAGCTTACCTCTGAATTCTTTATTTCAGCGCAGATCCCTCGTGTTTTAGCCTTGTTATTTCTCTCCCCAGTCTTCTTGAGCACAGCTTCTTCGAGTGTCGCCAAGCTCCCTGATATCATAGTGATCCATGGCTAAAGTTTCCATCAGCTTATCCCTAGGATCTCTGTTGCCCTTTCAGGGATCAAGTGACTACAATTGTTTGAAGGGCTTCAACGTCTGTGGTTCACGACGATGGGGGCCGCAGAAATTCTTCCTGACATCTTTGACATCTATAACCAAACCTTGGCATCCCCCCCACCCTGAATAATAAAAAATATCTTCCTTGTCAACCTTTTTAATGACCGTTTCGAGCGCTAAGAGTAGAATTCTTCAGTCTGGTCATTATCATAGTCTGTGGTAGCATATATGTGCACAACCGCCAAGTTGAATGGTTTTCCTTTCACGGTGCATCTGAGTACAGCGTGTCCGATGTTTTTTATTAACTAAAAACTCCACGATTGAATAGAATATTTCCCCCTTTTATCCATACTTTCTGTTGTTTTTCCAATACATTTGCAGCGGCTGATGATGTGCCGGAGTAATCTTCTTATGTGTCAAATTTATTTAGTTCTCCAGTTTGCCCGAGTGTTCTTCTGTTCCAGGTGGCGAAGGTTGATGACTTTCCTTCCACAGACACTCTGTGGTTATTTACCAGTTGCACACTTTTCACGTCAGCGTTTCTACAGTCAGACAGACAGTGCAGTCCTTAACCTGCGCTGCAAAATTGACTGGTAAAATCTCTGGTTTTGTTCATCTCCATTTGGCATGTCTTTGGCAAGTCGAACCTGGCGAAGCGCATTTTCCCCTTCAGGTCTAATATTCTTGTTAGTTTACGTCCCACTTGCAGCAGATAGTAAAAAATTACATGGCAACCAGCGGGAACCCCTAAGCCGACCTAATAAGCGGACTGCTTGTTTCTACCCACATTACTTAACACAAAGAAAAATAGCATTCCCTGGCATCAGTGGAACTGCATATTTTACCTGTTTCTGATTTTTCCTTCACTGGCGATTGTTCTTAACTTTTCAAGATCATTTTGATTTTTTCTCAGTATTCAAAATGATTTAATGTGCTAAAGATTAAGAAAAGTGCGTGCTATCATTTGGGTGAAACGCTTGTCAATGGAGTTGTAAATGTTGAGATCTTTTTAGGGCTGTTCATAAAAATTCTGTTATGCACATATTGTGTTGTTAACTAAGAGACAACATTTTCAAAATATTTCTTTTTTAGGGAATTTCGTTACATGTATTTTAGTTCTTTAGTGTGTGAAAGGGTAATCAAAAACGGTGGATGCAGCTTCTCCCCCATTTTAAAATTTATTTCATATGCACTGGAGTCGTGCATTTTGTAATACACTTTGTTAAAGAGCTTCTTCTATGTTTATGTTACCAAACTCATTGAAGATGGAATGCATTTGGTCTGAAGAAAACAGTCTTCACTAGAACTGTAAAAAAATAGTTACTTATTTTGGGGTCCACCCTTTTGGGCCCAGTGATCCAGGCAGGGGAAGTCAATTATCGAAACACATATAACAGCCATACATTTTTGTCCTCTATGGCATCCGCCCAAGTTGCATGCACACATGAAAGGAATCCATGGGATGCCCTTTCATCAAAAAAGCTTATCAATCCATGGTTAGTATAATTTTAAGTCATCAATGAATTTCTAAAGATAAAACTAATACACCCAGAACAGCAGATCAAATACAAGTAGAGCGTATCAGCTCAGTCTATGTTTTATTTTATTTTAATAGTGGGAATCAAGTTCTTGTGTTTTCAATTCCTCCATTAGAATGTAAACCAAACTAGTTTGTCATTATCATTTTTACCAGCAAGGAATATTTGCCTTTTGGGTCCAAAAATGTTGAGAAAACAAATTATAACCAGGCACTGTGCGGCAGCAAGAGAGACAGACAGACAAGAAGACAGACCAAAGCGATACTGACTTATAGAATAACAAAATGACAGAAGTACGTCTGTCATATATACTGACAGACAAGCAATAGAGTGACAAGAGGACGGTTTGACAGACAGACATTTTTTTTTGTGCAGGTAGAGGCAACCCCATTTCCCCATATCTGACCTCAGGTTCGACGTTTATGAAGACCTCGGTAGGCACATCCTCCACACCCGGAACTGTTTCCACAAATGGTCCCTCTGGGAAGACGTTCATCTGAATGAATGTACCCTCTTTTCACCTCTGGTCTTACTGCTTCCTTGTGGTACTTTGGCTTCCATTTCAATGGACCCTGTTTCACTGGGCCCTGTTCATAAATGATTTTTTGAAAAAAGTCCTGTGAAATTACACAAAAATACAGTGCTCTTTTTTATGATCCAAACATGTGAAAGATGCATTCTGCACTTTCCACAATGAGTACACAATTGAAATCGGGAAATTTCCAACTAATTACTCAATTCTAAAACAGAGGTTGGGTTCTTTTTAACATTTAGATGAAAGAAAAAACGCAAAGCTTGGGTCAGGTGGGTTTACAGTTGAAGACGTTTTTTTTAAATGCGAGATGACTGTGCAAGTCTTGAGTACAAACATCTTAATTATGTATTTGTGGCTGTCTATAGTAGCTTTTCCTTCAACTGTTGACCATTTTCTTTCAATCCCAATCCTTTCAGCTTTTTAAAACCTTCCTGTGTTCGATCACATGTTTATGTTTCACGTCACTTTTCCATGAACTGAAATCATTCCTTTTTATCTACAAATGAACAACTTTCTTCTGGTGCACACTCAGTCTAGGTAGTACTGACAAACATTCTTTAAACGAAAATTTACAATAATGCTCAATACTCTATAGTAATCCTGAAAATAATGAAGACTTTATCATTTAATATCATCACCATGATCCTTGGACTTTCTCGAACGTTTTTCCCAAAAACCCCCAAGCGCTTTATAATATCTAATCAAATATATATCATAAATCTGTCATTGAAAAAAATGCACATTAGCGTACACTTTCCTCTCCACCTCACCAACACCCTCAACATTTCTGATCCATTTGCCATCACTGTTCTCCCCCATTTCATTCAAACAGAAACAGTGACACGCTCATACCTGTCTATGGCACCCCCACCCCTGCCAAATACCCTCATACATCCGTGCGCATATACTTACAAACTCATATGAGATATAAAAACAAGCTTTGAAAACCGATAGCGGAGAATGCAAAAGACACGGATACGAAAATGAGTGCATTACTTAAAGAAAGACTACAAATGAAAAATACATTTCAATATTCGTTTAAAATGATGGAGATGAACACAGACAGACACTCAGAGGCAAGAGGTTTTATGTCCATACTTAATAATGGGTAAATACTCTAACTCGGTGTCTTTTCCTTCCGACTTCTGGTTGATCAAAATCCTGTAATTAGCAGAACGGTAAGACTTTGATGGAACATACATGTTCACAGCGTTCTGCTGGCTAATCATCACCAAACCACAGGTACAGTCACTGCGGACCCAAATGCATTAACACCACATATGACAATGAAGAGGCAGCAAAGATCATCCACAGCTGGCACGCAGAAGGTCGGCTCCTGACTGTTGTTGACTTTAGCCATGGTCACCGAGAGGTTTTGTAGTGGTTCCAGACAACAGTTGGCTCCACGAAGGTAAACCAGTAATTTTGTGGCGGTTTCAGATTACAAATGACCCCAACAGGATAACAGAGAAGCAACGTTCTGTGTCAATACTATACCTGACTCTACCAGGGTAGCCAAGAAGCTACTCATGGTTGCTGAATGCAGATGATCCTACCAGGGTAGCAAAGAAGCTACGTGCTGGCTCCAGACAGCAGCTGCCTCCACGTGGCAACCACGGTGCTTCATGACGGTTTCATAACTCTGCTAACTCCGTCCGGATAACCAAGAGATTTTATGGTCGTTCCAGACTGGTGCCGACTTCACCAGGATGACCAAGAGACTAATTCCAGACTGCAGTTGACTCCTCAAGGATAACCATGGAGTCACGTGCTGTTTCAAGCCTCCACAATGGTATCCAGGTTGATTCCTGGTAGTTCCCGACAACAGCTGATGCCACCAGGGTAACCAAAGTGCTATATGCTGGTTACCGTCTGTAACTAACTCCACCAGGGTGATCGAAAGACCATGTGATGATTCCAGATTGCAGCTGTATTCACCAGGGTATCTGACGGGTTATGTGATGGTTTCAGACTGCTGATGACTGCACGGAGCCAGGCTGTAACTATATCTATCACAGCGTGCTACTGTCAATCTACATCTGTAGAGGATCACGACACCTTGCAGAAGCCAGTCTTTGATACAGAATGTCCTACCAGAATTCTGTCCATACTGAGCATCACCGACAGTCCAGATGAGATTCGATGACCAAAAGTAAATCGCATACACAGATTACCAAAGTTCATATTCAGCTTGTACCAGAACTAGTACAGGGGCAATAAATGTGAGTTTCTGTCTGGTCTGAATCAATGGTGATATGACAACTTGATCTTCAAAGATGAATGATTTTGCTTTGTCTTTTGAGAAATAAGATCACCTACCCGACGGTGATTTTATATAAGTTAACGGTTGCGCCTCATTCTCAAAAGGTAGCATATGACCATTGTAAAACTTGTTGTAAAACGTTTGAAAATTAAGATGTCCGAATCTGATAATTTGGCATATCCGTTTATCGTTATTCTGCACATGTATGTGTGGGAGTGTGTGTATGCGAGCGAGAGAGAGAGAGAGAGAGAGAGAGAGAGAGAGTAGGCATATTCTCTATTATAAAGTAAGTATCTATGATCAAGTTGGGTATGACTGTGCATAAGCAAAACCATTATGGAAAAAACGCAAATGTATGCCTCACTGAAGATCATGATTGTAGATCGGGATACAATTGACAGAAACGGGGAAGGAGAAGCAAAGATCTAAACCACCCTCACTTAGTCTCTTTAACATAAACCATTTCTTTAACGCATACGAACCTGATGATGAGGTTGTCTCTATTGTACTGGGTGAAACAGACGGCGTACCAGCTGAAATAATAACAATTATTACAAAGACAGTATATCATCATTATCATTATCACTTTCATTTCCTTACTCTTCATCGTTATCTAACTCAGGCACGCTGTTTCAAATGATAAACTTTGTATCTATTAATCAAACTAAAGGCCATGACCAATACAAGAAAACAGGTACAGACGTAAATCTAGGACGGATATAAAAGCAGTAGCTTAGATTTACTACAAATATGTGCCCTCTGTGCTACCCCTGCAAGCATCCTCTCTAACGCCAATACGAATACAAACTATGTGGAGTTTGCAGGAAGGGCATCAATATAAGTCACGGTCAGTGTGTCAGATAAAAACACACACTTAAGCACAAAACGCCTTTTTGGTTACATTCACATCCTCACGATTCATTGCTGTTGAATCATAAGTGATTGTGAAAAAGAGGACTGACCTGAAGTCACTGGCATGTTGCACATCTGTATTAGAAGCACTATCGAAGAACGCCAACATGACGGCAAGAACAATGCTGTAGCTGTAAGATTCCAGAGAGATGCAAAGTTGAAGTTGTGTTTTTGGGGCCGGAATAGCTCAGTGGTAGAGCGCTGGACTCGTAATCTTGGTGATCCTGGGGATTGCAGGTTCGAACTCCGCCGGGCCGCTTCGGTACAGGGAGATTTTTTTAACATTGGTTCCGACTCCATTTCCCATACAGTCCTTCGAATGAGACTATAAACCGAGGTGTGTGAACGTATGCATAACATCTTCCACACACGTAAAATCCCATCACCAACTTTCGGAATAGAAGGCCAGTTTGGCCGTTGATATGGATGACACGTTACACATAACATGCACCATGCGTGAAAAATGGAAAGGATGAAGGAAGGATGGAAAGTGAGTGAACTATATTGAACGATATTGAGTGGATGACACGGAAAACGACTGAATGAAGCGCCAGCTGGCAGCTCTTCATTCGGCGCTACCCAGGTAGGCGGCCCGTTGTGTAAACGAGTGTGGATTGTAAAGCGCTTAGAGCTTGGTCTCTAGCCGTGGATAAGTGCTATGTAAGTATTCATAATAAAAAAATGAAAACTCTGGGGTTTGGGGTGAGAAATTAAGATCCAGATTTTTCCCCAGCGCAGAAAGGGTGAGTCAGTCCTTTTCGCTGGTAGATCATAATGAGTGCCTGGACCAAGGCTTTGAGTCTTGCTGTGCAGACAGAGCGTTCAGAGGGAATATGTTTTGAGAACTCTTGAGCATAATCGATCGAGCTATAGGTATTACAAGCAGCTCCTTTCTCATGCGGAAAATGTCAGTAAATGTTCTTTAAAAGGGTGGACATTTTTAACGAAGTCGGGCAAAACAGGTCTAGTAAACCAAAGAACGGGTGGAGTCGTTTCAAGAAGCAAGATCTAAGTGGATTTCGAATGTTGAAATAAATCTAAGGCGGATTTGTCTCGAAATTTGGAAAGATAGCAAGAAACTCCAAAATCAATATCAGCAGTTTTCGAATGAGGAAGAATGCGTATTCCAAAGGGTGGTGCATAACAGGGATTTTGCTTAAACTTATTTAGGAACTGGGTGACAAAATAATCACAAGCAGACATTTTAGGCTCACAGAACAAGGTAAAAATAGTGTATTTTTCAGTATCAATTTACGGTTGGAGAGAGATGGTTTCCCTCAACTCTGCTTAAAGGCTGTTCAAAAGAAAGCATGAGATCTACTGAGACGGAGTCGAAGCCCTCGATGGTGTACAGGATCCAGAATTTTAAAAGAAGGTTGTGCCGAACCACACCTGGCACGGCTGTCCTCCAGTTTGCTGCGGTTTAAAGCCCTTTAACGATGGAGCAGAATTATTCAGCAGCGCCAGATCAACTCGAAATACGTTCAATGTTTTCTAACATGATGTTTTAAATGCCAGGTGCGATGTCTAAAGTTGACATTTTGGTCGAATTTATCTTACTTTCTGTCAAGATGTTTTTAAGCACCAATGTGACTGTTGAAGTTGTGTTTTGGGTCAAAAAGAACTCCCAGAAGTTTGCCTTCTGTCACAACTGGAATAATTGATTTTTGTTTAGACGAGTTTCAGGGTCATAAAATGTCTAAAACAATAAACATGGATACACTGGGTTCACGTTGGTGAAAAAGTGACACCATCTCCAGTGGTTTACAGTCGTCCCTTACGCGCACAAAGTTGGTGTTTGTGTTGCACATCCGATTATGTGACTCCAAATGTATTGTGTAAAGTCAGTAATAACAGAGAAAACTCGGTACCACGCTGTACTGTTTTGACAAAGTCATTAATCTGAATACAAAGGAGAGCAGGGAAAGGGTGCTTCCTTTAGAAACACCCAATTCCTTCTCGTGGACGTCAGAGCAGGTAGTAGACACAAACTTAAAACTGTTTATGTGCAAGGAAATTTTGGATGATGAGGTGGTGACAGCTTCAAAAACCCAGACCATGAAAATCCGTGAGAACAGTAAGTTTCTGGAGGCAACATCAAGAGGCCAAATCAGGCTGTTTATTTCAAAAAGTGTGGCAGATAGTAGCTACTAGACGAACTGTAGAATGGTGTTTGGAAATTGCACTTTCAATAGTCAAAGGCCATTGGTTTCCATTCATATGTCATGCGTAAAGAGTTAACCTTTTTTTCCCTAACTTTACAAGCTGGGCTTCAGTTCTGTTCCGGGTTTTGAAATTGGAATAATTAGCGTTTTCGCCAGGAGAGCAGAAATAGTCCTGTAATCCAGATATGGTCGTATACTTCGGGAAAAAAATGGAGACAGTTTTAAGATGTTTTCAATGTTTCGTTTTTGTCTTGGAACACATCCTTAGTTGTAAGATGTTTTCAATGTTTCGTTTTTGGCTTGGAACACAACCGTTACGGGTGTGAAGATCCGATTTACATTCGCTGATAGAACGGGTAGATTTAAGTCTCGAGTATTGTCAATGGAATAAGCACTCAAATACATTTCTTTGTATTGCTTATTTTGATTAAAAAAATGCAGCTCTTGTATTTGATAATTAGTTATTTTCAATGATGGAGGCAAACAGATTTACAACAGTTTTATAATCTGTGATCAGGGCATCCCGTAGTTTGGGATAGTGGATAGATGGATTTATATGTGGATGGGACTTCCTTTAAGTTTCATGATTATCTTCCTACATTTGTTCTTGGATACTTTCGCAAATAGCTTCGAACAGAAACCCTTCAAGAGTGACGTTTGCTCACTTTTCTAAATAGCTCTCTATTTTGCACTGAAATTTTAATGGGACCTACGTCGGGTGCCGATGGCCTGTGGTAGAAACGAAATTAAGCCAATTGTGTATTTTTCTTATTTGTTGGTCATACAGCTTTAACTGAAAAAGCTTTGGACATTTGAGATTTCTTTGAAGTTGTTGAAATGTAGGGTTTGAAACAGTTGAGGAGAATATTACTCAAAGTTTCTGCAGCGTTTGGCACAGTAAGAGAGAACATCAATCAGGGTTTCTGCAGGGTCAGAACTTTGTAGAATTGTGTCTTCTGTTATCTTCTGTTGGATGTTTACGGCAAAAAAAATATTCCGATGCCCCCTTATCAACATTAAAGTGCTCTGGAAATGTGTTTCTCTCTGAATGTTTTTAATTTAAAAATGACTGAAAATGGTTACTCCCATGCAGATAGACATCAGCAGACCGCTTATGGTCCAAGATCAGAGAGGGATGGCCACAACAACAAAAATCTGTGAATACAAGTAACACCATCGAAAGAATGAAGGTGTGTTGAATACCATTATGTAGACAAGTGTAGCCAACTGAAACATCCTGCAGAAAACCTTTTGGTGTAGTGTCTACCCAAGAGAAGAGTATCCATTGAAGTAAAAAAAAAAAGCAAGAAAGTTGTAGAAGTTCTTCAACCAGATGGCCAACTCTTGTCAACTGACAACTACAGATGGTGAGAAACATAAAGAGCACCAAGTTATTGTTTTATGGAGGGTAATGCTGTTGCTATGGTTTGAAGAGAGGTGAGGAAGTCGATAGGCTGGAAGAAAGAAGACTTGTAAATGAGTAACGAGACTCCCGCTGTTACTCCATGTACAGTCACTTTGCTAATTTGGAAACCTCATTGTATCCAAGAAGAGTGAGTCTTCAGTCTCTGAATTAGTGTTACCTGGAATAATACCGTTACTGGCTCAACATATTCGCAAAGAAGTTGTAACTCTAAAATTTTAGTATATGACCCCAACATTCTGATGCAAAAGAGTTGTTTTAATCGTGATGAAATAAAGAAACAAGCGGTAATCAAATTAGTCCATCTCTGCATCCTCATTATCTGTCTACAAGGTGTATTAGACAGTTGTTTAACTTGGTCTGGAGATTCAATTGTGGAGGGCTGTCCACCTATAACGCCACTTACTGCTGTAAAATAAAACTCGTCTTCTTATGCACGCCAAAGGGGCACATTTAGAGGGGCTGGGTGTAGGGGGTATACGCCAATATGGGGCGAACAAGAGGTTTATTGCTTTCTTGTAGCAGGCTGGGTCTAGGGGTTGGCTGAGGGGAGCTGGTTTCCTAGGTAGCAGCTCAATAGCGTGAATTTTTAAGCGCTGCTAATTATATGCTTCTCCCAGAAGCGTTTGCTTTTCACTGGGAAGAGACTGGTTTAAAACCCCCATGTGATACGTCTTTGGTGCAAAAAGATATTTCATTTCCTCTATTTCGATCTGCTATATTTCTTTTTCCTTCAAACAAGTGGGGCATGACTTGGAAGAAGTGTGTTCACCTCCGCAGTTGACCCAGAATGCCGTTGCTAACATGCACCCTAACATGCTGCCTTGAGGCAGATACCACACATTCTTCTTCCCTACAATGCTACCATACACAGCCAAACTTCTGAAAGTCGAAGCACCGAAGAGGCAATGGCACATACAGGGAAACATTAACCCACAGTTAATCCACCTTCATGTTCAAAGGTACCGTGGTCTTCCAGTAAAACGAAAGAAAGTATCTGTAGGTGCCCAGTCTTGACTTCGCGCATTTGAACACGGTGTACCCTGATAATGTCTTGGAAAGCAGATCGGTTTTTCTTTCTTTTTTTTCCATTTCGTCGGGTTTTGTGTTTACTTCAATGTCGCCATCCTACACATCTTGAGATCCCGGCGGCAATCGACTGCTGTCTCAATTTCCAGGATCTCATTCCCCTCCATCAAAGATCGCACCACACGGCAAACACGGCTTGCCTATAGAAGACTACAAAAAAGGATGATCATGAAAAAGAAGACTTGATGGAAAGTTGTGAATGGAAATGAAATGTGAAGATATCAATAGTTTGACGGAGCGTTACCATTATTTTGGGCCCCGACCGTTAGCCTGTTCAACATGAGAGCCCTTACCAGGGGCATGGCATTAAGTCCTACCGCATTGTACTCGAGTCAGTCAGCATCTTGGTTATACAGGCATGCAAGCACTTTAGAAAACTAGTGTTCTATCCAAGTAATGATACGCCCATCAGCATAATGTAAAAGGTCACTGGACTACACATGTCCTCAAACCACAACAAGGGTCTTCCTGAACAGGCAATTATTCCAGATCCAAGATTCGTACAGGAAGCTTTGATAGGGATCACTATCACAAGAGAGAGTTCATCAGTAAATGTCAGCCTGATAGCAAATGATTCATGATAATGTTCAATATGATCATTTGAAAGACATTCAAAGCATACACGAAAGCAAATGATCCATGACAAATTTCGATAGATTAATTTGAAAGACATAAAGGCATTAACGAATGAATTTGAATGGGGAATTAAAACAGGTGTGTGTATCGGGAGGTGTGGGCGGAAACTTGTACAAGACATGTCTCAGAAAGCAAGGGGGATGAGTGGACCAATAATGGTACAGACTTCACTTCACCTGTCAGAAGCTACAATGATTGAAAAGGGGGGAAAAGGATTATCCCACAGACAATGTTAAATGAAGTCGGCTCAATGGATTCGAGGATAGCTACTGCGATCCTTTAGTATCCGGAAAGATCCCATCCTTTTGGGACGTGCCTTCTTTGAGTGCAGCTCGCTCGAGGCATGCTGCCCAGCTTTGTCATGGAAGAGTAAACTGTAGCCCTCTGCTCTTTGACCTCTTTAGTTTCAGTTTCATCAAAAAGGTGTCACTGTTTGCGGATTAGTCCATATATGCTACATCTGCTAAGCTCTAAGACATCTGTGTTTAGGACTTACTGCTAACAGATAAATACACTTATAACTAAGATAAAAGTATTTAAGACGAGGGTGTCGTGGATACAGCTCAGCAGAGGTCTGACCTGCACATTAGCCCTATGAGCTGGTCAGACCCTGGATACCTATGTATCATATTTTGCGCCACGACTGCAGTTGTATCTGCGTTTTTGCATTCCAGTGCGCACGTATGTATGCGCATGCGCGTGAGTGTGTTTGTGTGTGCGCGAGTGGGCGAACCCGTGTATGTACCTGTGTACGTGCGTATAAGTGCGTGCATGTGCGTGAATATGCGTGCAAGTATGTGTGATTTGTGGGCGCATGTGCGCGCGTACATTTGTGTATGCCAGTGTATATGGTTGTACACGTACGTGTGCGTGTGTGTGTGTATGCGTGCGTGCGTGAACGCGCGCATTGTGCTTGTGTGTGTTTATGTTTGTGTTTGTGTGTGCATTTAATCATTCGTGGGAAATGGCTGTTCAGAAGATGACAAGGTTACTGTTAGTAACTGTATTGATGGTGGTGATGATAACAACAACAGCAACGACGATAACGACAACGACAACAACATCAACAACGATGATAATAAACTAACAATACTGACAATGATAATGATGATGACGCTAGTGGTGGAAATCAAAATAAAAGTGATGACTACGGCACTGACTGGGATGATGATGATATCAATAATAATGGGATGATGATGATGATGATATTCATAATGATGTTAGAGTTGATAATGATGATGGTGATGATGATAATGAAATTAACAATAATACTAACAGAAAAGAAACTAATATGTTAAAACGAAAAGCATACTGCATACAAAATGTTAGATAACACAAAAACTAAAATGGAAAAAAAACGATCCCTATAATCCCTAATTGTTATCGTTTTGGGGCCTCAGGTAATGGACCAAGACCTGAGAAATAAGCTTACTTAGATGCTGACGAAATGTGAAAATCAACTTACCGATACTTGTGGCATCCAATATAAGCAAATACGTATTGAATGCCTGATCCTTAGACTAGGGAACTGAGGCAAAGCAGTCGTTCACGCTTAGTAATGCATCTACTTCAGACTATGACTCTAACATATGACCCATGCCTGAAACTTAAGTTTCCTGGCTTCGATGTAGATTACCGGAACTCCAATATGTGGAGACATGCACCATGTTCAAAGGAATAACAAGACGAAGCATGGTTATGCATGGAGTACAACAAGGACATATTTTCGGTTCTTGGCTTTTCGAGAAACAACTGCCTATACTGTTGGATCCAAGACTGGTAGAGCAGTTCAGTCTAGCTAAAGGGAGAAGTAAGGATGCAAAATTGTCCTAATCATCGCCAAAGGCACGTGCTCACCCAAAGAAGAAATATGATATCCACAGAATGAGTATTGCTCTCCCATCATATCATAAGGAGAACAAATCTTCACTTCGTCCAGTTACACCAGATAACCTGGAACCAACCTGAACCTAAAAAGCAAGGGGTCTTTCACTATCAGCAGATTAAATGGAGAACCTATGGAAGGCTCAAATGATACTTCTGACGCAGAAAATGAAGAGACCTCGCAAATGGAAAACGATGGCAACAAATGTACGGTGAGGAGGAACCTGAAGACAGAAAAGGGAACTTGCCAAGAAACTGTGGGTATCGCTGAATGGGAGTCAATGAGGCAGAATAACAAGATATGATATTTCAATTCCTACACAATCCCTCAAATGGTCACCCCTATCAAATCACACGATAAATAGAAATCGATCAGAATACATCAAAACTCGAAGAAAGCCGCACCGCTTCATACACATGTCGAGGAAGCTGAATGGGTGCCAAAAACGTGATAGTATAAGGTAAAATGTCTTGCGTTTCGGTCGCAACGTTCCATGTCTGTCCAAACATTAAATCTGAGTTCAAATGTATACTTTCCCTCTCAAATTTGAATTCTTAATACAAAAATCTACGTACCATCTCTCTCTCTCTCTCTCTCTCTCTCTCTTTCCCTCTGTCTCCCTCTCTGTCTCTCTGTCTGTCTGTCTCTCTCTCTCTAATGCATGTACACGCGCGCGCGCGCGCGCGCGCGCGCGTGCGTGCGTGCGTGCGTGCGTGCGTGCGTGCGTGCGTGCGTGCGTGCGTGCGTGCGTGTGTGTGTGTGTGTGTGTGTGTGTGCGTGCGTGCGTGCGTGCACATAAGAAAGGGAAAAAACTTACGACAATCTTTTGGGGGGGCGCAGCTTGTCTTGCAATAGGAATCAAGATCGTCGTAGCATTTTCCGTTGCATTCGAAGTTTGGACACATGGTGCCTGTTAACAATACAACACTTTCACAGCCACGTGAAAAAAACAAACATAGAACCATCCATAATGACTAAAATACAAGCAAACAATCACACACACACACACACACACACACACACACACACACACACACACACACACACAGATACACACACACACACACACACACACACACACACACACACACACACACACACACACGCACACACACAGAAGGCAAGCTGTCCCAGTGCATTCAACATAAACATCCTTTTTGCCTTTTCATGTTCGGTGTCCCGTTAACGCGTTAATGGCATTTCTCCTATAGCACTATTCCTGCTGCCCGTGCACAGCCTTGCCTAGGTTTGGCCTTCGATGAAAACCAAGTTGTCATAACGCAACCCACCAGAACAGACACTGCACTGCTGCCAAGTCACGTTGGTGCTGTTCAGTAATGTCTGCTCTGGTCCACCATAGACACATGAAAACATTTACTAAACCCTTTATCAACGACAGCGTTACATGAGTGAATGCCCCCCCCCCCCCCCCCCCCCTCTGGAGGGCGTTACCATATCAACGACAGTCCCCATGAACTTTCTAATACCAACGACTTTGACATAAACCCATCACAGGTGTGGACATGGAGAAGAAACCAAAACTGAGGTCACTACAAGAGTACAGCACGGAAGGCCTCATACTCCGAGACCTTCATACGATGATAAATGAGGATGAAGATAACGAAGATTAAGCTATGGTTTTTCGTTTCTGGCTGGAGACCCCGTGAAAAGGTGGATTTGTGTTTCCTTTCATAATACATCCCGGCGTCGATCAGGTAAAAAAAAAAACCCAGACGTCTGTAGTGTGGTCAGGAAAAGTGAGCAACCAACTCATCAGAGTCACATCCATTACGCAGATGGAATTCAACAATCATTCCAGTTTTCCCATTTGAAACCACAACACACCATTTCTGAACAGCTGTCAGAGCTAAATATATCACAAATGAATTTCGCTAATGTAAATCAAACCCCATACCTCCCAGCATACAAGTCTGCAACACTCTTCCCTGCACCATAACGACTGATTGTATTGCATTCGGTAATCATAGAAAGAAGCAGTCACCGGTTTCTCTCTACTTGTCACTGTACCCTGGGAACCATTGCGCAGTTTGCTGTCACCTTCCTCTCCAAGGCACAAAACAGAAAAAAATGACAAGTGCACAGAACGAGAGAGTAGTCCATAGTGTCTCAACCTAACGACTCACGATGTCATGTGTGGATGTGGCGGACGATGTATGAACAATTGTATGTATGTCCTGGAGGGCATTTTCCGTAAAGGGGGGGTAACATGTTGACGTTTCATATAAAACCACATGCTGTTGATTTATAATACTATTTCTTGATAAGACTACCAGAGAAAAGAAACATCATATTTGTGCTGCAGTTTATTTCAACATGTGTTCTGCACCTTAGGCAGGCAACCATGAACGTCCTTAGAAAACATGTCTGTGTGAAGTGCAACATGATTCTAACAAGCTACTGACTCGGGGTCTTAGCAGCTAGCTAACATTAAGATGCAAAAAGCAAAAACGGTTAATTTCTATCTTTAAGAAATAAGTGCAAATATTGTTTTTTCAAATGAGAAGGACTTTAAACGGCGCTCTCTTTCGTTCTAGATCCTCCTGATAGAATGTACAATGTGTGATTTTATCCTAAACCTGTGAGGACTCTTCACGCTTGGCAAACTGATTGGCAGCTGCAGAGTAACTCAAGCCCACGCAAAAAGCGGCTCTCCACCCGTAAAGAATTAAGATATCCCCACATGAAAACCTGCAAAAGCACCCCATGGGTGGGGAAAACGTACGCAATTTTTAAGTTGGGGAATGATATTTTAAAAATCAAAATAATGAATACCATTACAATGATTTTTAACATTTTCTTCTCAGTTGACGTTTTCACTCTGCGACCCTTAGGTGGCCAAAATCGATAGACTCATGACCCTGCCTCTTATTGAGCGGTATTACGAAAACAACGATCTTAAACACTGAATAGCCTAAAACATGAAGATAGTCTGTGTGCGTTGTTTTAAAGCTGTTACTCTCTTTACCTCTTTGTTGTACGGGACAAGCTGTTAGCGGAATGCCCTAGTACCTAATCGGGCCCCAAAATGATGTTGTTTGTTTAAACAAAAAACTCAGACCCAATCAGTTTTGTTGTGCCACAATATTGTCACGTAAACGGAAGGATATATGCTAAGTGTCACTGATTGTTGGGCACATGTATGCGTCAGTCACAGCAGGAGAAAAAAAATGCACTATCTTCATCACACATGCCATGTAGGTAGCATCTTTCTTTACCCAGTAATTATCATGGTCGATCTTTCTTTTCAGGACCCAGGCCTAAATATCATTCTTATCCTAATCAGTACTTTTTTGCCCTCAGGCTCCAATGGGCTCTGTCAGAATAAACTTTAACCACGCCGCTTGTGAATTCTCGCCTTCTTTGTCATTCTTTATGATTTTTCCATTTTATCATCTTTTACTTGTGCAGTCTGACATCTAAGACTTGAAAACTCTTTCTGTCTGCTTGTTAGTAACTGGGTACCTAATTCAGGCATGGGTTAGGTCTGAACTGTAGAAGGAGAGTAATGGGCTCCACCCTCCAACATACTGTACCTCAGGCATCAGCGCAAAGGATTTAACTTGGGTAAAAACTATATTTTTTTGGTCGGAAGATAGAAATCAAATTTCTCTGTTTTAATCTGAGTTTTGAAATTACAAATCTTCTAGTAATCAAATATTTCATGCTACAGTAGTAGATGAGAAGTGATTCTATGAGCGTGGAAGTTGTGGAAAAAAGAAAGTTATCTTGACTTCCATTTTGCAGCCAAAATATAGGCTATCTCAGGCAAGGCACAAATCCGTTCAGTAGAAAAAGGTAAAAAGCTCTTTTATACGCAATAAAAACCTTTAAAAATTGTAAAAACACATCACCAAATGATCTCTGTTCATTTACTATAAATTCGTTTGAAATTCACGAGAAGTGACTCTAATCGATTGGAAGCGATTTTCAGTAGTGCCAAATCGCACACTTAATTACACAGTATATGGTGACCTGGAACCTTATCAACTTAAAGTACATGCACACTTATTTTTCGGAGATATCGGTTAAACCTGCAAGCAATAGAATAATGAACACCACTTAAAGCTCGTGCGAAAGGAAGAAAGATGAGCTGAATTACACAGATACAAGACATTTCATGTGAAATTGGTTTGGGGTTGTCTGGCAACAAGTATGACACTGGAGATGTTATTAACGTATTTGAAGATTTTTAAACAAAGATTTATTGAAATGCAAATCTAGGATTGGTTTGGAGCTATTAGAAACCAAAAGAAATATTTTTACCACCCGTTATTCAAAACCGTGAGAGAAGAAAAGTACTCAATGACTGCAGATGTTTCTAGCTTCACTACTGCAGTTGTGTCTATCAAATCAAGTATCCATTCACTAAACAACACTAACCAGCTTTGCAGCGTTTTTAAGTACGAACAAGTGTCCCTCCCTTGTAAAAAATGGCTTTTTTGTTTCATTGCCAAGTACATTCAGAACTTTGAGCAAACTTTCTAAGATTCAGCAACGGTGCACTACAGTTTGTAGTTTCAAGCAGGAAACCATCAGCATGAACAAAATGTCTCCGAATTCATATCACATGGTATAAATGAAAGATCTCTTGCACTGAAAGATTATTAAAACTTTATTTCTCTTCCCTAAAACAGCAGTATTACTTAATGTTATCACGGTGGTTATGATGATTGCACTGATGGTGAAGCATTCCATACAGATGAGCCTACTTACGATGTTAATTGATCAAACATTTCCAAACACTTCGCCTTGACTAAATGTGCATGCTTTTGCTTTTTTTTCCTTGGTTATTGTGAGACTTCACTTCTTGCAAAACGAATTTTCCTTCCTTCATCTTGCCTTAAGTTTGCAACAAGAGTCTGTCGAAAATGTGCTATAAATCATTTTAGTCTGAAACCGAGTCTTACTACTTTTACTGTCGCTGTTGTTTTTCTGCCTTCCTGGCCCATGCACTATGCGTAAAAGCTATGCCTATGTAATTACAGTTTCGTGCGTGCGTGCGTACGTGCGTGCGTGCGTGCATGGCAGCGTGCGTGCATGGGAACGTGCGTGCGTGCGTGTGTGTGCGTGTGCGTGCGTGTACGCGCGCGCGCGCACGCGTATGTATGTATGTATGTATGTGTGTGTGTGTGTGTGTGTGTGTGTGTGTGTGTGTGTGTGTGTGTGTGTGTGTGTGAGTGCATGTGTGTGTTTTGTGCGTGGCTGCGTGCGTGCGTGCGTGTGTGTGTGTGTGTGTGTGTGTGTGTGCGTGTGTGTGTGTGTGTGTGTGTGTGTGTGTGTGTGTGTGTGTGGTGTGTGTGTGTGTGTGTGTGTATGTGTGTGTGTGTGTGTGAGTGTGAGTGCATGTGTGTGTTTTGTGCGTGGCTGCGTGCGTGCGTGTGTGTGTGTGTGCGTTGTGTGTGTGTGTGTGTGTGTGTGTGTGTGTGTGTGTGTGTGTGTACGTGCGTGCGTGCGTGCGTGCGTGCGTACATGCGTGCGTGTGTGTGTGTGTGTGTGTGTGTGTGTGTGTGTGTGTGTGTGTGTGTGCGTGTGCGCGTGTGTCCATAGCAAACTTCAACATCGACATTTTCTAACCAATTACAAATGCCAGCATGATCAAACTTGGCAGAACGACAATTTATATTATGACCATTCTAACCACCCTCTGTTTGAAGATGTCACCTACTCGTAACGTCTGTCAATCTGCAATCAATACTTTCATTTTGTTTCTTCCAAAGAGGAGGAATAGATAAATATGCTACTGAATATACAGTGAACATGGACCACGAATACTATTTTGCCAAATATACTGATAAGGCCAGATGAGTTGATCTGCTGTGAATCAAGCATATAAAGCAGCTACTAAAGGAGTCCTGGTTACGACAAATCTTTTCAAAAACTACAGGAATGCACCGAACATTTTAAATTAAAGAAATTAATATCAAGGCATCAAAGCTACCCTTTATGGAAAAAGGCACATCAAAGAGGCCCTGGACTTGATTTCTTTGGTATGGGTGGTCTCTCACAACACTCTCTGAAATGGCCTACCGAGAAAAAGGCAGTTCGTGAAATCAAAGGAGAAAACCAGCTCTTTCGTGTGTGCCCATTTCACAGGCAATGGGTGTGCAATGATGGGTCGAAGCATCTCCAGATACATCGGACAGATCGTCCGATTATGTTGAAGGCAATGTCTGGGAATCAAACGTACTTATTTGGTTCCAGCTCTGCTGTTTCCTGTCTAGAAATGGAAACGATGGACACGCAGTAAGAGGGGGCTCAATACATTTGTTATGGATCCGCCAGCAACAGCCCATACCGGTAGACAGAGATGAATAACCTCGCTGTGGACTGGGAGACATAGTTCCCTGGTTGCTGGGGTAAAGACATGGGTACTTAGCGTCAGACCAAATAAGGACGCAGAACTGAAATGACTTGTGCATCCAGATGAAGTGATGCCACATAGGAACCCTTGGATACATTAGGTTGTGGAAGCATACACCCACCAGCTGATGGACATCTACCAGACCCCTAGCTTGATGGAGTTCTTGGTCAATATTGGGTTCACCATCTAAAAAAGGTTTGCCTCAAGAAATTTACATGGACAGAGAATCCTGGAACCGATCCTTAGACCCCCTCCCCTCCCCAACCCCATTTATCTGCAGACGACAAAGATCCGGCTATAGAAACCCTAGGGACAAAAGGCAATGCGGATTTAGGAACAACAATGATTCAGCAATAGAGGCCCAGGGACAAATGAGTCGTTGCCTCTACTGCCTCGTAGCTAGAACGGAGATCTCTGTATCCAGGGTAGTCCAAATAGCAGTGTGCTAAGTCCTTGTTGGGGCACTGAGTGGTGGAGGTGGAGGACGGATAGGAGGCGGTGGAGTGATAAGGATTGGGCAAACTAATGGAAAGACAGAAAGAACAGAGATCTCTGTATCCACGGTAGCCCAAACAGCAGTGTGCCAAGTCCTTGTTGGGGCACTGAGAGTGGTGGAGGTGGAGGGTGGGTAGGAGGCGGTTGAGTGATAAGGACAGGGTAAACTAATGGGAAGACAGAAAGATAGGCCAAAAACGAAAAAATTCAGAAACTGAAACGAATTACCCCCATGACCCACCTGTTTGCTGGCAGATCAATAAAGGATTACAGACATTTGAACAGGCTGCCAACCTGAGTGGTATGAGCAAGGGCTAGGGTGAAGGTGGAGTGGGAGGTTGGGGTTCCAGGCCCGGATCAGGTCATATTACGTCAGCTGGTTTTTGGTGTGCAATAGGTTTAAAGGACGTCTCCCCTGACAGCCATGTTCTCTCGTCAGTTTTGGCATCTGAATCGAAGAGAATGTAGGATTTGCGTGGCAGGGGGTAGGGTGGGGTGCCTATTAAGCAGTAAAGGCCAAAGAGGTCTGACCTACTTCATAACGATGGCCAGAGCATGCTGCCGGACTAAAAGATAAGTTAGTGAGAGGAGAAAGTTACACAAGGAGACTTGTGCCACGGGGTAAAACAGCTGCCGAGCTCGGTGTCCCTGCACACCGAGACTGCGTTTAAGATGAGACTGGACAGCACAGAAAACGTGAAGCGCAGGTTCTGACTCAGCAGGCAGAAAAGAGACCTGACCAGGTATACGTCAAGCTCTGATCTTCAACTGGTCACGACGTACTAGGATCTAGGAAGGAAGGAAGGGAGGGAAGCACCTTTTGAAGACACATCCAAGCTATCTAGGAAGATGTTCGTGGTGGATACTAATTCAAAGCCCCAATGTTAAATCCCTAAGTCTGTAACAAAGATTTGTTACAGAGAGAGCCTGATGTTGGGCAGTGCTTTTTATGTTTGGGATGAGGTGGGTGTTCTTTCTGAACAAGGCCAGCGTGGCATTCAGCAAAATGCTGCCCGTTATCGGCAGCAAGTATGAAATATCAGTTAGAGATTCTGTTCATGTATACTTCGTTTTCCTTCTCTTCTCTTCTGATTTTCTTGTTTCTGTATTTCCGCCTTATTTTCTTTCGTTCTTTTTTTTTTTTTTTTTTTTTTTTTTTCTGCGTACGCAGGCTGATACTCCTGCGGACACTCCCTGTATAGCCAGGCAGTGGAGTTTTGTGTGTAGGGATTTAACATTGGGGCTTTGAATTAGTATCCACCACGAACATCTTCCTAGATAGCTTGGATGTGTCTTCAAAAGGTGCTTCCCTCCCTTCCTTCCTTCCTAGATCCTAGTACGTCGTGACCAGTTGAAGATCAGAGCTTGACGTATACCTGGTCAGGTCTCTTTTCTGCCTGCTGAGTCAGAACCTGCGCTTCACGTGTTCTTTTTATTTCCATTCTCCCTAATTTCTTTCTTAATTAAGTTACTGCTTCCAGTTAAAAGGGAGGTGTTCAGAATTCTACAACGAACACGCTAAAGTAGATCCAAGTTTGTTAGTGGTATAAAACTCAAATGGAAATTACCCGGCAAAGAAATTGTACCCGTAAGCAAATCGCAAAAATGTGGGAAGGCTGAAATACTAACATCACCTTTCCAGAACTCCTGAAACGTGGTGGAGAGATGGTAGTGATTCATTTCTATTGCCACCTGCAAGTAAATCTGGCACACCGGGAAGTGGCTGATGCCATGGATTAAATCATTAATCATCACCCTCGCGATAAAGGAAATCTCAAACATCACCAGTATTAAAATTTGATCAGCCATGCCAGCAAAGTGCTGCTGAAAATTATTCTAAATAGATTACAGCTACAAGATGACACTGTTGCTGAAGAACAGGCTGAATACCGCTGAATGACCGTCGA
>CM031621.1:26530171-26532671 GCA_018398815.1 Conus ventricosus
ACTGCCAAAATTCATGTGTTCGATGAGCCTGTCACCCTTAAAAACGGGCCAGTGGCTGGGAAGAGCGAGGGGTCAGAATCAAATTTCTGGAGAAACTAAGGAAAAATCTATTCAAATACTTCCTGGGCGCTTTGGGCAGCAATTCTTGTAACTGACTATTCGTGCTGAATGGCCTAGTTACATTTGCCATGACGTAAAAGCTGCACAGACGATCCATTTATTGTTGATTCTAAAATAACGAACAACTGTCTACGTCTAACTTTGTTCAGAATGTAATTATCAACGAGGTTAAGAGCTATATCCATAACAGCAAGTTCTGTACACCACTTTCTTACACGGACGTATATACACACACACAAACGCGCGCGCGCGTGTGTGTGTGTGTGTGTGTGTGTGTGTGTGTGTGTGTGTGTGTGTGTGTGTGTGTGTGTGTGTGTGTGTGTTTGTGTGTGTGTGTGTGTGAGTGTGCGCGCATGTGTACAACATAATGTAATATACCATCAATATAACATAATCTAACATGATCGTGTTTGTAAAGCATGAAGTAATATATAACATGACCTGACATAATATGATATAATATACTCCAACATAATGTAATCTTATTCTGCAGTATAAGTTAATATCAGATAAGATAAACTTATATAGTGTATTACATACTTCAGAGATCGTCTGACCTCAGAATTCTTTTTGTTGTTGTTGTTGTTGTTGGTTTTTTGTTCTAGCACATTAAGAGGCAAATTTTCATATTAGCTTCTCCAAAAAATATCTCGAGTGCAGACAGTAAACTGTTAGATCAGAATATTGCAGCAAAATCTAACCCCATATTTAGATATGGTCTGCACAACAGTTTCAGTCACGGGCAATAACACTTTAAAGAAATAATTGTCTAAACTTGTTTTATTTGCATAAACCTGTTGCACAGGAAAACCTACGCTACTAGGAGCTCCAGCGACATCAATTTACACGCCAGCAGGCTAGTTTGAACCACTCATGGCAGCAAATTTTCATCGGCGTGAAAGTCTTCTTTTTCAACATCGCGGTAAGAGAGTATCTGATTCAGTTCAGGGAACGCTAAAGGCTGCAGAAAGATAAACGCGCACTGCCTTCCATCATGCCATGCCTTAGACACGGTGAACTTCTAACGTCTTTGAGACTATGGGACTTTAACATCTTTTTGAATATGTGGTTCTGGTACATGTTATTCTTGTAGTTTTTAAAATATACTATTTTGACTATATTATATCGATCAAATATTTTTTTTCATAAATTGTTTTGGGTTTTTAAAATGAAATTCAGCGCTCAGACAGACAGACAAAAAAAAGACGACAACAGTAATGAGTTGGAGAGATAATAGGGCAGTTGAGGGCAATGAAGCGACTGCGAGCTGTAAAATGTAATGATTATTTTCAGTCAAAGCACCTTCAGAGCATCCAAAAATCCCAGTGATCTTAGCCGTCACTTCAGCGTTCGTATTCTTTCTCAGCAACAAGACGTTGACAGGCAGTTCCATCTTCTTTGAAAGTGTCACGATCAAAAAGCCTGCTTCAGTATCCAACTGGCTCTTCTGTAACAGAAAAAAAATCATAAAGATAGCTTAGACAGGAACATGTGATGAGAGAGAGGGGGGAGGGGAGGAGAGAGAGAGAGAGAGAGAGAGAGAGAGAGAGAGAGAGAGAGAGAGAGAGAGAGAGAGAGAGGAGGGGGATGGGAATACGAGGCCCCGTCTCCAACTTATACTCTCAGAAGTCAGTCTTAAATCGTGCCCAAGATTAGCTCCCGGAGTCAGTCTGGTCCTATCCCAAATAGGCCCCTTCACTGCCGTGGATCTTCTCACCGGAGTTAATGTGGGGCAAGTCCCCCCCCCCTCCTCACACACACACACACACACACACACTTATTCTCCAACAACACGGGGGGGGGGGGGGGGGGGGGGGGGGGGGGGGATCAGAATGGGCTCTCCTTCAACTGAGGGACAGGACGGAGGGTGAAGGGTATCATCTCAGGACGGAGTTAAGAGTGCTCCCCCTTCCCTGCTACTTAAGACGGAAGTTATTCCGAGTCAGTTCCAGAATGGACCCCCCCCCCCCCCTCACCCCAACCATCTAGGAAGTCAATATGGGATGGGGTCCAGAATATGCTCCCTGCCCAACGCTTTCTCAAGTTTGAAGTCATTATGGGACGTGTACAGCATGGGCCCACCCAGTACGTCGGAAGATGAAAGGTGTCTGTGTGTTGGGGGGTGGGGGTGGGATCCCTCGGGAGGGGGGGGGGGGTATCCCTCCCACTGCTTCTCTAACAGAGGGAGTCAGTCTGACTCAAAATAGGCCTCCACCTATCAATCTTGGAAGAAAATAGATCTATTAGGCATGTGGATTAAGTGAAGACTAGGGTAGTTAACATGAATCGTTGCCTGTTCATCTATTTGTGCATATGGTTGTGGGTCGTGTTTAATCCACACATCACATTTCCAAAGTCTTTCAACTGACCGTGTTGGAAA
>CM031621.1:26540171-26545171 GCA_018398815.1 Conus ventricosus
TGCCCATTGTTTAATGGCGCCGAGGTCTATGGCTCAGCTCAGCCGATATCTGTTCATTGCCTTGTGGTACCCAGGTCCATGGCACAACCAAACATGTAGAAGGAATCAAAGCAATTATCCTGCCCTCCGCTCTTTGGAGTTCCATAACGCATAATTAAGACATTCACCTCGTCTTTTGGTCTGATTGGTTCTGTGTCTGCCTCTTGTTAAAGGATTGGCTTCTCTTCACCACACTTCAGTAGTTTAAAGCATATACACAATGGTGCAGTTGCTGCCAAAGCTGGCATAGGCAGACCTTGCTTAACAGAAGACAACAAAATATGGCATTTGTAGTTACACGAGAAGGTACCCAAGCCAATGCAACAATTATCTTGCTTCCGAAGAGGGTACTTTCACGCGCAAAAGAAATGCGAATAGTGTTGAAATATGGCGAGATACTTTCTCGTCACAGTATTTCTTTGGACACAACCCGTTTTGGTATCTGCTCCTTGCCGGGAGGCGTCCGGACCAGACTGCTAACTTCTCATGAGTAGGGTTTTGATGACTAGAGCTAATCATTCAAAGGGTCGATCTTGTCCTTGCCAGCCTGCGTACCCATGTAAGCAATGAAATGCGGATATCCATGAAAATTGGTTATGATCACCGAAGTCTGTCCTGAAGTTAGGGGGTTTAGGAGTGCATGAGTGCGTAGTTAACAACGCTTCTTTTCAAACTAAGCTAGCACTGAGCAAGGGTGAATGGCGCAGCCTCTAGCAAGTAAGCAGAGAAGGGAGACGACATGTTGATCCTGATCCGACTTCAGATAATAGATGGGTCGCATTAAAACAGGGAGGGTAGAATAGGAGTCCCTTGTTAGGAGATCCTTTGTAGCATTGCAACGCCGCCAAGAAAGCTCCCTGTAACGGATGCTGAGTAACACCCAATTCTGACTCAATCTTGTTGGAGAGAGCACGGACAACGTCTCATAGAGCGCAGCCTCTTTGAGATGAGCTTCACGTCATGATGGCTGTTGCGGGAACGTGTGGATGTGTACGTTTGTCTCGATGGATTAAGCACTGATGATCCACAGAGCGCCGTCTGCACGAGAAGAGCTTCAGGTTGGGACAATGCTGGGATAAAGATGGGCGTGTAAGTGTGTGGTGTGAGTGAGTCAATACACACTGTCACGGACAAAAATAGAAAAACCGAATTCGTGGTCAGTCGCCAGCCAGCTCAGTCGGACTTAAGCCCGAACTCAAACATCCTGGCGCCATGTAGACGAGTTCATGCGTCGCCTCAGCCAATTAAAGGCTATTTTTAGTTCTTGCGGAGACGGCAGACAGACTGAGAGGCTGACCAACGTCTCAATAGGTCTGGCCAGACGGATCGCCACGTCTAGGCCAGACTGATCCGGCTAATTTACAAGACCAGTGTCCACAGTTAAGCCAGACGTCGCAGGTTGAAGTAGGAAGGGGGAAGGTATTGTGTGGTGGGGGTAAAATCAAGCTAATTAATTAAATGACCCATTGACCACCACAGAGAGCAAGGCCAGTAGATGTGACTGTGACGATTTGAATGTCCAATGGAATTAGAGGGAGGTGGCCTCAGTACTAGGCGGGAAAAATTCTGACCAATGGTACTCACCCTTTGACACATAGGATGAGAATAAGAAAGAACCAGAGGGGAGAAGAAAGGGAGAACCAGGGAGAGAACGAAAGAGAGAGAGAGAGGAAGAGGTTCTGGGTGTAGGCTCTGCATGAGAGAGAGAGCAGAGAGATGAGAGGAGTGAACAGAACCGAGTTGAAGCATTAGCACTAGATAGAGTCTGCAGAGGAAGGACTAAGGAGAGATGTTGAGAGAGAGAGTTGCTAACTGATGAAGAGAAAAAAAAGAAAAAGAAATAGAAAAGAAAAGCAACCATGTCCATTTGATAGAGCAGACTAGAAGAGAGAGAGAGAGAGTGCAATGCGTTAATGCAGGAAGAAAGAAAGGAGAACAGATCGATGCCTGGTAGTCACTGTTCAATCTGAACCGGGGTTCGACCTCATACCTGGCAGCGCCACTTTCATCAGCAGTCCAACCTGACCAACGCCAGCGGTCTAACCTGACCAGTGCCAGCAGTCCAACCTGACCAGTGCCAGCAGTCCAACCTGACCAGTGCCAGCAGTTGTGTCGTGACTGGTGTTTGTGAAAGTGACAGTGAAAAGAAAAGAAAAAAAAAGAAGAAAAGGAAAGACAGTGATTCGTGAATAGTTTAAGATCACCTGGCCAGGTAAAGTAGAAATCTATTTATACCCGGTTAGTTAATGATGATTTAGATAAATGGTTTTGTGAAGTTCAAGAAAAGAGAGAATGTTTTATTTAGTTCACTCCATGCGCATTGATGTTTTCTTCCATGATTATGTGTAGTAAAGTTATAGACTTTACTAGTGGTTTGATGTGACGAATGCATGATATATGAATGAGATTGTAAGCAAGCTGTGAGTGTGTTTGGGCTGTGCGCTAGTCCTTCCTCCACTGACATACCCCGAGGTTGACACACACACACACACATACACACACATACACACACACACGCACACACACACACACACACACACACACACACACACACATATATATATATATAGAGAGAGAGAGAGAGAGAGAGAGAGAGAGAGAGAGAGAGAGAGAGAGAGAGAGAGAGAGAAATCGGAGACAGAAAGGTATAGCAGTGAAGAAAACAAGATCCTTTTGCTTACTGTCCGTGAAAAAGTGGGACTGCGTCCTGAATGACTGCCAGAATCAGGCTGCCCTTGGGCAGAACCCGAGCTCTTCAGTCTTTATGGAGGATTAAAGCACTGCCAAGATGGGCTGGAGGTTGAAAAGGGTGCCTCTTTTAAGTCCCTCTGACCTACTTTCACAACAAATGGCATGGAGCCACAAGAAGTCGTTTTTTCTGCTGTTTTGCAAGCAATCGGTGAGCTCTACAGTGTCAAAAGAACTGAAGGCAAACGTCTGATAACCAAAGACTTCGCCGAGAAGCTTAACCTCAAAGCAGGTGGAAATGTCAAACACAGGACCAACGGTGACAAGCTCTTCCATGAGGTGACCTGTCCTCGGGCAAAACCTACAGGGAGCATATCTGAAGCCTTTCCTGGTCCATTATGAAACTTCAAGAAGAATCCTCAATAAACTAGCCTAAGGTAAATGGCTCCCTCGATGGCCAGCCTGAACATGTCACCGGTTTACAGAGGTTAATGGGTGCCAGTTGTTCCTTGCGCTTTCTGAAACGTCGTCCGTAACTGACGAGACCAAAATCACCAAACCGCATCCTCGGTAAGAAGATCAACAGTGGCAGGATCCTTCAGTTCCCGTCTAAAACTTCCGACTTGAACAGTCGAGATCTAAACCTGTAGGTCAAATCTTCGGGAATCCACAGTGACAGATTAACTCAATGGACAATTCGTGCTGATATTTGGAATACTACCTTGTACAGAGAAAACGTAAATTTATTTCCATGCGCCCCTTCAGTTTTTCACATGTAAGGACGATGACTGACCCAACACTTTGGGACGCTCCAATGGTGATGAAGGAGAAAGACAAGGGTATACTCCAACTTACAAGTGCGTGTTGGCAATGTCTGTCGCAAGCATAAAGAGGGATCAATTATCTCAGTGAAAAAAAAAATAAAGCCGTAATTATTTTCCCTTCGCAACAATGGAAGGAAAAACGCTGGCTGAGGGAAAAGGATGGTGCACAGTTGTTCAGAGCAAGTTACTTAGTTTTGAGTCGCAGGGGAGTTTACACCTCGCCCGCTGCAGAGGCCAAGCCGTGAATGCATGGGAGTTTACACCTCGCCCGCTGCAGAGGCCAAGCCGTGAATGCAGGTCAGGGAAAGGGGTGTTTTCTGTTGGCCGCTCCCCACCAGCCAGCTTACCGCACTGTACTCGGCCATTTGAATGTCATCTGTGCATAGCTGCTCTGGCAGCAATGTGTTGGGCATGGTTGAGCGGCCATTACAAATGGGGCTGTAGGTTTGATAATTAGTTATTGTCATGAAAAATGTAATATATCTGCGCTCTTTGAGATGAGTGAACTGGCAAATTCCCAACAATTCTTTTAATACCAAACTCGACAAGGTTTATTTTCCTGCAGATAACGTAGATGCGGCATGAAGGCTTGTATGCAAGTGGTCAGGCAATTATATTAGAACAATGACAACACACACAAAATTGTGCAAAAATAACGTCATCACTTTCTGGGAATTTAATTTTCCATATTTAACTAGTACACAAGTTTGATACATGCCTCTGCTCAGACTACAGCAACAAAAATGCTGGATCAGAAATCAGAAATGTGTAAAGCCTTGTTTGTTTGCCCTTTCACTAAGCGTCTCACGCAGGACGGAAAAATAAAGCTGTGGGTGGGATGAAGGCGTGAGCACAAAACCCTCAATCCCTCTGTCCTTCCTGCCAAATTGGGAGAAGAATCTATCTAGAAGACAAGTAAGTTTAAACCTGAGCATAAAGAAAGTCCCTTCTGGTGCGAGACATGCTGGAGAAAAAAAAAGTGTAACCAAACCTGAGTAGGCACAACCTTAGCCATGGCAAGAAGCTGCCCCAGAAAGGGGCCATGTTGGAAAGCAATGCCGAGGTGGAGAGGAAAAAAAAATGCCGAAGTAGACATTCATTGGAAGAGCGAGATGGTGCGGAGGGGACTAAGTGAAGGAAATGGCGGAGAGAAGAGAATGGGAAGAGGGGTGGGGGGTTTATGGGACTCTAAAAAATGCGACACAGCAAGAGCCGACGACAAGATAGGAATCAAACCGGAGTTGGCGTTTGCACTTGCGAGTTGCACATATTCATACTCACATGCAATTTCTTTGAAAATGAATAACCGCAAAAACAAAATATCACATGTTTCTTACATGTTCAGTGATTGCTCATGTACTCCAAGGCGTCGTGTGCCACTTTAAGAGAAATGGGGGGCGTGTAATCCAAAGTTCTGCAGCTGTGGACAAGGGCCAAAAGTCCTTGTGC
>CM031621.1:26550171-26560171 GCA_018398815.1 Conus ventricosus
TTCTATTCAAATCTTTAAAAAAAACATTTCAATTGATATTTACGTTTAAATAAGCAATAAGCTGCTAATTGTATAGTTCTGTGGTCCATTCCTATTCAGCTAGGTGAATCTTGTTATTATGGGAAGAAAGAAAGACGTCTTTTTTTTAACTTGTTGAAGTTATCCAGATTTCAGACAGATAATACGATTCAAAAAAGTTTTTGATTGACTTTGGAGATTTTTTTGTTCTAGTATACGGTCCATGTGCTCCAGTGTCTCTTATGAGGTCAATTAAAACCTGTTCGTAAATGTTGCCGTTTGTCTCATGACTCATACCGGCTCAACATGTACAGAGCTTTTACAAACGTTTAAGATTAGCTGGACCAGACTTCCAAAGTCAGTACGTGCCAAGGATTTTTTATAAATTATTTTGGAAACAAAAACTTGTGCATAACACACAAACACTTGCGTTTAACAGACACCTGGGACTATACTCATCTATAGAAGCAGAATGTACTGTCCTATTTTCTAGTTGTCTGCTAAAAAATTTTAATTTCCAGTACTTTATTAGTCTGAACCCATGCTGAAAATTGAATTTATCTTCAAAAATCAAAAAGCACACGTTTTTAAAGGAGAACATTAAATTTACAAACCTTTACAAACCAAGACATTTTTACATATTCGCACACTTCTGGAGCCTTAAAAAAGATACCTCATTTTTCTTCGAAGGGAACCCTGTTCATTTTTCATCATGTTTCTCTTTGTAGACAGTAGGCCAGTAAAAGTGCTGTCCGTATGTTCACGAAAGAAAGGAGACTTTTATGTTTTCCACTGTGCCATAAAGTTCGGTGTTCTGTCACTCACACCTAAGAAGACAAATATATTCTACTAGAGTAGCTATAACTGCTGATGATCTGAACACAGATAGACAGCCAGACAGCCAGGCAGGCAGGCAAACAGGCATGTTGGCAGGCAGGGAGGTAAGTAGGCAGGCAGAACAAAGTCGAAAACAGAATGATAGTAAAAATACAACCAAGAGGTGACAGATGAGGGGTGATAGATGAGGCATATAACGCATTAAGTACAAATATTGGCCTGCACGTACGCAGGTATCAATCTGCAGGTACTCATGTGTTTCTTGATATATACGCAACAATTACGGTCGGCACTTGGCATAATTTTTTTTTTCGTAGAATCCGCACGATTGCTTGAAGATGAAGGGTAACAGAGTTAAGAAATCCGTGAAAGAAAGAATCCCTGTATGCGTAGCCCTCGGTTTTAGTAGAACGCTTAGTTGATCGTCTGTCAATGAAAAAAAAACTATCGAGTACATTATTACATGTCACACACACGCACGCACGCACACACACACACACACACACACACACACACACACACACACACACACACACAAGCACACACACACACACACACACACACACACACACACACACACACACACACACAAGCGCCTGTTTAAGACAGAAATACAACAGGGTGATGGATTATAAAACAACAGGTCAATTAGCACAAAAAAAAGACTAGACAAATATCTTTCCACAAGTCACTGTTGACCATTGACAGGGGATGACAAAGACAGATGGAACTGACCATTCCTGACAGTCAACCGTCAGCGTGTGTCCAAGTGGCACGGTCTTGCCATTCAGTTTGCATGGACATTCGGACCGCGGCACACAGTCCCGACTCCCAGGGTCTGAAATCACACAACACAATCACGACTGTCAACATCATCTTTGCTTCTCGCTTCTTATCTACCACCGTTACACTCGGAGATCAGTTCTTAAGACAAATGTAGTGATCCTGTGCAGAACACCCACATGCCTGTATAACTAACCCCGCAGATTACAAAAAAAGAAAAAGAATAAACGCCCACCAAACACAAAAAATTAAACGTATGTCCTCGAAGACACACAACTGTTCATCGGTAATGAAAACCGTTAATATCCCTTCATATTTACCGTCCCGTTTTGGCTCTTATATGTAGTTCTTTTTTAAACATAGATAAGAGATTTATCATGGTCCTATATCTAAATTTACTAATGCGCATTTTGGCACCAATAATCAAATAGTTAATGCACTTTACGTCCTGACTGGTCAATCCCTCCTTCCTTTGGAAGCCCAGCAAAACATCTGAAACATCAAATTTTACTCTCACATTGAGATCTATGTTTATTTTGCCATCTACAAGCTTCCACAAATCCTCAGCCTTTTTACATTCTACGAATAAATGCTCCATATAATCGACCTTATCTAAACAAAATGTACATCTATTCGTCTGTGTAATTCCAATCTTATTAAACACAATGCTTGTATAGCATATATCACGAAAAATTCTTCTATGATGTTCTCTTAGCCTTCACTCTTTTGATGCAGTGTGAACACGTTATCACGTTTTAATGCTTTTATTTATTTATTTCAGTCTGCCTATGTGTATTTCTCTGAAACATAGGAAGTACGTCAAGCTCAGCTACTATCCCACGCCTTTCAATAATTCTCTTCACACTAATGCCCATTCACACACAAGCGCACCTGCACGTTTTTCATACACGTAAAGCCACACACACCACTATATCTCGATCTCTCTGTCTGTCTCTCTCACTGTGTTTCAGCGATCGCTGGCACGCACACAAGCGCATGCTGGCATGCTCGCAGACTTGCACGCACGCACGCACGCACGCACACACACACACACACACACACGTCCAACCACGCGCATCACTATATCTCTATCTCTCTGTCCGTCCGTCTGTCTCTCTCTGTTTCAGCGATCGCTGGCACGCACACAAGCGCATGTTGGCACGCTCGCAGGCTTGCAAACACACACACACGCACACACACACACACACACACACACACACACACACACACACACACACACACACGAGCACACATACTCTCAAGACTCCGCTTTCTAACTTATTCCCTCATAGTGTACACGATTGCACGCATACACACACACACATTCACACATACACACACACACACACACACACACACACACACACACACTGCACAGTATTTCATGAGTGGTGTGGCCTTTATTCCCGGTTTCAATTGTTTCCTCCGGTGGAAGTGGTAAACATGACAGTACGATAGCGTCAGCACACCAAACATTAGTACATGAGGAAAATCCAGACGCTTTGTATGAAACGATAAATATTAAAATCGGCAAGCAAACGTCGTTTAGTAACTGAACATACAGATTTTGCACGGTGTGTATCATTTTATTTTCAAAAGAGAAAGAGGGTAAAAAAAAGGAGGCTGGAGGCCCCACTTTGAAAATTTTCTTTAACAATTAAAAAAAAAGACACAGGCCTTAAGTTTAGAAGAAAAAAAACCACCGCAGTTTAGTGGAGTCAGCTAGATCTTCTCCTGTTAAAATTCATAGCTCCAACAGGTTCTGAAGACATGCCCCGGTAATCAGTCTGCCTTCCTACCGGGACAGAGTGGGGTTTGGACGAAGCTGAAGCGCCTGTTGGTGTAAGGCAACGATGTGACTGGGATGGTTTGTACAAGGATCTGATGATGGCCTTCATGTGTTTACATGTCACACTATTTAATATCTGTTCTTCCTCAGCACCTAGCTTTGCCGGCCAGCCTATTTCCTCATTTCCTTAAATCCCACTGTATTGGAGAACCACTGTGGCACTATGTGCTGTACCTGATGCTCTGCGATGTTCGATCTAGCTGAGACAGACTGATTACATCACTTAGCTCATGTTTTGCTCCTCTCCCTTCCCCCTCTTCCTTCCTCTACCTTACCCCCCTCCCTCAACCAGTGTCCCTCTCCCCTTCGTTACGCCCCTCCTCACCCCCCTCTCTTTCTCTCTCGCTCACTCTCCTGTCCTAAAGAAACTGTAAGACAACAGCTCATTTAAGCTAATATCCAAGAAAGACAAGAAAAACAGAAGTTGTTACGTACCATGTATCTGATAATAGATAATATCCAAGAGCAACATAAGTTGTAAGAAAGCAAGTAACAGATCTAAGAGAAGATTTAGAAAGTCGTAATAATACATGCGCCTAATCTAAATAGATACGCAAGGAAAACAGTAATCATTATAGAACTTGTACTTGATTTAAAGCAATGCTCGAGGGAAACATAAAAAGTTGAAATAAAGCAACAACAAAAAAGGTGACGAGGTCATGGGATATTCATCAGATCCAAGGTGATAAAAAAGGAAGACAAGAAAAACGAAAGCTGCACCAAGGCCACTTACGTGCTCGGACGAAGCCATTCGGGCAGAAGCAGCCTTCTACACAGAGCTGGTTTCCACACCCCCTTGGTTCTTCTCCACAGACTTCTTGGCAGGCACTGCCGCACTCTTGATACTGCTCTTTGGCCTCACACTGGATGGCTGGTGAAAGTCAGGACAAAATCCAGTGTTGTACGATACTATATAACACAAAGACCAGCACTGTACCATACTACGTTATTCGACGCTATATCATACTATGTTCCACTGTACCACACTAAACTGCATTACACTATGTTACACTGCACTGCACAACACTGTACTACATTACATTATATTCTGCTGTGTCATGCTACACTGCACTATTCTATGCAAAAATGCTACAGTAGGGTCAACTGTATTATGCTACATCATTACACATGAAACAACACGTCGCGACACTACACGACATAACACAATAGTACGTTACAATACCATACAACACAACACTACACTACACGACGTAATACTTCTGTTAAGTGAACTACAATACACTACACACATCTGTACTATTCTATACTATTCTGTACAAGACTAGACCAGACTCCATTCCACTCCATTCCTACTCCACTCCACTGGGCTGGACTGGACTGGGCTGGACTGGACTAGACTAGACTAGAGACTTGACTAGACTGTGTCATGCTGTGCTGTGCTATGCTGCAATGTGCTACGATGTGCTATACTGCGTTGTCTTGTCCTATGTGTTGTGCTATGTTGTGGTATGCTACATTATAAACTGAAACTATCCCTGAAATCCATCCTCGAGTAGTAAAGCGTGAGAAAAGCTTGGTCACTCACAATGGCCGTGGAGTAGTGGGACAAGATTGTGTGATCAATCCAATCCAACCTAAAAACTGGCAGAAAATGTAAAATTCGGAATGCAACAGATATGGCAAAGGAAAACTTCAAGATGAAGGAAATAATGGGACACACATAAACTGACAGGGCTTCTGTAACTGGCAGAAAATGTGAAGTTCGAAATGCAACAGATATGGCAAAGGAAGACTTCAAGATGAAGGAAATAATAGGACACACATAAACTGACTGGGCTTCTATCGGCAGAAATGGATTTGTGGTCAATTGCAAAAGAAGAACCACAAAACAGACATAGTAATACAGAAGATGCAGAAAGAAGAGGATGCCGAAAGAATCCAAAACGCAGTGCAGTAAAGCCAAAAGGAGCAGTGGACTACGTGAAAAAACGAACTCAAAGAAGTTTTTGCTGTAATATAATATGGCTTAAAGCTCCTGTTAGGATCAGCTTCATCCACGAATCTGCATGTAACGTCCTGCCCTCGAATTCAACCCTGCTGAAAAGGGGGAAATCAAATGATCCTGCAGTCTGTTCGGTCCAGGTTAAAAAAAAAATAAATAAATAAAACGACGGAACACGTCCCGAGATTAAACAAAACATGGTTACCCCAGGGGAAGTACACATGGAATTACAACCAACTGTTTGAGGAGATGGTGCATGCAGTTAGCAGTGCAAGAGTAAAAATTCGGCACCAGAGGCTCCAGCAACGATCTCTCTACAACATGGCAGGTGGCCACAAACCATGGTCTGGAACAGCCGTGACATCAAGCGCAAGGAAGTAGGGGTTACTAGATGGAGTGGATAACTATACTGCAGATCTTCCAAAATTGGAAAACATCCAGAGATCACCAAGGAGAGTGCACGAGACGTACATAGTACTCCGTTCAGGTTCATCAAAACAAATGATCCTGATTTAACTCACTGCGCTATATGAAACCAGAATGAAACAATCTGCACCCACAAGACTGAAAAGCATGTCGATCTACCAGCAGAATACTGAAGTCCTGGCCAAGAAGCTGTAGCACGGTTGTTTAAGGGTTCATCAGCCTATGATCTCATGAAGAAGCTCTCGGTTTCTGGCAAGAAGAGGACCAGAACTCTAAAGACAATAGCTAAGGCAGCTAAAAGGAATTCCAGCTTGATCTGATCGAAAAGGAGCAAAAGCAAACTTCATGAAGCTTCAATTCCCAACTTGGAGCATACGTTTGACAGCGATGTGGATAAAGCACCCATCAAAAAGTAGCACCATGAGACGCCCTGGTGAGGTGAGGGTGGTTCGAATCTCAGCGGCGCCAGAAATATTTCTGAAAACAGTTAGGCTTCTAGGAGTCATGACCTACATCTACCATGATGACATATGTGAATAAAAGATTTTCAAAGGAAAATCATGTTGTTGGTGCTTCATGCCTTTATGGAATCTTCGTTTACGCTCTGGATAGCATCAAATATGCTCAACAGCATCTTCGTTTACGCTCTCGATGGCATCAAATATAATCTAGTAACGTGTGCAAAGAGTGACCAATTTTAGTGTCACTGTCAGTATAAGTTGTCAATGCCATCACCAAACTGGATTTTGTTAAATCACGATTGCTAATACGAGTTTGTGGGACCTTTTAACTATTAACCCCACTGAGACCATGGAGAAATAATTACTTTGTAAATGCCTGCATGCCAGCATGTGCGTACGTGTGTGCATGAGCGCACGCACGTGTGTGTGTGTGTGTGTGTGTGTGTGTGTGTGTGTGTGTGTGTGTGTGTGTGCTTACGTGTGTGCATGCATGAGTGTGTGTATGTGTGCACATGCGCGTGCATGCATGTTGTGGTGTGTGTGTGTGTGTGTGTGTGTGTGTGTGTGTGTGTGTGTGTGTGTGTGTTTTGTGTGTGTGTATGTGCATGTGTATGAATACGTATGTGTGCTTGCATACGCGCAGTGTGTGTGTGTGTGTGTGTGTGTGTGTGTGTGTGTGTGTGTGTGTGTGTGTGTGTGTGTGTGTGTGGTGTGTTTGCATGCGTAGGTATGGCTATTTGTTACATTTTGTATCTACATTAGTCTGAATATACAGAAGAAAGCGGTCAGCAGAATATCACACACACACACACACACACACACACACACACACACAAACACGCGCGTGCGCATGAATGCACACACACACACACACACACACACACACACACACACACACACAGTAATCACCAGAACGATTCTTTAGAAACAATGTGTAACCGTGGCAAAACATAAACTATGCAGATACCTAGAATGCAGCATTAAGACGCAGACTTACGGCAAAGTCTCTGGTGCCTGTATTTAGACGGGTACCCAGCTGCGCTGCAGAAGGTGGCAAAAGCAGCAATGGCATCGCACAAACACTCACAGTCTCCTCCACTCTCACACCTGAAAACATGAAAGCAGTACTTATGAAAATAGGGGGCGGTGGGGCGGGAGAGAGACAGACAGAGAGAGAGAGAGAGAGAGAGAGAGAGAGAGAGAGAGAGAGAGAGAGACAGAGATACTGAAACAGACAGGCAGAAAACAACACACAGATAGATAGACAGACAGTCAAACAGACAGACAGTCGGACAGACGGAGACAGAGATGGAGAGACAGAGACGGACGGACGGACGGACGGTCACACACACACACACACACACACACGCACACACACACACACACACACACACACACACACAGATAGGGGGGGGGGGAGGTTGGGATGAGAGAGAGGGAAGAAATAAAGATGGAAAGAGACAAAGACGAGAGAGAGAGAGAGAGAGAGAGAGAGAGAGAGAGAGAGAGAGAGAGAGAGAGAGAGAGAGAGAGAGAGAGAGAGAGAGAGAGAGAGAGAGAGAGAGGACCTTTGTCGGTGAAAACTGAATTAAGCGCTGACAAATATGCAGAAGAAACTGGACTGGTAACCCAGCTTGTGTCTTTTTGAACAGCCATAATCTATGGCCCTATGTCCATCTACTATGTACAAAAATTTTACAAAATTATAAATATAAAGTCACAGTTTTATGTAGAGTGTTATAATTTCATGTAAGTTCCGTTCTGCTTTGACGCAACAATGTCGGTTACAATAAACTTTTCGATGTTTCGTTTTCAAAACACATCTTTAAAGGCTTGGACGTAAGCATGTCGAAGTTGGATTTAATTTCATATAGCTCACGGTAAAACGTCGGTATGTCTGTGGTACCCATGCTCAGTTCCGTCATACCATTCTTGCCTACCCCCGTTAGCAGAAGCAAAGGAGCGAACGCGAGAAATAATGAGGAAAATCTGTTACACTCCAAGTGATATTTTTCCATTTATCATACAATTTTACTTGTAAGTGCATTGTATATCAGCTGTTTATTGATTGGTACCAGTCCATCGGCGAAAACATTGATTAAAAAACGGAGGTGGTGTTTCATCCAGGGTTTTCGACTCCAAACCAACGAATCTGCGCTTTTGAGGGTCAATCCGTTGACAAACAAAGAATATTAAGTTGAGAGACATTTCCACAAAAAGAGCGTAACTAATGAAAGAGCAGCTCCTTCTCCGTTCAACATCGCCGACTGCCGACAGTGACAATTTTCCATAGGAAGTAAAACGTGAAAGCGCAAGCTCTAAAAGGCGCGCTGGTGAAACGAAAAACTTGTGGCCTGACACACAGAGCGGAGAGTGGAAAAGACACAACAAAAGAAGTTGATTAATCAAACAATTAGATGAAAAGACATATCTCACACTATTCATTATAACTCTGGTAACGAAAGTGATGATCCACGTAACAAATCGAAATGTTGCTGGCAAAAGATGCAGCAGTACACTTGATGAATGAATCCGACTGTCGCCAACACGCTAATCCTGAATCCAATATCAGCGAGAGCGGGGAAGGAACTGCTCCCGACAAGATTAAGCAAGAGTTAGAACAGGACTCTGATGTTGTCCTTCCCCTTCATCTCCTAACGTACGCCCCCCCCCCCTCTCTCTCTCTCTCTCTCTCTCTCTCTCTCTCTCTCTCTCTCTCTCACGCGCGCACTCTCTCTCTCTCTCTCTTTCTCTTACTCACACACATAAACATCCACAGGCCATCCAAGTCTTCGATTTGATGGCTGATGTTCTTGCCAGCATGTTAGAGGCAAGAATAGATGACAGTAAAATACAAAACAAATTTGATGAACGCCAAGAAATTTTTTCCAAGAGCTGATAGTGAAGCGTGTTCCATCATGGACTACTACAACAGGGCCGCTAGTCTGGCCCTTCAGCATAATTATTCAGAGCAGCCTCTTACAGCTGCTACATTTGTCCTCGCCAAAACCTGTAACACTTTGGCGGCAGAAAGCAAAATACTGCCTTGGGATCCAGATCGAGAATTTGAGACACTGAAAATGCTTTAGCAGTGGAATGGAATAGATGGACAGTTTACGTCTTTTCCCTTTCAGCATGATCCAAAGGTGGAAGAAGACCAGGTAGGGTTTATCGTCCTATCACACTGGCCCACAACACTGAATCCCTAAATGCCCATACATTTAATGCAAGTTTCATTCTACCCACTTCCAAAAAGAAAAACGTATTCTGTGACACCAAAATCAAAAACATATACTAATTATAAACATTTTTTTCAGTAAACCAGCTTTGTTAAAATAAAACCGGACTTCTTCAGTTCTGAGAAACTTGTAAAATGTGTAAAGTTTGTTAAAGCTCCCCTTAAGTCATTTTTCTAAATAGCTGTGTAAACGCATGAATTCGGTTTCGAATTCAAAATATTAAGTCGCTGAATCACGTAGATTAATCCAAACGTGAATCATACAGAAACAGTTGTAAGTTACTGTCAAGCACCACAGAATTACCCTTAAAGCGAGTAAGAGGACCAGTGAGTGTTTTGCCTTTGACAGCTGTCCGAAGGGACCAGCGGCCGTCTGTATATAGGTTACAGGTCAAATGTATCATCAATCAATTATGTTGCATATA
>CM031621.1:26565171-26572671 GCA_018398815.1 Conus ventricosus
GTGAAAACGGATTTCAGGAAGGCATTTCGAAGGTTGATGGTCAGTTTCGTCAAGGCCTACAGGAGAATCATTATATTTTTGAAGAGCTGACTTCAGTTCGCTAAGAGGAAGAGGCACATTGTACTTTTCAGAATTGTTAAAGGAAAGGTTGCAGAGAGACTTTTCCTTGAAATGATTTTTTTTTCAAAGACAAGATAATTGTTTTCGAAAGTGGATGCAAACAGAGTAGCTAAAGCTTCTGTTTTGTAATCAGGACATCTGGCAGTTATGGGTGGTGGATAGGAGGATTTGTGCTTTTTCCTTTCAGTTGTTTCACTTTTCCAGACTATTTTCCTTGGTGTTCTTCACTGTCAGCTTGCAGCAGAAGTCCTAAAACTGACGTTTGTTTATCTCGTAAACTTTGAGAGATTTGGCATGGTGAATTTGGTGGGCCCAAACGTTGCACGCTGATGGTTTGTGCTATTCACCGCGATGAGCCCTCTTGTGGGGATGTTAATTTACTGACAGAGTTAAACTAGAGAGATTCCAGCATCTGATATTTGTTTGAAGGTGGGATATTGTTGGCTTTTTTAACAAAGTTGGGCTCCTGCAGGGTCGATACTTTGCCAAGCCTCATCTTCTATTATTCCACTTGAATATTCACAAGGAAAAGAGCCCCGTTAGCTTTGTTAAATCAAAGGCACTCTAGTAGTGGGAAATGACAGGTCTGTCTGACAGCAGACAAACTCTGTCGACACTTTCTATACCACTGAAGAAAATGGCATACCAGACAAGCTAACTGTCAAGGACGAATTCCTTTGATTCAAGAAGGTTATGTTTTATTCTGTTCTGACTTTCTACATTTCTTTTTCCTTAAAGCAACTGGAGCAGGATTTGGATGAGGAAAGGTGGTAACGTCTTAACTGGCACAGACAGCCAGGCTGTTAAACGCACCCTGAAAGTCAGGAATGTTGACAACAGTTGGTATTAACGGTTCGTAATTCAGTTGAGATTTTTTTCCTGTACTTTCCTCGTCTTTAAGCTTTTCAGTTATCCAGCAAGAATCTCTGAATCTTGATTCTTGTTATCATCGTATTATTACTCTTATTATAGTTATTATTATTACACTTATTATAGTGATTATTTGTTAATGGTTGTTAATGGTTACCCCAGTCTACCATACCACTTTTTGATATGAATGGATATAATATCTGAATGTAAAGAAAAGCATTTTCAATGGTATCGTTATTTTAGCAGAATCTGCGAACTCTTAATCTTGATTATTGTTATCCTCGTTATTAATACTCTTATTATAGTGATTATTATTACTCTTATTATAGTGATTATTTGTTAATGGTTATCCCAGTCTGCCATATCACTTTCTGATACGAAATAATACCTGAATATAACGAAAAGCATTTTCAATGGTATCATTATTAGCAGAATCTGCGAACTCCGTATAAACTTAAAACGGGTCTTTCCATATATCTAACACACAAAACCGCATTTGGCTGTATACTAGCCACATTTTCTTTCTTAAACTATCAAGGGTGGAGACGCTCTATGCTGCATGCCATGTGATAAGTCAGTTAGTATAAAGCCGCCTCTTACTGGGTGCTGGGACTTGCACATAGAAAGGCCTAAGCATTTCACTGCAGACTCCATGAAGAGCTTGCTGATATATCCTACCCAATATGAATTTTTTCATTCAGATTCTTTTTTTTATTTTAAATGACAGACATACAGACAATGACTGAAAGAATAGGCTGGTATTTTGGTGAGAGCTTAACGTATTTTTTTCAATGTATATAGCCATGTTTTTAACGTGCTTAAATACCTGATCTAGTCTCCAAGGTCAGCGGGGCTATAAACAACACGATCTGATCCGATTTGCCTATAGAAGTCCTTAAGGTCGAAACACGCTGCTTCTCGTTATGTCCTTCATATGTTTCTTTCTCTCGGGAGCCAGTATCCATTTCCGATTTCTATGTATCATCTTTGGAAGTCATGGACGTTTGGATTATTCTTGATAGTACGCCCGACAGACAAGGACCACAGCATGGTCCACGTTGCAATATCTTATGGATCCTAAATCAGAAGTTTATGGACTAAAACATGGATTACGTACTAACACTTCTCATGATCTTAAACACAACAGGCAAGGACTACAACAAGGTATGGTCTGTGTGGTTACGTTTTCCCGTTGATCCTGAATGAGATAGCAGTAACTCATATGCGTCACACAGTAAAACGATCAATAGGTTTTGCAGATAGCGGACAATGTCAAAGAAAAGTGACGGAATTAAAATGTCTGCCCAAACCGAAAAGGCAATAACAAAGACAATACATCCCGTCGATTACAAACTAGATTGCAGTGATAAAAATGTGTCACTGAATAAAACAAACTACTGATCACTGTTGACGTAAATGACCGCTTGACGTTTTGCGGGCTTACGGTTTTGTTAAATTTTGAATCAGACACGCCATGGCTAAACGGTTCTTCCTCTTCGTTACTCGACTAGAACTCTGAGGATAACCAATGTGTGTGTGTGTGTGTGTGTGTGTGTGTGTGTGTGTGTGTGTGTGTGTGTGTGTGTGTGTGTGTGTGTGTGTGTTAAGCGGCCGTTTTCGTCCCACTAGTCAGAATGCCATATTCTCTTTTCGGGGAATTAACACATTAAAACTGTTGATCCCAGACACCCCTAAACGTACGACATTCTGATCCTAAGCAAGAGGAAAAATAAAGGAAATGTACTCGCGCAAAATTTCTCAACTTCACCAAAGCCAGATACGGGAGATGGAATTCATTGTGCAATGAAATCATATTCAAATATGTAATTTCCTTTCAAAATGTACAAGATCTAACAATCCCAAATTAGAAGAACAAAAATGGGTAGCATTCACGTGGGAATACACATGGCTATTGATTCTTGACCACACGACCAAACTGCAAAAAAGAAAAGACCGAACAGTGAAATAGACAGATCACCGAGTTTGTATTGGGGAGATTTTCGCAAAGTATTATCCTTCCTGTCTGGCTGAATACCGGCCCGACTCCACAGGTATTTCAAGCACTTAGAAACGGTTGCAATTTGACCAAGAGGGTAAGCCATAATGATTTGTACTGACAATTTTTGAGTTCTTACTGTACTACTACTGCTGCTGCTGCTACTACTGCTACTATTCCTACTTTTGCTCCTGCCGCTGCTGCTGTTGCTGCCATAATCGTTTTCATCATCACTATTATCATTATCATTGTTAATACTATAAAATAAAAAAAAACATTTCTATGGAGCAGCACTACATTGCAATCCATTTATAATGACAGAAGTAGAAACTTTTCTCTTAAGATTACAACTTTCTTCAAGTATAACATGGTAATTTTACACACAAATGCACATTCTGCTAGCCATCCGACATATAATGGTATCCAGGAAGTAACTAACCCAACAACCATCAGTAAACCAGCCAGTCAACCGATCAGCCAGCAAGTCTACGATTTCATTCACCAAAAAAATACAAAATAAATCTTATCACGTCAAACTAATCTGCACAATTAAAACAGAAACATCAATGGACGTTAAATTCTTGATATGCATAATCTCATAAAATAAAGAAATAACTGCACGATGTAAGCAATACAATTTTTAAAAGTTCAAAAATATGAAATACCAAAGAATCTAATAAAATGTCGATACAGCCTCCCAGCACCAACCTCCACTCCTCCCATTTTTACCTATCTCTCCACTACCCTTCTAAAGAATGAAAAATTGCGTTGAACACGCCCTAGAGCTATAAGGAGGAAAAGGAGGGGAGGCGATATCCATATTTTTCCATTATCCAAACAAAATAATCAATCACATTTTAATCCAGCTTGTTGTTTAAATGCATCAGTTGATAAAGATTTCTAAACCGTCATATCACGTCAGGATTTGAGATTTGGCAAAGACGGTGCTCTTAAACTATAGAGGCTGGCTGACTTCATAATTTCATTCATTTACAAAGTGTGATTCCAATGCATTCGCGTGTGCGTGTGTGTGTGTGTGTGTGTGTGTGTGTGTGTGTGTGTGTGTGTGTGTGTGTGTGTGTGTGTGTGCGAGCGTGTGCGTGCGCATGTGTGTAATCAAGCAACCACAAGACGGCGGTAATGTTCCCAAAATAGCTGAAGAGATGTGGGGCTGCACTTGAGCATTAACAAGTACGAGAATATGTCATAGATACTAGCATGTTCCAAACACTAATTAATTCTAGATTTAACAAAGACCGTCACTATAAGATTGATAGTTAAGAAAATATAACTGTACACACACACACACACACACACACACACACACACACACACACATGGACGTTTACACCACACAAAGATGCAATACAGATTTTCAGAACACAGTATCCTTACAAATGTTCATATTACACTGAAAGTTTTTGTTATACGTACATTTGTAGTTCTCTATTCTTCGAAATTTATTTACTGCTGACTGTTAAACATTGGCACAATAGAAGCAAAAAAGACATCGGGGTGAACACAAATTGCTGATGTTTTTATTCAAGAGTTATGAAATACGTGCGAAAAAGCTGTGCATTTTCATCACATATATAACTTGAGTTTAACTACACGTCATGTGAACATTATTTGCTATCATACGTTTTTTCTAAGGAAACCATGGATCACCAATCGTTACACGATAATCCAGATAATATGCATACTACTGTCCGTCTTTTTGTCTGTCATCTGTAATTCAGTAGAAAGAAACTCGTGGAGATCGTGGCAGCAGAGAGTCCTCAGAAGAGAAGCCCCCTTCAAGCAAGTGTTTCGGCCCTTATCTCCTGACACTCTAGGGGGGTTGGGCCACACCCGGTTCATGACTCCGGATGTCCCTCTGCTGCCCCCCCCCCCCCCTTTTTTTTCCCCCATCTTGGGACGAGCCATGGCTGGGATTCGAACCCATGACCCTCTGGACATGCTCATTTTCTACTTAATGACTCGCGCTTTAACCACTGAGCCACAGGGACACCTGATATTTGTAGGGAAATTAAGCCTTATGAAGTTCACTTTTGTTCCTCCTTGACCAGATCCAGCTTGAACACCTCTCTGCCGCTTCTGCCATTGCTTTCAGGGCTCTGGTTTTTTCCTTCCCTGCAACTGAGAGCTGTTTCATGAGGCTGTATGCAGACGTTCCTACAAATCCCCTAGCTCCAATTTCTGCAGTGAGGACTTTGACCTGATAGCCTTCTCTCCTCAGGCTGTTTGCCAGATCAGCATACTTTTCAGTCTTGTAGATTTGAGCTGCCTCCATTCTGTTCTCATATAGCACCGTGAGCTCGATCATGATCAGCTGCTTGGTTGACTTAGAGTGGACTACTATGTCTGGTCTCATGCCACTCTTGCTGATGATCTCTGGGTGACTCTTCCATTCTGGGAGGTCTGCAGTGCACTCCCAGTCATCTGCCCCATCCAGCAGACTCTGCCTGCATGTTTCGAGTGGCACTGTTGTTCTCTGGCCATGATTTGCTGCCTCCTGCCGTGAAGAATGTTGCGGGTGCTTTTGGAGTCCTGATTCTCCCTTTTGTGGTGTTGGTACTAGCCCAGACTACTTGTACAATCTCTTTGAGCACTTGGTTGTGCCTCCATGTGTACCTTCCTTGAGCCAGGGCTACTTTACATGAGCTTAGAACATGCTCCACTGTTTGTTTTTCATGGCAGAGGGGGCATGCAGGATCGTCTGTTTTCCCCCACTTCACCAGGTTTGCATTTGAGGGCAGAAGGTCATATGCAGATCTGAGAATGAAGCTGATCCTGAGAGGGGCCATGTGCCAAATGTCATTCCAGGTTAGACTTCTTTGGATTACATTCTCCCACGTTGTCCATTGCCCTTGCTGGCTCTGCTGGACTGCTTTTTGGAGTCTTTTTTGGTCTTCTTCTTTTCTCATCTCCTGAATCATCATGTCTCTTTTGGCTTTTCCTTTGGCCTTTGACCACCATTCAGTTTTGGTCACCCCCAATCCTTGTCTGTTGGTCTGTGTGTGTCCTGTTATTTCTCTGATCTTGAGACTTTCTTTTGCAGAATCCATCGCCTCTTGAACTTTCCATTTTCTGCCTGTCTTCAGCTGGGGCTTGATTGCTTCTACCACCTTGTCTCCTGAGTCCTCCAGCATGCTTTGAAGTCTGATCTTCCCTGCTTTGTATTCCTCCAGGATGGATTTCAGTGGTAGTTTGAGCTTTGCTTGGCGACAGTACAGCGCGATGTCAGTCAGACAGGGTGGGACACCAAGCCATTTCCTTGTGAACTTGTTGATTTTGGCTTCCATTGCTTCCACTGTGCTGGTGCAGATGTCGTATATCATCAGAGGCCATAGGAGCTTTGGTATCAGCATGAACTGCAGACACCAGACCTTGTATTTGCCAGGGAGCCCACACTGGTCAATGGTCTCCAAGCCTTCTTCCGCCATCTGCTTGGTTTCTTTTGCTCTTTGTGTGTCTTTCAGCGTATCATCATACCATCTTCCAAGGCTCTTGACTGGTTCTTCTGTGACTGTTGGAATGGCCTGGTTGGCAACACTGAAGACCACAGATTCGGCCACTTTTCCTTTCCTCAGTGAGAGACTCCGTGATTTCTTTGGCTTGAACTTCATTCTGGATGAGGCAACTATGTCGTCCAGCCTCTCCAGCACATGACGTGTCTCGTCTTCTCTGGATGAAATCACTGTAGTGTCATCCATGAAGGCCTTGAGAGGAGGCATCTTGTATCCATCGCCAAGGTCTGTTTGTCTCGCGTTGTTTGTTGCTGCTTTCAAGATGACTTCCATTGCCAGCACGAACAGTATCGGGGAAATTGCACAGCCCATTGCAATGCCCACTTCCAAGTTGATCCAATCAGTTGTGTACTCCTTGGTAGAGAACCGCATTGAGAAGCCATTGAAGTACTTCTTGAGCATGTCGCGGATATTCTTTGGCACATGGTACATCTCAAGAGCCAACTGTATCATCTCATGGGGCACAGATCCATATGCGTTTGCCAGATCAAGCCACACTACGTCCAGGTCTCTCTTTTCTGTTTTTGCATATAGTATATGCTTTATGATTAACGTTTCGTTTTTAGCACAACCTAAGCTTCTACCTACTATCCCTTTATGCGTTTTGATATACATCAAATTTCGGGATGGGAAGGATATAGATCAGGGGCACGGGATGGGGACTTCATTTTTAATCTACAGTATGATCAATTAACTAAAGTGACTTGAATCCATTTGAACAGAAAACTGAGGAAATATTTATTGATTTTTCAAGAACAGCTCTTTTTAATTCCCTGAAAATTTTTTACTGAAAAAGAGTATTTCTTGCTCAATATTTTTTGTGGAGTTACAAGAGGCCTGAAAATATTGTTCCTGAGCTGCTGTTTTCGCCAAACCCAAAGGATCAAATTCCAAATTATGGATCGCACGTGCAAAGAAGAAAACGGCAACAGTGATGTGTCTTTTTCACTTTGAAGTCCGTTAAAATGCTACCACTTAAATCTC
>CM031621.1:26575171-26585171 GCA_018398815.1 Conus ventricosus
GGGAGAAACGGGATGCAAAAATCGTCCAAAGACTCGATGCACGATAGGGAAAAGCACCCTTGAACACAAACTAGCCACATATGGGGACATTGTGTATCCACATGTAGAGACGCCTATGGATAAAACTACCCAAGAGAAAACACCTCCAAAGAAATCCAGACCCCAAAGAAAAGATGGACAAGATCAAGTCCAAAAGAACAACCTCAAGAAGCAAATGAAGACCGCACGCCAGCTGAAAAACAAGGTTTGGGAAAAAAACTGTGGGAAGACCTGAAAGAAAACACAGCGCCCTCAGCAAAGCGGAATCTGCGAGAAAGAGGAAGAGCAAAAAAGAAAGAAACAAAGCGCTTTTTCAGAGACCCCTTCCAGTTTGCCAGAACACTGTTTGAGCGGGGCCAAATCGGGGACCCTAAGTGTGGACAAAGGAGTTCTTGAGCAGAAATCTGAGGAAAACATACTCTGACCACAGAGCAAAGCACCACTCGACATTCAAGGTCTGGTTTTGGCCAACCAACCCTGGGGAAACAGTTCAAGGGCAAACCCCAAACGTTGGCGGAAATCAAGAAGGTGGTCGACAAAGCCAGACCCAAATCATCACCAGGGCCAAACGGAATACCTTACCAGTTTTTACAAGAAATGTCCCAAGGTGCTGGAGTGGCTCACACGGGTTGCTGCGATGGGCTTGGAGAAACCAAAGATCAGCGGCCAGTGGATGACGGCAGATGGTGTGTACACCCCCCAAAGAGCAAACGCAAGTGACATCAGCCAGTTCAGGCCAAAAACACTACTGAACGCGAAGGGAAAATCTTCTTCTCTGTCATGGCAGCAAGGCTGACCAAGTACCTGATGGAAAACAAGTACTTGGATGTGTCAGTCCAAAAAGGTGGCATCCCAGGCATGGCGGGCTGTGTAGAACACGCCACAATGATCTGGGACGCAATCCAAAAAGCAAAAACAAAAAGAGAGACCTGACGTAGTGTGGCTTGATCTGGAAAACGCATATGGATCTGTGCCCCTGAATGATACATTTTGGCTCTTGAGATGTACCATGTGCCAAAGAACATCCGCGACATGCTCAAGAAGTACTTCAATGGCTTCTCAATGCGGTTCTCTACCAAGGAGTACACAACAGATTGGATCAACTTGGAAGGGGGCATCGCAATGGGCTGTGAAATTTTCCCCAATACTGTCGTGCTGGCAAGGGAACTCATCTTGAAAGCAGCAACAAACAACGCGAGACAAACAGACCTTGCGATGGATACAAGATGCCTCCTCTCAAGGCCTTCATGGATGACACTACAGTGATTTCATCCAGAGAAGACGAGCCCACGTCTTTGTGCTGGAGGCGGGACGACATAGTTGCCTCATCCAGAATGCAGTTTCAAGCCAAAGAAATCACGGAGTCTCTCACTGAAAAGGAAAAGTGGCCGAATCTGTGGTCTTCATGTTGCCAACCAGCCATTCCAACAGTCACAGAAGAACCAGTCAAGAGCCTTGGAAGATGTATGATGATACGCTGAAAGACACACAAAGAGCAAAAAAAAACCAAGCAGATGGCGAAAAAGGGCTTGGAGACCTTTGGGACCAGTGTGGGCTCCCTGCAAATAAAAGGGTCGGGGTGTCTGCAGTTTATGCTGATACCAAAGCTCCTATGGGCCCCTGATGATATACACATCTGCACCAGCACAGGTTGAGGCAATGGAAGCCAAAATCAACAAGTTCACAAGGAAATGGCTTGGTGTCCCACCCTGTCTGACTGACATCGCGCTGTACTGTCGCCAAGCAAAGCTCAAACTACCATGAAATCCATCCTGGAGGAATACAAAGCAGGGAAGATCAACTTTAAAGCATGCGGAAGGGCTCAGGAGACAAGGTGGTAGAAGCAATCAAGCCCCAGTTGAAGACAGGCAGAAAATGGAAAGTTCAAGAGGCGATGGATTCTGCAAAAGAAAGTCTCAAGATCAGAGAAATAACAGGGCACACAAAAGACCAACAGACAAGGACTGGGGGTGACCAAAACTGAATGGGGGTCAAAGGCCAAAGGAAAAGCCAAAAGAGACATGAAAGATCAGGAGATGAGAAAAGAAGAAGACCAAAAAGACTCCAAAAAGCAGTTTCCCGCAGAGCCAGCAAGGGCAATGGACAACGTGGAGAATGCACTCCAAAGAAGTCTCACTTGGAAAAGACATTTGCACATGGCCCCTCTCAGGGCAGCTTCATTCTCAGATCTGCATAGACCTTCTGCCCTCAAATGCAAACCGGTTTAAAGTGGGGGAAAACAGACGATCCTGCATGCCCCCTCTGCAATGAAAAACAAACGTGAGCATGTTCTAAGCTCATGTAAAGTACCCTGGCTCAAGAAGTACACATGGAGGGACAACCAAGTGCTCAAAGAGATTTTTACAAGTAGTCTGGGCCAGTACCAACACCACAAAAGGGAGAATCAGGACTCCAAAAGCACCCGCAACATTCTTCACGGCAGGAGGCAGCAAATCATGGCCCAAAAACAACAGTTTCCACTCGAAACATGCAGGCAGAGTCTGCTGGACGGGGCAGATGACTGGGATGCACTGCAGACCTCCCCGAATGGAAGAGTCACCCAGAAATCATCAGCAAAAGTGGTATGAGACCAGACATAGTAGTCCACTCTAAGTCAACCAAGCAGCTGATCATGATCGAGCTCACGTGCCATATGAAAACAGAATTTGGGGGCAGCTCAAATCTACAAGATTGAAAAGTATGCTGATCTGGCAAACAGCCTGAGGACAGAAGGCTATCAGGTCAAAGTCCTCACTGCAGAAATTGGAGCTAGGGGATTTGTAGGAACGTCTGCATACAGCCTCATGAAACAGCTCTCAGTTTCAGGGAAGGAAAAAACCAGAGCCCTGAAAGCAATGGCAGAAGCGGCAGAGAGGGGTTCAAGCTGGATCTGGTCAAGGAGGAACAAAAGTGAACTTCCCTAAGGCTTAATTTCCCTACAAATAAACAGGTGTCCCTGTGGCTCAGTGGTTAAAGCGCAGTCCTTAAGTGGGAAAATGAGCATCTCCAGAGGGTCATGGGTTCGAAACCCAGCCATGGGTCGTCCCAAGATGGGGAAAAAAAAAAAAGGGCAGCAGAGGGACATCCGGAGTCATGAACCGGTGTGGCCAACCCCCCTAGAGTGTCAGGAGATAAGGGCGAAACACTTGCTTGAAGGGGGCTCCTCTGAGGACTCTCTGCTGCCACGCTCTCCAACGAGTTTCTTTCTACCTGTGAATGCCTGTGGGTTTTTTTTACGTATTATGGATATGTCAAGGAGTACTTTAGAGTCCGGAAGATTCATTTCAAACAACGCGGCAAAGGAAAATCAGTCATTGATGTATTCTTCTGTGTTTCTTAGGGCAGAAAGGTACTCTCGCGATATCTGACATGATATGTGCTTGTTGCCAAAATGTGGTTATACAAAAATAACCTAGTACCTACCAATCCCAACTGCTCGCATGCATTTTATAAAACACACAAAGCAGAGGGAGTGAAATTAAAATGGTTTCAATTAGAATTATCGCGACAGGCAGTTACTAACACAAACGGAAATTTTAAATAATGAAAACTACAGCTTCTACGATTCTATGAAAGAGTTACGAGTCCATCCTACTCTTTTGGACAATGCAAAATAGTTGAAATTTTTTTGGACAAGCTTAGAGCGCAAAAGAAATGAAACATGTGTCAATGTAAATATTGAAAAAGATATGGCAATTGTTAACATGGAACAACACCAGTTCTTTTCCAAACAGTTAGGTATTTACTCAACAATCAGACTCAATTTTTCATGCATAAACGACTGACTGAGTTATTGGACACTGAAATCCTAAAGGAACTTGAACTGTAAAAAAAAAAATGTTAACCATATTCATTTCCTTCCCTATTGGATTATTTTTGTTTACATTTTTAAAATCTACAGAAGCGTGTAATGGATGGTATATTTATTTGTATTTATATACGTTTGTAGATATTTATAAAACTATAAAAGTATACAGATATGGAATGCTTGGGCACACAGGTGAATATGCGCGCATATAATTGTATGCATCTATGTATATGCTTTTGTATAGATGAGTGTACGCTAGTACTAATGTAGTCTAAATGTGTTACTTGTATCTTTCTGTTTAGTTTATTTTGCTTATGTTATTAGACTGTCTTGTTACATGGTACTGTATTTGCATGTTTGTATGAAAACAAATGGAATTTTTTTTTAAATGAAAGAAAAGAATCTACGTGGCACTTTCTGTTCCCCTTTGTTCCCCCACCCCACCCCCTCCCCCACACACACACTTTTGCACTTCATCCTTAAGTGGTGTATTTTCGTAGCACCAAAGTCAAATAGGCACCGCCTATCCTATTGTAAGTATTACCTGAAGCAGCTGAATGAAGTGAGCTACTGAATTATGAGGCAAGTTTTCGCACATTTTAACACCCCCCCCCCCCCCCACCCCCCAATGTTTGTATCATTTTTCTGTGAAGTTGTGTTTTTCTTCGTCAATTGGCACATATGTGTTTTGGTTTCTTTGTTTAAAGGGAAATCCAACAAGTGAATGAATTGTAAATGGACAATACGTGAGGAAGAAAGACACTTTGAGGGCGGGAGCTGGGGGGAAACAAAGAGAGAGAGAGAGAGAGAGAGAGAGAGAGAGAGAGAGAGAGAGAGAGAGAAGGGGGAGGTTGGAGTGGGGAAAGGATTGGGCAGTCGAGACCCAAAATCTAAAGACTTTATGATAAACCTTGACACACACACACTCTCCTCTCTCTCTCCTCTCTCTCTCTCTCTCTCTCTCTCTCTCTCTCTCTCTCACACACACACACACACACACACACACACACACACACAACACACACACACACACACACACGCACGCGCGCGTGCGCGCACGCATGCGCGCACACACAAACATGCGTGCGCACACACTCTCTCACTCTCTTTCTCTCTCTCTCTCTCCCGCTCTCTCTCCAAAGACTTTGCGTTTTCAGCTCCTGCAGCGATGCCAGTCTGTACCTGTGCAATCAGCAGCATCCGTGATGTCCCAGTTGGTATTGTTACATGTTCTGTCACCACACAAACATAAATAATCAGCGATGAAATACATACCTTTCATCCCCTTCTTTAAGGCATAAGGCCAAATCACTTTGATCTTTTAACCCCAGCCACACAGGAACACATCACGCCGACATTTTACAACACATTACACTCACCTTTTCATACCAGTCACGCAGTGACACATCGCACAGCAGCCACACAGTGACAAATACTAACGTTTTTGTAACTGTCACACAATGACATATCTCACGGATGTTTTCACAACAGTCACATAGTGACGCATCACACAGACCATTTTACTCCAGCCACATGATGAAACATCACACTGAAATTTTCACAACAATGACACATTATGCTAACATTTTTTTAACAGTCACACAATGACACATCACACGGAAATTTCACAGCAGCCACACACCGACGTAGCATACCTCCACAACAGTCATGCAGTAACACACCACACAAGTATTTTTACGACACAGCGGCACAACATAGAGACATTTTCACAACAGCCACACATAAGAAATTACGTCGACATTTTCACGACAGCCACGCAATGACACACTGCGCTGACATTTTCACAAAATCCACACAGTGACATATCAAACTGATGTTTCCAAAGCTGCCATACAGTAACACATCGATCTGACGTTTTCTTTAACAGCCACGCAGAGAGACATAACACTGAAAGTTTGGCAACAACCACGCAACGTCGCATCATAATGACATTTTCAAGACATCCATGCGATAACACGTTACTCTGACGTTTAAATAATAGCTTAACAACAACACGTAACACCGACATGTTTACAACACCCACACAGTGATACATCACACTGAAGTTCTCACAACACACAAAGTGACATATCACACTGAAGTTCTCACAACACACACAGTGACACATCACACTGAAGTTCTTCCAACAGACACGCAGTGACACATCACACTGAAGTTCTTCCAACAGGCACGCAGTGACACATCACAGTGAAGTTCTTCCAACAGGCACACAGTGACACATCACACTGAAGTTCTTCCAACTGCCACACAGTGACACATCACACTGAAGTTCTTCCAACAGCCACACAGTGACACATCACACTGAAGTTCTTCCAACTGCCACACAGTGACACATCACACTGAAGTTCTTCCAACTGCCACACAGTGACACATCACACTGAAGTTCTTCCAACTGCCACACAGTGACACATCACACTGAAGTTCTTCCAACAGGCACGCAGTGACACATCACAGTGAAGTTCTTCCAACAGCCACACAGTGACACATCACACTGAAGTTCTTCCAACTGCCACACAGTGACACATCACACTGAAATACTTCTAACACACACACAGTGACACATCACACTGAAGTTCTTCCAACACACACAGTGACACATCACACTGAAAGTCTTCCAACACACACAATGACACATCACACCGAAGTTCTTCCAACACACACAGTGACACATCACACTGAAGTTCTTCAAACACACACACAGTGACACATCACATTGAAGTTCTTCCAACACACACAGTGACACATCACACTGAATTTCTTCCAACACACACAGTGACACATCACACTGAAGTACTTCTAACACACACAGTGACACATCACACTGAAGTTCTTCCAACACACACACAGTGACACATCACACTGAAAATCGAAAATGAAAGTTAAAAAAAATACGGTATATATTTAGTAGAAATGATACAGCCAGCCATCCGCCTTCCACCCACCACCTACGTCCTTCTCTACCGCCTCTCCTTCTGACGCACATGTATCCGACCTTGTCAAACACAACACAAAGAAAGGACACGCTTTGATTTGCGAACAGCGCGTTACATCAAAGAACCATAGCTAGTGCAGTGTCCACGCTTCTCACGCTTTACCTACAGGTAAACGCCGAATTTGAATTTTCTTCCTCCGAATCCCAATCCTGTCTGTCTGTCTTCGTGTGTGTGTGTGTGTGGAATGTGGGAGAGTGGGGCAACGTGATTCATCTAATTCTTTAAACTTCCATGCGATGGGTAAGTGAAGCCTTTGGAATAAACCTGTTGTAACAGCAAACGCTGAGGTCGCTTCTTCCCGACTGGACGAAGTTAGTAGAACTGGACGAATTACATAGCCTGACATGCACAATATTCATAAATAAAAGAAACAGAAGTGGACAACAAAGACAAAGTTTAAACAATCAAGAACCTAAGCTTTTTTCCATTTGAATTTCACTTCATCTTTAATACAAATAAGATAAATATCGTCTTAAAGGGCTAGAGATTAAAGAGGAAGCCTTTCGGAATCATGTTCTACCATTACTTTGTCCGTATGTACCAAAAACAATAATGTAATCTGATTGTTAGGAAGCCCGTCGGCAATTTCATTCTCCCCAGCACAATACATCGGCATACTTTGACAATGCGTGTGCTGGAATGGTGCGAATTATGTCAACTCACTTTGTCTTGCAGTGTCGCGTGATCTTTTCACCGTGGGTTTCCAACCATTCTCATAGCAAGGGCAGAACTCCACACACTCGTGGTCCTGATGTCCAAGCAGAAACAAAACAAATTTCTTTTCTTTCTTTCTGCGTACGCAGGCTGATACTCCTGCGGACACTCCCTGTATAGCCAGGCAGTGGAGTTTTGTGTGTATGACCCTTTTTTTATCCCGCCATTAAGGCAGCCATACTCCATCTTCGGGGAAAACAAAACAAATGAATCGGTTAATGGACAAGCAGGGCACAGGGGAGAGCGCAGATCTCTGCGAAGGTCAATTAGGTGGATCGGTAACAGAATCTATAGAATATTTCTTGGTGTATTTCTATCAGAAACGTTGAATCCGTATTATATCAAACTAATTTCCCGTTCTCTCAACCACGATTTAGTGTTAATTGCAGTTTCTAGCTTGATTTGTTACTGTGCAGTCACTGGATAATATACCCCTCCTCCCTTTCCCCGATGAATGTTAGCTTGCTCACCAGATCAAGGTTGTAATTTTGATCAGCATCAAATTTTTGCATGTTTGTAAATATGAATATATCAATAAAGGCTGATTTTGTCTATGGGCATCATTAAGAAATTGACGAAATTGTTCCAGCACGTTCTATTAACAACGTTAAAGAAAGGAATACAAAATTCTGGGTTTGTCCTTTGAATCAGGATCCGCAGACAAATATAACAGTTCTCGCTAAGGCTATATTCCATCTTTCCACACAGTTTTGTAAAATCAGGCCAGTCGCTTTGAGTTATATTACAATAGACCGCACCAAACAAGCAGACGTGCCGGGAATACTATGGTAAACCGTTACTCCTGCTCTTTGCGACTGAGAATTGTCAGCTTTTGGAAACTTTTTCAAGAGTTTGCAAAAACGTGATGAACAATGCACATTCTAAAGCAAGCAAACCAAAGGAAGGAATCCAGTAGACTGAAGAAAAGAACGTGAAAGATTTTGCCGACGCCAGGGCTGCCCTGGCAAGTGACACTCCTGGTCTCTAGTTGTTTTTAGCTAACACCAGCAGGTATGTCGGAAACCGTGGCCTCGTCATTGATGCAAGAAAGACCAATAATATAATTAGCAGTCATCATCAGGCGCCAACAGGCAGAACATTTCACGTACCCAAGCATTTCATCAGTAATGCCAGCCGTGTGAAAAAAATATGGGGCAAGACAGATTTTCTCCTCTGGAAGTTAAAAGATTTCTGTGTGGTATCTACCTGGCAACTAATAAGTACACAGAAGAGGAATTTAGATGCCTTCAACATCAGACGGCTACATAGAAGCCTGGGTATTCTATGGAATGACTGTGTCATACAAAGTGGTCAGTTGCAGATCCCAACAGCTCCCAGAGTCAATCACCATCTGCAGACCGGAACTCCGCTGGTTGAGGCATTCCTTTAGACTTCCTACGACAAGGCATGCAAACCAAACCATTGAGTAGACACAGACAAGCCAGAAAAAGACTGGGTCGACTTTATTAAGCTTGCAGCAGCCAGCGGGAAGGATCTCCAACTAGTTAGTAGTAGTTGGAGCAGCACAAGGAGACTAGTTGAGAATCACAGTGGAGCATCTTGACTGACTTAATGTGTCACACAACGTGGGAGCATCTAAGTAAGTTGTGAAAAAAAGTAATTTGTGAAAACTGACATTCAAAAGACTGCATGTTATTGGCTGATTAAATACCACAGACATTTTTTGTTCGTTGTAAAATCAAGCATCTTGCTGACAAATACATGGTCGAAACCCTAAACCTAAACTTACTGATCAATTACCAAACTGACAATATATATCTGGCTGACCAATGTATGATTTCACCAGATTTTGATAAATTATTATGTAATAAAACAACGAAAACATTACACCTTAAAAGCTTGATAACTACATTACTCTTTTCATTCATTTTGATCACTTTAAGATGGAAATATTAAGTTTAAAGTTATTTTCGTTTTTCCTTTAACAATGTGTGTGCGGTATTGCACATAGTTTAATTTATCACCAATTTCATCAATATTGCACGGCAGACACGAGCAGGCTAGAACAAATCTGAGAGACGTGTGCAAACTGGGCTCGTCATTATGTACCTCACTGACCAATATACATCAACTTCACCAATGCAACTCTGGCTGACCAAATTATACCTTGCTGACTAGTATGTACCTTATTATACCTTATTGACCAAAGCGTTGCGTTCTGACTACAATAAATCTGGTTGACCAATATAATTGTACTTGGCTGATCATTACATATTTTACAGACCAACATATACCTTATTGACCAATACAGATCTGACCAATAAATACCTAGTTGTCCTGCAGATATATGCTGGTAAGTGCATGCATGTGTGTGCAAGTGTGTGTGTGCAAGTGGTGTGTGTGTGTGTGTGTGTGTGTGTGTTCTTTGGTAATTAAACCTTGCTGTTCTCTACAATCATGCCGA
>CM031621.1:26592671-26615171 GCA_018398815.1 Conus ventricosus
ATATCGCTTTCTATTTGAACATAGATTTCCGTTTGTGAATGGATCAAGGTACTGGGAATATTAAAGAATTTTTCTTTTCTTATTAGCCTTTCATCTATGATGCAGATGACAGAAATGGTCTAGTCATTTTCATGATGGTGATCGTTTGTTTGTTTTTCGGTGTGTGTGTGTGTGTGTGTGTGTGTGTGTGTGTGTGTGTGTGTGTGTGTGTGTGTGTGTGTGTGTATGTGTGTGTGTGTGTGTGTGTGCACGCGCACGTATGAATGTGTGCGTGTGTGTAACGTTCATGACTTGAAAACGTGGTTAACTTTAGACACTGAAAACATGTAATAGGAAAATTCTGATAAGGAATGTACGGAACGGACATTGAGTAACTGCACATAAAACACGTCATAACAAGATTCTGATTAGGAATATCCGAATGAGCTATGCAGAATTTTTTTTTCTATAATGGACAATTAACAACTGTTATCTGTTTTCTTCACTATACACTATATACTGAGATTATGAGAAACCAAAATGCATTTTGTTCTTTGCTGAGCTGTTCTTTTGTATATTAGTAAAAAGCCTACCAAGCCCAAGAACTCTGCTACTATTAGTACACTTGTTTGTTTGTTTTACAAAGCCTTTAAATATAGAATGAAGTTTACCTCTTGACAATGGTTATTGTGGTTTACATTATGTTCTGCGATGAAACTTGATTGTACATAATAATGATACTCCGTACGTTCTCAAACCCACGGGACTATGGCCAGTCATATAAATAAATTTTCTGAATCTCTCTTTCTCTCTGAATCCTCTCTCTCTCTCTCCTCTCTCTCTCTCCTCTCTCTCTCTCTCTCTCTCTCTCTCTCTCTCTCCTCTACACCGGTGATCTGTTATCAACGTTTTTTTTATTCTTGCATTACTGTGGCTTTTATGTCGCTGCAAGATGGTGGAGACTTGATCATTGCCCGTTCTATTCGCTTCCAGTTGGGTAGCTTTAGCCGAAATTTTGAAGTTTTATTGTTATCCGTCCGCTTGTCTAACACAATTTATCCAACAATCCGTCTGCGTACATGTCTCTCTGTATCTCTCTGCCTTTCTGTCCACCTCTGTCCGGGAATCTGTCTATCTGGTAATCTACAAGCTATTTTTTGTCAAGCTATTAATCCCTCCAAGTCTACGGCTGTCGTTTTGATTATTCAATATCTGCGTAAGTACGCTGTACTTTTATTTCTCCGCAGCAATCCTTGGGTCGATTGTATTTCTGCCGACCTGCATCTGATTGACCATTCGTATGTCCATTAGGATAGGACAATGTTTTTTTTGGGTTTTTTTTAGTGACCTGACTTGAGAGTAGTTAGATAAAGTTTTTGCATGCCCCGATGCAAAATCAATTGCCTATTATCAGTGATAATCGTAAATTCTAAAAAGTACTGAATGATGAAGGAATAGGAAAACAGTTTCTCGTCATTTTGTCAGCGAGTGAACAAAACAAGAAAACCAGTGTTCTCCATTGTGATTTGCTTATTTCTCCTGAATCAGCTGACCACTTAAACGATGCATAATGATCTCAATGTCATGAACAGGATTTTAAAATGGTAGTTTCAAAAAGCCAAGTCTACGGCTGTCGTTTTGATTATTCAATATCTGCGTAACTACGCTGTACTTTTATTTCTCCGCAGCAAATGATCGAAAATATTGCTGTTACTAAGCGGTCTTGTCACCTCATTTACCTCAAGTCCAATACAAGTGATCGCCTGCCCAGACAGTCGTTGCTGACCTATTTTGCTGTTTACCTCCTCCAAGATTTTTTTTTTTTTTGCCAGCGTCTACTCGCTTATTTCTTTAAACGAGTACAACATAATGCAAAAACTAGCCAGCAAATGTTAACAAGGCTTTGTGAGGAAATGGATTATGACTCACAGCCGTATCTCTTGGCTTTAGGTTTCATGATAGAGCCATATCGCAGATCTAGATCAAGCTGCGGATGCAGCATCGTACACCGAGATCAATGTAACACGGTAAGTAGTTGTCTTACTCTGTACTATTGCTTCCCATGTCTGGAAAAGTGACACAGGATCTGTGTACATTATTGGCAAGATTACTACAAAACTTTTCACTGGCCATGAAAGGTGTAAAATAACTCTTATACATCGATAACCGTCAACGTAATATAATATCTTAATCAAACATTAAAACTACTTATACATACTCAAGTTAATAGTTCTTATTTTGCAAGTTCAGTTACAATATGAACGAGGAAATACTCCATCAGCAATGATTTCCCCTGGCGGTAACACCATTTTGATTTCATCAACGAACTGATTCCAATGGGTAATACAACATTCGACCTCGGCGGATATTTGCATTCTCCCGACCGCTGATGAAATTATCAGCAGCAGTATCTGTAGCCGTGGTTGGAACTGAAGCAGCAGCAGCAATCGTGTCAGGTAGTTGAAGCGCGAAAGTAAGTCAATCTAACCACTGAAAGTCACTCTTTGATGTGAGCTCAGTACGTTCTGAACACATGGCCTGGAACAATGACGGAACCTACCCTGTCTTTGAACAAACCAGGGGCAGCAACCGTGCGGAACCTGCTGTATCTTGCAACGCGTTCAACAACGGTGACTGCGTATAGCAACACATGCTACTACAGTGACTGTATGTAGCCTACCTCATCTTTCACCACATCCTACCACGCTGGCTATGCGTAATCTACCGTATCTTTTAACACACCCTACGAGAGTGAGTATGTGGAGTTTACTTATATTTCAATATACCTTACAATAGTGACTGTGTATAACCTACCTATCTGAACTTATCCTGTGACAGTGACTGTACGGAACCTACCTTACCTTTCAGCACATCCTACCATGTCTTTGAAAACATTTTACAACAGTGATAAAGTGAGACCTACTATGCTTTTGAACACAGCCTTTAACAGTGGCAGACTGGGACCTACGATGCCTACGGGCAGTGACCGAGTAGGACGTTCACTACCTTTGAACACAGCCTATAAGACTGACTGTGTAGGACCTTCATCTTTGAATGCTGCCTACAGCAGTGATACAATGGGACACCATGTCTTTAAAAAACAGCTTTCTACAGTGACACAGTGGGACTTACCATTATCTTTGAACACTGTGTACGACGGTGACAGAGTAAGACCTATCATGTCTTTAAACATAGCTTATAACAGTAACGGAATGGGACCTAAATGTTTTTCAACACAGCCTACGACGACTTTAGGGGACCTGCCATAACACAGTCTGTGACAGTGACAGGGTCAGACGTACCATGTCTTTGAATGCAGCCTACAACATTGTCTGTGTGGAACCTTCCATCACTTTGATCTCACGCTACGACAACATGGAACTTAGCAATGTTGTATAGGACCTGCTACGTCTTTCAACACAGTATATGACAATGACAGAGTGGGACCTACCATGTCTTTGAACACAGCTGTCTGAGCCTCGATCTGCACCAGGCCCTTGGTGCTCATTATGATCCGCATGCCTGGGTTGAAGTCGAAAGCGTAGTAGTCCTGCGACACCTTGCGAATTAGCAGGTCCAGTCTGCCTTGGCGTCTGTCCACTACCGCTGCGCCGTTCTGGTCCACTGTTAAAGCGCCAATCAGAACGTTGTCCTTCATGACTTGTACCCCACGCAAACACTTGTGGCCATCTCCTTTACAGTCCTTGGTAAGTAGTACGATCTTGTTGCCGCCATTCTGTCCCGAGATAAAAATCCGATGGTCAAATCCGAACAACTATACTGACAAAAGTTAAGAAATAGCAGTCCTGTTTGGCAACGCGGCCATGAAATTATATCAAAGAACCTAGTCAGAAACTTTCCATCGCAGACACCAATAAAGATGAAGCGGTGAAAAGTTTAATGAATGGTGAAATAATGCATGAATTCAGTATCTAATACCCCCTTCCCCCTCCACCTCCCCAGTTTCCCTATAATCCAGCTCTGTTCGAGTGCTGTCAAAGACTGAAATGCAAAAGTTCCACAGTTAATACCACAAAAATGAAAAGTAAAGCAATTAAGTGAAATAAAATCGTCATCCTTCCAGTTTGGCTGGTGTGTGTGTGTGTGTGTGTGTGTGTGTGTGTGTGTGTGTGTGTATGTGTGTGTGTGTGTGTGTGTGTGTGTGTGTGTGTGTGTGTGTGTGTGTGCGTGCGTGCGTGCGTGCGGCCGTGTGTGTGTGTGTGTGTGTGTGTGTGTGTGTGTGTGTGTGTGTGTGTGTGTGTGTGTGTGTGTGTGTGTGTGAGAGAGAGAGAGAGAGAGAGAGAGAGAGAGAGAGAGCGAAGGAGCGTGTGTGTGATGCCGTTGTTGTTGTTGTTGTTGTTGTTGTTGTTGTTGTTGTTGTTGTTGTTGTTGCTGCTGTTGCTGCTGCTGCTGCTGCTGTTGCTGTTGTTGCTGTTGTTGTTGCTGGTGCTGCTGCTGCTGCTGCTGCTGATGATGATGATGATATTTCCTTGTGTTGTCTCATCTTCGTGCCGTTTGTGGCATGATCCCCACCCTGCTCTAGTCCGGGTTTTCCAGTATAAAGCGATACCTGGGGTAGGAAACTGAGCAACACTATCCGTGACCATTAGTTGGCTGAAACCCATTTTTGTTTCATTTCATTATTATCGTGATTATTATCGTTATTGTTATTATTATTACTATCATTAATTTGTTCATACCACCACAGCACTACATAATGCCGAAGTGGGCAACACTGAACAAGTTAATAGTACTTCTATTTTTGTTTATGAGTTTGTCATAATCTTACTTTTGCAGTTTTGTGGTCACTTCTTCTGTACACGCAGTCAAGTGCTAATGTGTTAAAATTCAAACAAAAACTTTTAAGGTGAGGTTTTCAACTACTTAATGGAAATGTCTCTGAGAATGAATTGTATGATTAAGGTGTAGCCGTGTGTATTCACAAAAAGGTTTAGGTCTGTGAAGGTCTCTTCTTTTTCAACCTTGTTTGACTTTGAAAAGTTTTTCAAGACTTAAGGACAGAATACTCAAGCTCATTATTGAAATTGTATTAGATAAGATCGCTGTTTTCAATAAGATTACTTTTCTTGTAAAGAGAACGACGACGGGAGACTGAAGGGGAAGTAGTGAACTAGTGCTATTGTAAAAGGAGGTTCACGCCGTAAGAAGTACTTACGTAAACGGCCAAACTTACGAACCGGGTTCACACTATGAGAAGTAAACGGCTAAACTTACCTTGTCTTGTATGAGAGTGAGACCGCAGGCGTTGGCCTCAAATCTGTAGAGCATGCCATCGAAGGTATGCACGGTATTTCCGGAGATGACACAGGTGCCCTTGCACTGTGCAGCACTCTTTTCACATTCCCACAGACCGTAGTCTCCACATGTGCTGAAAGAACACGAAGCGAAAATTTATGTAATGGAATAAGGTCGATTCTATTATCTAGGGCGAATTTTCACTAACATTCGAGAATATTCTCACTGAAAGACAAATGCGAAGATTGTACATTCTGCTTGGTCAAGAAATTTGGTCACATAGTTTTTTCCATCGTTTTCTTTAGACACTTATGAAAAAAAAAAGTGCGTCAACGAATATCTCAAGTCTGCCACTGCGATATAAGACAACAACAAAAAAGAGATGGGGGATCGGGAGGAAGTGTGGTGGGACTGAAAATCTTTGATGTTACACCTGTAGGTTGAATCCTTGTTTATACACCGGGACCTGCCTGAACACAACTGGTGCGCCCTTTTGGTATTTTATATATGAAAAAGGAAAAACATACAACCGTTAAACAAGGTTGGGTGACTTGTGATACGTAACTGGGAATACCGAAATGCAAAGGTACACCACAAAAAAACCCTCGGCAATGCAATCAAACCAGTTGCTTATATAATCTTGTTAATTTTACATATGTTACAGAAGCAGAAAAAAAAAAATCACAAATCCAACTTAACGACAAAAGGTCACACAGGAGGAAACATACTTAACTGAGCAATTTTGACCCGGACCAGCGTCCTCACGTTGTAGTTTTTATTGGCCGATTTTTCCTTATTAAGTACAAATTCCATTTTATTTTCCGCAAAAATCACCAACTTACCTATTTAATTCTATGTCACATACCCATGTAATAGTAATCTGAACACGTAACCACAAAGTTGGTCTATACAGTGGAGGTCAATATATACCATTCAGATGATTTTGCCCTGTCATGCAGCCGTGCAACGCGTAGCCGATTCTACGACCTTCGGATCGAGCAAAATCTTTCTTTTATAAGTGACACACAAAATTTGTCATTTCAGTCTGCAAAGACACATTCGTGCAGAGAACGACTGAATTTCTGTTGTTTTGGTCTTGTTTTTTTTAACTCGACGGGTTCGTTCAGAGTGTGTTATTCGTCAACAAAAATAGATTATATATCCATTTCAACGTGCCTACCTCAAACTTAAGAATTACTAAAAACTAAGAATTACGCAGCAAATGTTTAGTTACCAGCTGTCTTATCCACTTTGGACTGAAAAAAAAATCCTTTCCATCTATTCATAAGTAATTTTGCTTTCAGAGGAAGCTATGAACTCAACAGTCTTTTTGTTCCCCAGCTTCTCAGAGAATGTTCTGTAATTGAGGCAAGTGCAAAATGGCTTATCCTGTTAAAAAAAAAGGGGGATTTTAGAGCACTTTAATTTCTGTGTGTCACAGATATAAGACGTTCCATGTTATGTTTGAATAAATGGTTTCTTTTTTCATTGTTCAGGCTGTTATTACCTGTGCCTTTCAATATCTTAAATGATTACATTAAGTAATCTCTAATTCTTCGAAATTTTAGAGACGGTATTGAACTATTGGTAATTCAGTTACTGACTAGCGAGTCACGTAGAGTATTTTCAGTGTTTCTTAATATGTTATTGCGTTTATCAGATCATGTGTAATGTCAATGTTTTGGCTTATAGGTTTTATCATCCTTTTGCCCAACTACAGAAATATTAAACTATTTGTGTGTGTGTGTGTGTGTGTGTGTGTGTGTGTGTGTGTGTGTGTGTGTGTGTGTGTGTGTTTCACTTCAGATTTAAATGTGCGCAGTTGCTTATATAATGGCTGGTTTTTAACAATTACATTGATCTGAAAGCTATCTATCAACCATTCAGTAACTCATCTGAAAGCTATATCTATCAACCATTCAGTAACTCGCAAATGTATCTCTGGAACTGTTAGCGTTCCTGCGGTTGGAATGTAATTAGACTGTTCCACAAGTTTGTGGCTGTGTTAGTTTTTCAAAAACAAAGTGCGAAAAAGATTAACATTAGTTTGCGATTCAATCGGTATCTGCTTGTATGTATGTAATTTGTTTCTAAGTGCAACCATTTTGTGTTGTGCCTGTATCTTAATTGTAGGATAAGTTCGTCATAGCAGACGGATTCTATTACCAGTCTAAGGGAAGCAATTCCCATGCTGTTCATATTGGATAATCGTTCTTTATGTAAATAGGATGCGCGATGGGTTATGGGAACGTTGCCAAGTAAAACAAACTGCCTGCTTCCAATCTTCTCTTCGTCTCTGTACGACTGAATATTACATGGTGGCAGCGGTGACTGAACTAAATTCACCCTCCTAAGAAGAAAATGGAAAACAGGGTCGACGAAGCTGTTCGACGCCCAATCAACCTCCCTCCTCCAAAGCCATTCGACGGCACAGCAGCCAGCTGGCCGAAATGGAAACAACGGTTTCAGCGCTACCGAACCAGTACAGGTTTGATGAACAAAACACGTGAAGAACAGGTTAGTTTTTTCTTATACACAATGGGAGACGTAGCAGATGATATCATGTCAACCATGAACATTGACGAAAGCACGATTGAACATAACGCGCTTGTGACTGCGTTTGATGGCTACTTTGGTGCACGGAAAAACACGATCGTTGCCAGGGCCAAATTCCACAAAAGAACACAGAAGTCAGGAGAGACAATTGAAAATTTCATTCAAGATTTGTACAAGCTAGCCGAAGACTGCGAATACGGTCAACTGAAAGAGGAACTAATCCGAGACCGAATTGTTGTTGGTGTATTTGATGATGGTCTCTCAAATGAACTTCAAGCAAAAGCTGACTTAACACTCAGTCAGGCGATACAGACCAGCAGACAAGCAGAAGAAAGGAAAGAAAATCAACACTTAATTAGAGGAGATACTGCCATCAACGCCATCAAACAGCAATCAGAAACAATAAAATATTTTAAGACTCCAGCATTTGGAAGAAAATCCTGTGGATACTGCGGGAAAGAATCTCACTCCCGAGATAAATGCCCTGCACGTACAGCAATTTGTTCTTTATGCCAAAAACGAGGACACTATAAAACGGTTTGCCGGAGCACTGCACGTCACAGTCGAGCTTTCAGGCGAAAATCAGTTCATCAATTATCAGAAGAAGACTACTACACTTCACCTGAAAAAGAAGATGAACTTCTAGGCAATATTTTTCATCTCCAAGAGGATGACTCCTGGACAGCAGAAATCATTACAAATGGCAGGCCCAACGTTTTCAAACTGGATACAGGCGCATCTGTTTCAGTCGTAGGTGAAAAATGGGCTAACTCTTACAAGCTGACCAAATCACGAAAACAGCTGAAAGGCCCAGGTAACACCAAACTCACAGTACTGGGTACGTTTCAAGCACGACTGCGTCACAAAGACAAAGAAATAAAGGAAACACTTTATGTTCTGAAAGGCCAGTCCAGCTCCCTCCTCAGTCGAACAGCCTGTGTAAAGCTGGGTCTGATCTCTAGCATCGATCAAATCAACGATCCAGGAATTCCAGACTTTAAAAGTGAGTTTCCTAGCCTCTTTCAAAAACGCCTGGGCAAACTGGACACAACTTATACCATCACTCTCAAACCTGATGCAAAACTAGTGTGCATTTATGCTCCACGCAAAATTGCACATCCTCTCTTACCTAAAGTTAAAACAGAGATTGACCGCATGCTGCGGGAAGAAGTCATTTCACCTGTCACAGAACCCACCAGTTGGTGCTCAGGGATTGTTGTGGTTCCAAAATCGAATGGATCAATACGGTTATGCGTGGATCTGACACGTCTGAATGAATCAGTTCAACGCGAAGTTCATCCCATAGCTTCAGTGGACGAAAGCCTGGCAAAACTTGCGAATTCCAAAGTTTTTACTGGATGCCAGAAGTGGTTTTTGGCAAATACCTCTCGCTGAACAATCCAAATTATACACAACATTCATAACCCCATTTGGACGCTACTGCTTCAACCGACTCCCATTTGGCATTAGTTCAGCCAGTGAAGTATTTCAGCGGACAATGTCAGCAATCCTGGCCGATCTAGATGGCGTCGTCTGCCATATGGATGATGTTCTGGTCCATGCCGAAGACCAAACTACTCATGATCAGCGTCTTCGAGAAGTCCTGAATCGCTTACAGGAGGCTGGCATCACACTCAATGACAAATGTGAGTTTTCGAAAGACTCAATCCGTTTCTTGGGTCACATCATTGACAGCTCAGGCATCCGCCCGGATCCAGCAAAAGTGGAAGCTATCAACAGTTTCCCCTCACCTATGAACTGCACAGAACTTCAACGTTTCTTGGGCATGGCAAATCAACTGGCCAAGTTCATGCCCAATCTTGGCAGCATCACAGCTCTTCTACGCTGTCTCTTACGCAAGAACACTGAATGGACGTGGGGTGATCAACAGGAAATGGCGTTCCAGCAAATACGAAATCTTCTACTTTCACCTCCTGTACTTGCACACTACAACCCTGAGCGAGAAACCTTCGTAGCGGCTGACGCTTCCAATGCAGGCCTTGGTGCTGTATTATACCAGACACAAGATGACAACTCACGACGCCCAGTGTGCTACATTTCACGCTCACTTTCTGACGCAGAACGCAGCTATGCTGTCATTGAAAAAGAAGCATTGGCAGTCACATGGGCCTGTGAGAGACTAAGTGAATACCTCCTTGGACTCACCTTCACAGTCGAGACCGACCACAAGCCTTTGGTCCCCCTCCTGTCAACCACAGAACTCGTCAAAATGCCTCCACGCATTCAACGATTTCGACTGCGACTCACGCGATTTTCTCCAAAACTTCAGCACGTCGCCGGGAAGAATCAAACGACAGCAGATGCACTGTCACGTGCACCGCATTCTCAACCAGAAGAAGAAGACATCAACCTCGTCGATGATGCAGCACTACTTGCCAAACAAACTATCGACAGTCTTCCGGCTTCAACAAACCAACTGCAAACAATCAAAGAATTGCAGAAATCAGATCCTGAAACAACTGAAGTCCGAGAATACTGCATCAATGGATGGCCCGCCTACATGCCAGAGTCGCCACTTCTCAAGCAGTACTGGACAAATAGAGAACATCTGACCATAGTTGAAGACCTCTTGTTGTTCGACGACAGAATTGTCATTCCTCGGGACATGAGGATTGAAATGCTCAACCGCATTCATGCGGGACACCTCGGAATTGTGAAATGCCGAGCACTTGCTTCATTTTCAATTTGGTGGCCTCATATCTCTACAGAAATTGAAGATCTCGTAAAAAATTGCAATATCTGTGCCAAGCACAGACCAACACATAAGGAACCCCTTCTACCTTCTTCCTTCCCTGAACGACCTTGGTCTAGGCTCGGCATGGATCTGTTTGAGTTTCAAGGCAAGACCTTTGTCATTGTGGTGGACTATTACTCTCGCTGGCCAGAGTTACGTCGCCTTGACAACCAAACAAGCAGCAACCTCATCAGTAAACTAAAATGCATTTTCTCTGTCCATGGCATCCCTGACATGGTCATGTCTGACAATGGTCCACAATTTGCCAGCACAGAATTCCACAAATTTGCTGCTGACTTTGGGTTCACACATACCACAAGCTCTCCTCATTACCCCTAAAGTAATGGAGAGGCTGAAAGAGCTATACAAACTGTGAAGAATCTGCTCAAGAAAGCGAAAGACCCCTACAATGCACTTCTCCTCTACAGGTCAAGTCCACTGCAAAATGGCAAGTCCCACAGTGAGCTCCTAATGGGAAGAAAATTAAAGACAAAAATCCCCATTCTTCCATCCCATCTGCTCCCCCAAAACCCTGATCACTCTTTCATCAAACAGAAAGAACAGTACATGAAACAAAAGCAATGCAACAACTTCAACGACCGTCATGCAGCCAGGGAAACAACACCCCTGAAACCTGGTGACACTGTATTTGTCAAAGACATGAACAAGTCGGGAGAAGTGTTGTCAAAACACCACAACCCACGTTCCTACATTGTTTGGACAGAAACCGGTCCCATCAGACGCAACAGAACGCACTTAGTAGCAACGTCAAATGATGTACAACCCAGGCAAGGAACACCCACCACGGCTGCGGTTACGCCGTCAACACCTTTGTCTTCAGCACTACAGCGATCGCCACAAAAAGTTCCACCCACAACTCAACAGCGATCTCCTGTCCCAGTGCCAACACCTGGTCCAGTATCTCCAACCCCAAACACCACAGGAGTGCTCCGCAAGTCCCAAAGAATAATCAAGAAACCCCAGCGACTTGATTTATAGAAATGAGACACAACAGTGTTTGTGAACAGACACACACAAAAACACATAGACTACGCTTTTGTTCTATTTAAAGTCTAAATGACAGACTTTAAATGTTATTTTTGAATGGTTCCAGTTTTATAGTTTAAAATTACTTACAGTTATCAACAATTACATATTTCATTACAAACACAAAAAAAAGAAAAGAAGGAAGTTGGCATACTTATATTGTTTTCAAAGTCCTTTAGTATGCATGGCATGTGACTCTATGACACTTGGAAAGGTTGAACACACTATGAATATAAAATAACGATGTACATTCTTCGTGAAATTATGAACACTTCAAAACTAACATCATACCAAGGACAACAAATATGAAAGAAGAAAGAAGTACATGAAAGAAAATAGACAAAATAAGAGCCGAATACTTTTCTTATTAATTTATCACAATGATTGTAAATTTGAAAGACATTAACTACTTTTCAAAAGGGAGTTGTAGGATAAGTTCGTCATAGCAGACGGATTCTATTACCAGTCTAAGGGAAGCAATTCCCATGCTGTTCATATTGGATAATCGTTCTTTATTAAATAGGGTGCGCGATGGTTATGGGAACGTTGCCAAGTAAAACAAACTGCCTGCTTCCAATCTTCTCTTCGTCTCTGTACGACTGAATATTACATTAATGGCCATGCAGAATTTCGTAGGTCTCAGGCAAATAACCCACTGATCTTCAATATTCAAGGCTTGGAAGCTGCATCTATTCTCGTGTGTCAAATGACTTATTCCTATAATTTGTTTGGGGAATCGTCTCCGCACATTTTCTATTAAGTTTATACGTATAGGGACAATACCACATGCCAGTATCCTAAATTTGGCCTAGCTAATGATTGAAGTAATAGAACATTAATGCCTTAATTTTCAAACCGAATAAAATGAGTGATTATGCCAACTATTCAATTAGCCTTTTGATTGTAGTATCAATAGGCCTATAATGTTCAAAGTTATAATTTTGTCCACCAAAACACTACCATTTCTGTCATGCATGACATAAGCATACATTGAATGTGCTGCTTGTAGTATTTCAAGTTCTCAGAAACATTACCTCGCACTTTTTTTTTTCATGTGGCTCTAGTCGATTCCTATTGATAACCAGTTATGGTGATCTGGATGACAATAGGCGAGTGTTTCTTTGTTGTTGTTGTTGTTGTTTTTTTCCCTGACCATATCTTCATTATAACGGTCCGCTAACTTTCGGCTTTTGGACCAAGTAGCTTACAACGTTACCGGAAAGGCGAACGTTTGGTTACCAAAGCCAAACTATCAAAAGTGACGACAACCAGAAGCTCACGAAAAGCAATTCGCTAGACTTACAATAGTACATCATCGCCTTTATGATTCAAGAACAGATTTCTAACAATGGAGAAAAACATGGTCCTGAATAGTTTAATATTTATGATTGGGTTAAATCCAATGTCGGGGTACAGATTGTTTGAAAATTTTCACTTGGCATGATCTTTTTTCCTCTGTCACATTTCCACTAAGCTGTCTTCGACTAGATTTTGTTCCGCGAAAAGACAAATTGTAGGTTTCTGCATACACTATGAAATGTGTAGCTCTGCTGAACACGCGTTATATTTTATAGTTTTCGAAAACCGAATGAATGCCGCATTCAGATCTGTAGACATCTTCGCGTGATTCGCCCACTGAACACGATGGGTTATAATCATAGCTAAAAACCCACTAAACACAATGGATGATAACCACAGTAAACTTCAGTTCCTGTGGCTGTCACGCTGTCAGTTCACAACTTTGTTCCTTGTTCCTTCGGCTTATCAAAATAAATGTTGCTTAGATCTAAGTATATGTCGCGGGAAGGAAATAGTAAAGGTGAGGGGGGGGGGGGGGGGGGGCAGTAAAGGCTCACCTTTTGCGTTCGTAAACAGCAAATGCTTCTTCGTTAGTCTCATTCTTTGATAGTCGGGAAACCCGTTGCTTCTGTGAACTACGTATTATCCGCGACTTTTTAATCAATAAATGATGAAGGCCTGTAAAACGAGAGAGACCAAAAAACGAAAGCGTCCAACAGACAGTTATGCCTATATCAAATATTGTGGATGGTATATCTAACACAGGAATTATTCGATTCTGTAACCAGTGATTACAGCATCGCTGAAAGCCACAGAGTGATCGTTGTCGACAAGACCTATATCTAACTGTCGTCTGCTAATGTCTTCCCAGATTGCAACAGCAGATTGCGTCCCTTTAATTCGCATTTGTATTTGTACTGATCATTTCAGTATTCAAGCTGTAGTTCTTAATTACCCCCATTGTTGTTTCCTACTTGAATTTAGAAATCATTTTCATAGAACTTGTACTCAATTATATTTCTTTTTTTTCAGCTGCGAACAACACGAAGCACAAAAAAAAAACACTCAGTCAATAACTGTTCAAACAAGTTATCTCCCCTAGAGTTTTGATTTCTACGTCATTTGTAGCTGTCCAACAATAACTGGCGTTCATGCATATATATGAAATCCTGGCACCCTGTTAACACTTGTGTTTTGTTGTGCACGTCGGATGTATATAGTTTTTTTAATGTCCGTTTCATGTTATACATTTCTCTGCTTTCTTCACATTCTGTTTGGTTATGTGTGTAAGCTTATGTCCGTTACCGTCTTCCCTCAATCATGTGCGACTGTTAAAAAAACAAACAAACAAAAACATGATAAGCTTTGATATATTGTTATATCACTGTTGTCTTATTACAGTGGTTTATCTTTATAAGAACCAAGTAAAAGTGATCTAAACAGGATTTATAAATCATTTCTTGGTCGGGCGTGCGTGCGAGCGATCGCGCGCGCGAACACCTGTGTGTGTGTGTGTGTGTGTGTGTGTGTGTGTGTGTGTGTGTGTGTGTGTGTGTGTGTTCTTTCTCCATCTCAGTTTTTTTTATCACGATCATCTACATAATGGATAGAAAAAAAAACATCTGTCAGTAAGGTACTGATTTGTAATGATAGACCATTCGATTTGATATTGGCGTACTGAATCTGAACTGAGAGAGAGAGAGAGAGAGAGAGAGAGAGAGAGAGAGAGAGAGAGAGAGAGAGAGAGAGACAGAGAGAGAGAGAGAGAGAGAGACAGAGAGAGAGAGACAGAGACAGAGAGACAGAGAGAGAGAGAATGTACACACACACACACACACACACACACACACACACACACACACTCCTGCATTGTTTCATTACACTAGGCATAAGAGTTGATTTTTGTTGGGTCCCATCTCACTGTGGTATAAAGTGGAATGAAATAGCAGACAGTCTTGCAAAAGAAGGAGCAAACAGAAAGACGGAAAATTTACTAAACAATCCCTTAGATCTATCCTCTTGTGAATTAATCCAAATTATGGAAAAATGTATGCATAAGCAGAATTCTAGTCAAAAAATGGCTACTTTACCGTCGTGCCCAAGGCACATTGTTAGATTAATTCATAAATTAAGGTTGAATGCTTGGAACACTAAATATTCTCATGGTATTTCTTGTGTATGCAGAGAAAACATTTCTGTACATCATCTTTTGTTTGAATGCTCAGTGTTGACCCCACTCTATGAGGAGAAAGGTATTCAGACGAATAGCATTGATAATGTCAATACTGTCTTATATGGTTCATATGTTGCTGAAATTGCCATGGTTATTTCGCAGTCACAGGTTGCAAAATTTTTATAAAGATGAACAACTTTGTGTACCGCTAGGGTATTACACTCATGTCAATATGCATATATTAGATGTGGGTTTGAAAGTACTAATGTGGATGATAAGTTAAGTGTGGAGGGTGTTTTTTTTTTTTTTTTTTTTCTTTTTTTCTTTTTTTTTTTTTTTTTTGGTGTCTAATATCATCTGGCGATGAAAAGACATTAAATAAACCACTGAACTGAGAACTGAACACACACACACACACACACACACACACACACACACACACACACACAGTAGCTCAGTGCATGGGCTGTCGCTGAGTAGACGTGGCGCAGTGGGCTGTTCCTCATCAGCCCTCGCACAGTGTACATGCCACAGGGTATATCGCTCGGTTAAAACCAGCCAGTGTACTTGAGTTAGACGGTGCCTGTGTAACTGAACTACGGCTTGTTTTCAATAAGACAGGGTTGGCTGGTTTGTTTGTTTTTTTCGTTCCCAATACATGACAGTAATATGTATGCCCATAATTGTGCGGTATATCTGTGGCATTGCACCAGCCTCCCATGAAAACCATGCGTCACTTACCAGTACATGCACTTGTCGGCGGAGTTGATGGTGTCTCCTTTGTTGTAGTACTGTCCGCCGTCACCCATACACTGGCACTGAAGTGGGTCTACACAGGTACTGTTGATGCGCGCCAGGCCCTCCGGGCACTCGCAGCCAGGGTGCCCGTCAGTTTTGCAGGACGAAGCGAAGTAGCTCTTGGCCGACTTGCCGCATGTCAGTGGGCAGTTGGTGTGCACGTTGTCACGGTACACCTTGCCCTCTGGGCAGGTTTTGGCTGCGAGTGAACGGAGAGTAATTGAAGTTTCTATTTTGACGGATGTCGGATATAAGTGGCGTGTGTGTGTGTGTGTGTGTGTGTGTGTGTGTGTGTGAGGGACATAGAGACAGAGACAGAGAGCGAGAGAGACAGAGAGAGCAAAAAACAAAAATAAGCCCTATAAAAACACGAAAGTTATTTCCAACGCCGAGTCTGAAGCACTGTGCTCTTCATTTGTGTCTTAAAGCCATATTCCTCCTCAACGCAGTGGTATAGCATCGCCTTTTACAGCATTAAACAATGATAAAGAGCAAGGAGGCAGGAGGAGCTGAACTTTTCTTTTCCATGCTTCCCCAGCAAAGACAAGCTAAGCAAATTCTGATAACATAGACTCATCGTAATGGTCTTATCTTAGCTTCTCGCCGGCCGTCACACTTGCAACCCTGTCTCTGAAATTAGCTTAGCTGTCCTCCAGAGTTTCCCAAGGCACTGCCACAGCTTCCGGCGCATCTTCGTCCAATCCGACGAGGTTCTTTGTTTTGTCAGCATGCGTGAGCATTCCTGGAGGATACGCTGTGCCTTGTGTTCCACCTGCCTGCACGTGTAGTGAGCATGAGCGGTAGGGGCAATCTTCGGCTTGCAGGGCATAAGATGACCTGGTGTGCTCTGCCCTTATGTTGTATGGCATCGTTTCCGGTCCTCTGTCTCCTGATGTTCTTGATCAGGGTCTTCTGCTCTTGATGGGCGACTGATCCCTTTGGCTGGCTATTCCTCGCGTAGCGAGCTGGTCTGCAGTTTCGTTCCCCAAGATATCATAGTGGGAAGGTATCCTCTGCACCATCTGTTTGTCTGCGCAGGCCCAATACAGGTCTCCAGTCGGGGCCTCCCACTTATCCCCAGACAGAATTTCCAGGACAGACAGGGCGTCTGTGAAGAGGACCGCCTGTTTACAGTTTACTGAACAGGCATCCATTAGACCCACTGCCGCTGACAGAGCCTCTACCTAGAGTTAGAGCCGCACTTGCCAGGATGGAAATGCCTTGTTTCTGCTGTCACGAAACCTGGCACGGGCTGCTGACCCTCTGCGGCCATTGCATTCGTGCGAGATCCATCTGTGTAATAATGCATCCGGGCTTCTCGTGGGACGGTCTAACCAGTCATGACCAATGACACGCTTTCTTCACACAGCTGTCTGGGTCTCCCCTGACTGGCTGTTTTGAGACAACAGTTTGGGAAAGTTCTTCGTCTTTGCTGTCATAGGATGTTGAGGCAAAATGTGGAATTTCTCTGCTTGCCGCATCACGTTCGTTTACCTTCTCAAAAAAAAAATGGAGGTATAAGAATCAACTTCTCCATCTCTGAGATGGTTGTGGTCTTCATGGCGCCAGTGATCAGTATCGAAATCTGGTTCTGTACTCTGTCCACATTGTTCTGGTTTATCTTGACAGTCATGACCATTGGCTGGACCCGAATTCCAAACATGGTCTGTCTGCTCTCTGCTACACTGGCTTCAGAATCCGTGCATTGCTTCATGATGGCCTTGGCCTCTGCATTCACAATACTTTATTTCCAATTTGTTTGAACGTGGCAGCAGGTAGGTGGCCTTGTTATCGAAAGTGACACCCAGCTAACTAGCCTTATTGACGATTTGTAGCGGATGTTCCTTAGCTTCTGCCTAGAAGAAAAGCTTAAAACGGTTGTTGACGATTTCTTGTTCGTCCATGCAGCGAGTGAGTACAGGGCTTGTTGCATTCTATGGGCGACAGTCCTCACTCTCAGCGCCCCTTCTCTCTCTCTCTCTCTCTCTCTCTCTCTCTCTCTCTCTCTCTCTCTCTCTCTCTCTCTCTCTCTCTCTCTAGTATTAACCGTTTCTTACTATCCCGAATTTCAGCTGCTGAGTACATATTCCCTCCCAACAAATCAGAAGTTAAGACTCCTCTACCCGTACTCCTCTTCCCTATTTACCCACCTCCACCTCCACACCCACACCCACACCCATACTCACCACTTCCACACCCCAGCCCTCTGAGAAAAAGAAAAGAAAAAAGAAAGAAAAAAGGAAGCGTCAGGTACTGACGACAGAGGTGCTGCGAGCGCCAGGGAATGGCGACGTGGGCCTCCTTGTAGCAGACCTGGGCGAACATGTCCAGCACATTGCACCGCCCTTTGATCGCCTTATCCACGCCCCCTTTCCCAACGGTTGTGCAGTATGTACGCCTGCACAGTTCGAAGAAAGGCTGGGGGTCCACTCCCTGCACACACACACACGCACACACACACACACACACACACACACACACACACACACACACACACACACATACACACACACACACATATATATATATATATACGCGCGCTGGGCGCGTACACACACAACCACGAACGGCGCGCGCACGCACGCACACACACACACACACACACACACACACACACACACACACACACACACACACACACACACACAAAACACACGTACACACGCACGCACGTGCACACACACACACACACACACACACACACACACACACACACACACACACACACACACACACCACGCACGCACGCACGCACGCACGCACGCACACACACACACACACATCAAATGCGTGAGAGACATTTAGAAAACAGTAATAACCATGCAATTCGTGAGCAAACACCTTACCCCCAAAATACCGATAACAGATATTTTCTCCTGTGAATACTTTGCACATTCATTCAAGTATATACAGACTGATAGCGCTGGAATCTATCATCCTGCTGACAGACAAACTCCAGCAGAACTCGAGTAAATATATGACCGGCACGATGAGTGTAAAACAAAGAGTGGAACAAAGGGAGACTCACCCTGTTGGCACAGGAGCCGAACTTGCTGTACACGTAGTTGCAGGCCACCATAGCTTCATCCTGCAGGTTCTCTGGGCACTCATCGAACCCGTGACCACACTGCGCAACAGATTAGTACTGGGTACATTCTGGGGCTATAACCTTTCCGTGGCATATCCAAACCACAAAGGGCTCTTTAAAAAGACCCTGGAACACACTCTTTACAACGTCACCGCTGCATTGACAATCGTGCATCTGCGAGACGTTACTAGCATCACACTGACAAACAGTTTAAAGGGACCAGTACTGTCAATGTTTACTGCACCTTATTTTGGAAAGGAAACAAGTCGACGCACTGAAAATTTTTTTTAATATTCTCATTTTCCATCATATAAAACAAGAACCAAAAACGAAACAAACAAACAAAATCACTGGAGCGTTGGTATAGGAATGATCAGTGTTCAGTTTTCCGGGACTGCTGACTGGATCAATACGTTTGGTTGTTGTTGGATCTTTGCTTGCTTGAAAGATTTTTTATGCATGAATATATCCATTGGGATCACCTCGAAGAAGCTATCCATATTCGGAGTAGCTTCACACACACACACACACACACACACACACACACACACACACACCACACGTCATACACGTTCGTCCTGTTAGACATACTGTATACACATATCTATAAGATCCATATTATCACTTCATATATTCACATTTTCATTTCCATGTCCGTTTGCATGCACTTATTTTCTTAATAGTGATCTATTCTCTCTCCCTCTCTCTCTCTCCCACCCCCACCCTCTCTCTCTCTCTCTCTCTCTCTCTCTCTCTCTTCTTCGTGCTAGGTAATGACAATGTGTTTCACACACACACACACACACACACACACACACACACACACACACACACATACATACACACACACACACACACACACACACACACACACACACACACAAAATACACACACACCGCGCGCGCGCGCGCAACACACACACACACACACACACACACACACACACGCGCGCGCGCGCGCACACTTACCGGAGCTTCAGTATCCGTGAATTCCTCAAACTTGTCATCAAGGTTATTCATGTCATCTGAAACAGCAGATACAGAATTTTTGAAGGCCTCTTGTGAAAGCAACATGAACGTCAACTCCTCTTTTGGGACGGCTAGCCACTCCCCATCAAATGACTCCATTGAAGTCTTTTGTGTGGTGGTGGTGGTGGTGGTGGTGGTGGTGATGCAGACGATGCACACACCCAACAACAACAGATCAATAAATATTCATCCATTCATTTCTTTGGCATTCTAAATACAACTTAATCCCAGGCCCAGTACCCAAGCGGATATCTGCAGGGAGGTGCTGTTTTTGAAGGTCAGGTTTTCATGGAGCTAGCATGACGATGGTAGAGCCTGTATCCCCTGTCTCTCGTTGCTTGCTAATCCTTCGCTAACCGTCAGGAGGTACACATACCCCTTTGCAGCTGGTGTGGCGCAAGGAATTCTGATAACGATGTTTGATCGTGCTGAGCCTTAGCTTTGAGGCACGAGTGGATAGACCACTGCACTATTCCAACACATACACATGCGCGCGCGCGCGCGTACACACACACACACACACACACACACACACACACACACACACACACATTTTTTCTATGCGACATACCTTTTGCGGACACAAGATGAAACATCGTCTCATATTGAACATCTCACTAAGACATGAAATTGAAAACTGTATAGACCGACTTAATTTCGTCCCTATATCGGAGAAAGCTATCCTTCATTGTCTTGGACTTTGGCTTTTTTCGATCAAAGAATCCCAGATTCTTGAAAAGTCGCCCCCGAGACTGACAAGCAGGTGACTGAATCTCTCACTACTTTGTTCTCTTTTCCGGGCCATCGTGGGACACCAATCCTTGTGAGAACAGAACCATATGTTTCATGAAAAAGAATCCTGATTAGGACAGCAAATACAAGTACGCGACATCACCATCTCCACTCCCTCCTCCTACTCTTCCCTCTTCCAACCCCACTCTCAAACACTTACTCTGCGGCGAGCCATCAAAATCTCCACACAAGCCAGAAATAGTGCCGACGAGCGGGGAGTCCTTGATCATCGTGATCAGGAAGAGGCCGCTAGGGTCCCTGCGGATCGACAGCTCTTGGGTCAGGAACGAGAGGTAGAGAGATCCGTCCTCCATCTTGAATACGATATCTGAAACACACACACACACACACACACACACACACACACACACGCACACACACACACACGCACGCACGCACGCAGAGAGAGAGAGAGAGAGAGAGAGAGAGAGAGAGAGAGAGAGAGAGAGAGAGAGCATAAGTGGAAGAATCCCCTGAGACCCGTTGCCTGGGACGGGAGACCTGGTGAGCATAAGGAACAAGGCACAGTTCTTTTGATCCAAAACTCCTGAATTCAATCCCGTATGGAGTCGGCCAGATCAAAGGGAGGTTGGTGTGTGTGTGTGTGTGTGTGTGTGTGTGTGTGTGTGTGTGTGTGTGTGTGTGTGTGTAAGTGTGTGTGTGTGTGTGTGTGTGTGTGTGTAAGTGTGCGTGCGTGCGTGGCGTGTGTATGAGTGCGTGCGTGAGTGCGTGGCGTTTGTATGAGTGCGTGCGTGAGTGCGTGGCGTGTGTGTGAGTGTGCGCGCATGTGTGTGTGTGTGTGTGTGTGGGATTCGGCCTCTCTGTAAATTCCAGACCCCTCAAAGGCTTCGGCTGGAGATTTAAAGGTTTCATTAGAAGGACAATGAAGAGGGGAAAATTCATTGCAAGGAGAATGATGATGGAATATCCATTACAAGGACAATGAAGAGGGGAAAATTCATTACAAGGAGACTGAAGAGGGGAATATCCATTACAAGGACAATAAAGAGGGAAATATCCATTACAAGGACAATAAAGAGGGGAAAATTCATTACAAGGAGAATGAAGAGGAGAATATCCATTACAAGGATAATGAAGAGGGGAAAATTCATTACAAGGACAATGAAGAGGGGAATATCCATTACAAGGATAATGAAGAGGGGAAAATTCATTACAAGGACAATGAAGAGGGGAATATCCATTACAAGGATAATGAAGAGGGGAAAATTCATTACAAGGACAATGAAGAGGGGAAGGTCTGATGATGAAGGAACGGGGAAAGATTTAAAGGTTTCATTACAATGGCAGTGAAGAGGAAAGAACACACAGCAATGACCCTGAAGAGGGGGACGTTCATTACAGGGACAATGAAAAAGGGAAAATTCAGTACAAGGAGAATGAAGGGGGGGGGGGAATCATTACAAGGATATTGAAGAGGGGAAAATTCATTACAAGGACAATGAAGAGGGGACAATTCATTACAAGGATATTGAAGAGGAGAAAATTCATTACAAGGACAATGAAGAGGGGGAAATTCATTACAAGGATATTGAAGAGGGGGAAATGCATTACAAGGACAATGAAGAGGGGAAGGGTTCATTACAATGACTATGAAGAGGGGAAAATTCATTACAAGGACAATGAAGAGGGGAATATCCATTACAAAGAGAATGAAGAGGGGATTTATTACAATGACTATGAAGAGGGGAAGGATTCATTACAATGACA
>CM031621.1:26625171-26662671 GCA_018398815.1 Conus ventricosus
AAGCAGCCGATTACATGTCACAGAATGCCATGAAAAAAGCCCATTAATGTCACGGAATGCCATTAAAACAGCCGATTACATGTCACAGAATGTCATGAAAACAGCCCATTAATGTCACGGAATGCCATTAAAACAGCCGATTACATGTCACAGAATGTCATTAACCAGCCTAACACATGTCACGGAATGCCGTTAAAACAGACCAATTCGAGTCACGGAATGCCATTAAAACAACCCATTACATGTCACGAATACCATTAACCGGCCTAACACATGTCACGGAATGCCGTTAAAACAGACCAATACGTGTCACGGAATGCCATTAAAACAACCCATTACATGTCACGAATGCCATTAACCGGCCTAACACATGTCACGGAATGCCGTTAAAACAGACCAATACGTGTCACGGATTGCCATTAAAACAAACCATTACATGTCACGAATGCCATTAACCGGCCTAACACATGTCACGGAATGCCGTTAAAACAGACCAAAACGTGTCACGGAATGCCATTAAAACAGCCCATTACATATCATGGAATGTCATTAAAACGGCCTATAACAGGTCATGGAATGCCATTAAAACAGCCCATTACATATCATGGAATGTCATTAAAACGGCCTATAACAGGTCATGGAATGCCATTAAAACAGTCCATTACATGTTATGGAATGCTGTCAAAATGGCCCATTACATGTCAGAGAATGCCATTAAAACAACCCATTAAGGTCACGGAATGCCATTAAAACAGTCCATTACATGTTATGGAATGCTGTCAAAATGGCCCATTACATGTCAGAGAATGCCATTAAAACACACCCATTAAGGTCACGGAATGCCATTAAAACAGCCCATAACATGTCACGAAATGCCATCAAAATGGCCCATAACATGTCACGGAATACCATTCAAACTGTCCATTCCGTGACACTGAATGCCATTAAAACACTGCATTACATGTCACAGAATGCCATTAAAACAGCGCATTACACGTCACGGAATGCCATTAAAACAGCCTGTAACAGATCACAGAATGTCATTAAAAGTCCATTAATGTCACGGAATGTCATCAAAGTGGCCCAAAATATGTCACGGAATGCGATCAAAACGGCCGATAACATGTCACAGGATGCCATTAAAACACTCCATCACATGTCACGGAATGCCATTAAAACAGCCCATTACATGTCACGGAATGCCATTAATACAGCACGTTGCACGTTACAGAATGCCATTAAAACAGCCCATTACATGTCACAGAATGTCATTAAAACAGTTCATTACCTATTACGGCATGCCATTAAAACAGCACGTTACACGTTACAGAATGCCATTATAACAGCCTATTACTTGTCACGGAATGCCATTCAAACTGTCCATTCCGTGACACTGAATGCCATTAAAACACTGCATTACATGTCACAGAATGCCATTAAAAGAGCCTATTACATATCACGGAATGCCATTAAAACAGCCCTGTGCAAGTCACGGAATGTCATTAAAACAGCTCAGTGCATGTCACATAATGCCATTAAAACAGCCCATCACATGTCACAGAATGGCATTAAAACAGCCCATTACATGTCACAGAATGTCATTAAAACAGCCCATTACATGTCACGGAATACCATTGTCACAGCCCATTAAATGTCACGGAGTTCCATTAAAACAGCCCATTACATGTCACAGAATGTCATTAAAACAGCCCATTACATGTCACGGAGTTCCAATAAAACAGCCCATTACATGTCACAGAATGGTATTCAAACAGCCCATTACATGTCACAGAATGTCATTAAAACAGCCCATTACATGTCACGGAATACCATTGTAACAGCCCATTAAATGTCACGGAGTTCCATTAAAACAGCCAATTACATGTCACAGAATGTCATTAAAACAGCTCATTACATGTCACAGAATGTCATTAAAACAGCCCATTACATGTCACGGAGTTCCATTAAAACAGCCCATTATATGTCACGGCATGCCATTAAAACAGCCCATTACATGTCACAGAATGTCATTAAAACAGCCCATTAAATGTCACGGAGTTCCATTAAAACAGCCCATTATATGTCACGGCATGCCATTAAAACAGCCCATTACATGTCACAGAATGTCATTAAAACAGCCCATTAAATGTCACGGAGTTCCATTAAAACAGCCCATTATATGTCACGGCATGCCATTAAAACGGTACATTACGTGTGTCACTTTCCTACACTTAACGACATCTTTTGATGGGAAGAGTTAGCACGAAGGGACAGGACGGGAGGGCGTGGGGACAATGCATGGGATAGCTAACTGTTCCCGGTGGATGGCCGGTGTCGTGACTGTGATGTGACGATCCTGAGTGTGGCTGTGAAAGCGAGCTGGAACAAGCAGCGTGGACGTGATGTCACTAACGTTGCACAGAACATAAAACGAATTTTTAAAAATAATTGATGGTGTAGAACTACAGAACCGCCACGTGGAAAAGCTTACAGAACAAACAACACTGAACACACATCATAGGGGATAAACACATCAAACTTGACTTCTCGTTGTTGTTGCTTTTATTGTTGATCTGCTGAGTTAATTTGTATAATTACTGTTGTTTTCATGTCTAGTCTGATTTTGTTTCATCGTTCAGCTACTACTATAGGGCCTATACGGACTATTTTATAGTTTCCGTTTCTGCGTTCTTGGAGTGATAGTTACTGTTTCAGAAAAATATTTATCTTGTTGGATATCTCCGTCACACACAGGGTTCATCTATGTGCGGCGCCCAGCATCTGTCTCTCTTTCTCTGTCTGTCTGTCTCTACACACACACACACACACACACACACACACACACACACACACACACGCACGCACACACACACACGCACGCACACACACAGGCTGCACTGAAAAATCTACATATCGTGTTTTTTTTTGGAGGGGGGGGGGGAGGAGGAGGTGAGAAATGTGTTCTGGAATATGCTTTCAGATTTTTCCGTTCCCCCCCCCCCCCCTCCCCCGCCCCTCCCCCTCCTTCCCTATCCAATTCCACCACCGCCCCTCCCAGCGCCGCCTCACCCCGCCCCACAGAAGATGGAGAAACGGAGAAGGGGGAAAAGCCCCAGCCCGCATCTGAACTTTGTATGTGGGTGGGATCAAGTGCTGAGGGTGTGAAGAGGAAGGGGATCATGTGCAAGGATGTACTTACGGACATCGCAGTTCTTGGATTTCCAACCGCTGCAGCAGGCTTTTTCTTTCCTGTGATCGTATCTGATACAGGCAATAATACATCATCATCTTCTTCATCACCTTCGTTCAAGTCATGATCATCATAATCCCCTTTCTTCTTCTTCTTCTTCTGGTCATGCCTTAATATTCACAGTTGAAAAGGAAGCTATGAAATTTCGATGGCCAAAACTTTAACATTTTGAACAAATGCAATGTCATTGTTTTCTGAAAGATGGCCATTTAGCGACAAGCGAAGAATGAATGTACAATGACTTTAAAATGTTGGTTGTATATATTTGTAAATGTTAAGTTAACTTGAACAAATGCAATATCATCTTTTTGAAAACAGATTTCCAACAAAAGAAGAAGGAATGCACAATAATTCAGTAATATAGTGGTAGTACATATTTGGATACACTTTTTTTTCTAAAACCCTGACCATCACTTTAACATGAAGTGCAAAGCCGAAAATGCTGCTCCGTGTATCTTATTTTGAATAATATTCATTTTGGAATTATTTTCAAACTTTTGAACGGTTGACACTCAGATCAATCATTTTGTCCAATCGACAGAACTTAAAGCGTGGATGATGCAGCATGCCTTTAGTGAAAGAGGAAAAAAAAAACGATTTAGACATGTATCCGGGAGTTGTAGTGTATAATGCATACCACCGGTGTATATCAATTTTGCGATCTGTTGTATCTGTCGTTGTATTTATGACTAGCTAATTTTCACAAACAAGGGGTCATAACTCTCTGCTCTGGAGGGCTTATCGCTAATTCAAGATACAAAAGACAAAAGAAACTGGGGTCAGGTGTCCGCTACAGTTTGTGTCAATCTGGTTTGGACGTATAATACACAAAATAAGAAGGAGTTGGAGATGTTTTTACATGAATTCAAAGACAAGATGACTGTGTATGATAAACGATAGGACAAGGATTCCCATGCTAAGGAACAAGTAGGTTTGATTAGTGTAAGACATTTTGTATCAGACAGGGTGATTAAACCCATCTAAAAGGGGGTGTAGACAAACATTTGAAATTCATCACGAAAAATCTGGCGTGACAGAAAGTGTTGTGCACTGCTATCCTAACAAAAATCATGCTTTCTTCTCCTCCTCCTCCACTTCCTTCTTCTTCTTCTCTCTCTCTCTCTCTCTCTCTCTGCGTGCGAACTTGCTTGCGTGCGTGCGTGCGTGCTTGTGTGCGTGTGTGTGTATGTGAGAGAGAGAAGGGGTGGAAGGGAGGGAGTGTGTGTGTGTGTGTGTGTTGAGAGAGAGAGAGAGAGTGTGTGTGTGTGTGTGTGTGTGTGTGTATGCGCGCACGCGTTTGGTGTGTGTGAGCGCGTGCGCGCACGTGTCCTTACCTGTAAAATTCGCAGTCATCAGTAGGCTTTGGCATTTCGTCCCCCATTCCAGTTGAATTCAGAGTGAAACCCTTTCTGATCATCTTCATGAGTTTCTGGCACTTGGCCTTCTCGACTTTCAACTCCTTTACGTCTCGATCGCATAGATGGCTGTCACAGAACAGTCGCATAATGTTTGGTCTCAGAGATGGCTGTCACAACACAGTCATTCAGATCCGTGTGTGTGTGTGTGCGTGTGTGTGTGTGTGTGTGTGTGCATGCGCGCGCGCCCGTGTGTGTTTCTTTCTTTCTTTCTTTAATATTTTTTCCTCGAGAGAAACTACACCATCAAAACTGTTGTCGGCTGATTTGTTAACTGAAATTATACCCTGTCCTGTGTGCCCATCCTGTTGGGCCACAGCCAGCCAATGTACAAATAAACCGTTTTCTGAATTCTGAGTTCTCTCTCTCTCTCTCTCTCTCTCTCTCTCTCTCTCTCTCTCTCTCTCCTCTCTCTCTCTCTCTCTCTCTCTCTCCAGAGAGCGCTTCCAGTCGTCGATCCTGTCTCCTAACCCATAGCATTAGAGACGTGTCAGCTGAAAAAGGGGAAGGAAACCTTCACACACACACACACACACACACACACACACACACAAACACACACACACACATGCACGCACGCACGCACGCATGCGCGCTCACACACATACACACACACACAAAGAAACAAACAAAGGCACGCGCGCGCGCGCGCGCACACTCACTCACACACACACACACACACACACACACACACACACACACACACGCTTGAGCAACAATTAAACAGTAAAGGGAGAGAAGTGCAATAACCAGTTCTTCCGTTACCATAAAAATAATGCGAAAATAACTTAGCAAAGACCAGCTTGAAAGAGCGTCGTAGTTTGTGGAGGAGAGGGGGGGGGGGATGTTGAGGTGAAGGGTACAGACATCCTATGGGATCCAGTTTTATGGACAGTAGTTTTGACAGCGTCTGGCCATGCAATGGACTTTTTGTCACGGAAACGAGTGTTTTCGGGTCCTAATCGTGGAGAGTGGTTTTCAAACTGGAAGAGAATGAAGGCTTTCAAATTCCCTGCAACGTTCTATCATATTATATGAATGCTGTGTTGACCTGGTCTGTCACATGGTCAGCGTCAGAACTTCCGTGTCTCAAATACTGCCCTAAATTTTGAGACAGTCACAAAAAGACAAGGAAAGAGACAAAGGGGAAAGGACAGAACACCCACAAGAAGCCCACACCCACGCCGGAAAAAGGAAAGAAGGAAAGACCACAGAAAAAGTCTCGTATGTATAAGAGTCCATCAATGCTTTTAAAAACAGGGGGGAAAACGTATAGTGCACGTACTGCAAATATAGGACAACTGCACATAAAATTGCCGAAGTTTTAGCCAGTGTCGGTTTATAACGGCATGTTAGGCTATTGCATGTGTCTACCTTTTCACGTCGGCTTTGGTCGTAGCGGTCAGCATGATGCAGAGCAGAAGAGCAGAAAGGACAGCGGGCGGGACACCGAGGGTCCCCATGGTGGCTGGCCGAAGGGCGCAAATCGAGAGTAAAATCGCTGTTGATGCGTGCAGACAAAACGTTAGGATGGCGGACACTCACACACACACACACTGTGTCCGAAGGGAGCCGAAACTCTCGGCAGGTCAGGGCAAGGTCGTGGGTTTTATGCTGGATACCGAGTCATCGATCAATGACCACAACGTCTTCCAACCACCACGCCTCTGCTTCAGCCCTTCCACCCAAAGCTGCTTATGTTCGGGAAAATCAATTGGGATTGACGTTCTTGTACGCACTCCCGTTGATCACTGGGTGGAGGGGATGGTCAGGGGGGGGGGGGGGGGGGGGGGGGGGGGGGGGGGGGGGAGTCAAAAATATGTGTTTCATTTTCAGACTGAAATGAAGATATTGACGTCAAATTTAGAGAGGGGCAGCTGGGCTGTGGATTAGCGGGCAGTCATGTCCACATCACGCGCCCAACACGTGTCACGTGCATCTCCAGCGCTGCAGTTCCGGATTAGCTCAACCGCCTCCAGCCGGTTTTCTTCACTCAGGACGCGCCAAGCATTCATACATTCCACGACGTTTTATGTGTAGAAATATTTGTACATGTGACCTACTTATTGACTTCAAATACTTTCTAGTTTGTTTTGTCGATTAAAAGTCTATGAATGTCCACATAATCAATTCGTCTTTCATATTTGACCTGATCTATCAACATGGGTTCATGGTTAGGTTGGCATGACCCGAAAACGTCTTAATGTTAGTTAAAATTGGCCATACACTCGAAAGTGTGTATCACGTGACAGGACGAGTGCATTGCCGGCCACAGAGTGAAAGCCAGATACCGAGCCGGGGACATGTTGGCCGATCCCTCTGCCTCTGCCGTGCTGTGATCGTTCGTTCTTTCTTTCTTTTTCTTTTTTTTCCCCAAAACTATTCTATCACATGTGCTATGGAAAAGGAGAGGTGTAGGGCATACTGCTGGAGTCTTTATTTTTGCGATTCAAGTTTTTTTTTCCTTTTCCTTTTTGGTTTCTGATCAATACTCTCTCTCTCTCTCTCTCTCTCTCTCTCTCTCTCCTCTCTCTCGTAAGAGTTTCTGTTCAGATTTTTGTTTTGGTTAATTCATCTTGCTTTCTTTGTTGGGATTAGTTTGCCATTTTGTCCATACAAACACCGCTCAAGATTCTGTTAGGGTATGTTTTCACTGCTCACAAACAGAAGTGCATATGTACTGGGATAGCCTGAATCCATTAAATGAGAGAGAGAGAGAGAGAGAGAGAGAGAGAGGAGGGGTCATTGTGCACTTTAAAAATGTAACACAGTTTGAAACAGAGGCATATTATGCAACATGTGCTTGCTTGTAACCCCCCCACCACCACCACCACCACCACACACACACACACACACACACACACACCCTGCAACACCTCCTCGCCCACCGTACACGTTGTGTGAGAATTCCTGAGTTCTCGGGGTTTCTTCCCTTTGTGGTTGTTGCTGTCATCCTCAGCAAAGCTTTAAGAAGTCGGCCTATGTGTTTGTATGTGTCCGCGCGCGCGTGAGTGCATGCTGGTTTGCGGGCTTACGTTCCTGACTGCAGGATGAGGTGGTTTGTGTGCCGTGCTGGACATATTCATATATGACTTATCCCCAAGAGATCTGAATGTTAATTGGTTTATTGAGCCAATTCAAAGTTCTTAATATTTTGTTGCATCGGACTGTATTTTAGTTGCAGCAATGATATGCCAGGTTGAACCCCCCTCCCCCCTCCTCCCCCATATTCCGGTTTCCCTTCCCTGCCTTCTCTACAGGTCAAAATCGACACAATTTAATTTTTTTTAAAAAAGACCCTAATGCCTTTGCACGTGTATAATTTCAACCTTTTTTTTTAAATATGTAAGTTTAAAGTTTAAAATGAATCACCCTGCACTGTTCTTCATGTTTGCCCTCTGTACACCGCATGTTACATGCATGGCTTGTGGTGCTCTTTGTCCCTTTCCATGTGCAGGCCGTCTGCGTGTTGGAACAATGTAAAAGCAAAGTGCGTGTGTGTGTGTGTGTGTGTGTGTGCGTGTGCGCGCGTGTGTGTGTGTGTGTGTATGTGCGAGTTTGTAGTACACTGAGTGCGTGCGCGCGCGCCTGTTTGTGTCTGTGTCCATGTCTGTGTGTGTGTGTGTGTGTATACCGGTGCATGCGTACGTGTGGTTTGGGTGTGCTTGCCAGTGTATGTGTATGTGTATGCGCGTTTCCATAGATACGTGCACGCGAACACATGCACAAGCACGTATGACAGCAGTATATTATGTACATCTTTGTGCAATGTCACTTCAGTGGTTGATGATTTATCTCAGATCATGCGTGTTGTTTCAAATTAATTAAAGTAATGTTACAAACACATAACACAATGGATAAGATTAAAAATTAAAGAAAAGATTCTCGTCAATTCGCTTCCACCTAGTCTCCCCCCCCCCCCCCCCCCGCCCGCCCCCCCCCCCCCCCCCCCCCCCCTCCCAATACGCTTGCCTTGCGTATACACGCCATCTGCCCCAAGTGAACAGGATCCCCTATGCATCCCAGGCTGAGGGTAAAAAGCTCCCGAGTCCCCACAGGCCATACCGAGTTGTCAGTCTCCTCATCCGCCATCGGCTTGACAGCTATCCCCACACACGCACTCCACTCAGACTACGATCGTCGGACTCGGTGAGATTGTGGTGCCATTTGATCTTAGTTGGAATAAATGATTGTACCACTGAAGTGAAGCCACTGAAACATGTGTTACCTGATTGCATTGAAGAAGAACTAAAAGTGGTCCAAATAAGACCTTTTAACATGAGGACAGTGCGGTTGCAATAGATTCCTTGACCGGTTAAAAAAAAAAGTGTACACACACACACACACACACACACACACATATATATATATATATATATATATATAGAGAGAGAGAGAGAGAGAGAGAGAGAGAGAGAGAGAGAGATGGACCGCTAGAGACAAGTCATGTGAGGGAGAGCTAAACTCAGCTAATCTGATCAGGGGCGGGTCGTTTTAACTGATCTCAACAACACAGGTCTTTAATCTCACGGTTGGAAACCTTGACGCCAACAGGTTAACAACGGTCGTACCGGGTCCCAATCAGAGGAAGTCCACATGATTCGGCCAATCACATAGCTCGACAAGTATATTACAAACAAGACAGAGACGAACAGCAAAGACTGCGTTAAAACGACCAAGAATCTGATTCAACTTCTTTTTGTAGAAAATGCACGTAATCTTCAATACAAACAAGATTAATATTGTCTTTAAGAGCCAGGGATCAGACACACAATGTCATGATGTACCGCCATGATATTTTCATTATGCTTCTCAGCTAGTAAGAGTAAGAATAATGCAGCAATTTCCATCTACCAGTCAGAAATAGTTTCCTTTTTTTTAAATTGGGGACAAAATTATAGTTTTCCTTTTTTTTTTTTTTTTTGCAATTGGGGACAAAATAATGGCTAAACATAATTCTTAGATATTTCCTAACATAATTGTGAAACATTTCCTCTGTGATCTATAACGCTTTAAGGCATCGACTTATTCATATGAAAGATGAAGTGGACTGTTAACAGAAAGAAACAGTATCAGGCCCTAGAATGTTTAAATTTCTTTATTTTTCATCTCTGCCTCTTTGATTTATAAATATTATTGTACATGTTCGGCTGTGTGATTCGTCTTATTCTGTTAAGGCATCGACTTATTCATATGAAAGATGAAGTGGACTGTTAACAGAAAGAAACAGTATCAGACCCTAGAATGTTTAAATTTCGTCTTTATTTTTCATCTCTGCCTCTTTGATTTATAAATATTATTGTACATGTTCGGCTGTGTGATTCGTCCTAGTCTGTTAAACTTCCGGTTGCAACGGGAGATGGAGACTGTGTGTTTATCTGTTGAAGAGTTACTGCCCTTTGATCGGTGTTCGAAATGCTGAGACGACGTTTCACTCTGTGGTGTTCTCAAAAACCGTATCACCATGAAATCAGTCGTTCGTCATCTCGGGTTCGCAGCCGAACAGGAGCTAGGGCATTAAGATTTTATTTGTACAGAACTCCGTGGGAGGTACCCACCATAACAATCAGTTTGCTTACTTTCCATAATTATGATTCAGAAGGGCCTGTCTAGTGCAGAGAGAGAGAGAGAGAGAGAGAGAGAGAGAGAGAGAGAGAGAGAGAGAGAAAGAGAGAGATGGGTGAAGAGTTTTAAAGTGTTTGGCCTTGTAAGATGCCACATAAATTCACCATCTGATATGAAATCAATAGTTCATAATGCATGAAATACCCACCCACTCCACCCCACCCCCAGTTATTTCAAAGTCCACAGTGTATGTTGACAATTAGAGTAAATCGGTTTTAATTAAGTACCGACATCACTTTATCATTCTCGTAAAACACACACATTTTTTTTAAATTGGATTTGCAGTATGTCTTTTTGTTGTATTAATCTGTATGTAAGAATGTATGTGTGATTTGGCGATGGGGAGGTAGGAGGGGAGGGGGAGGGCAGGTAGTGGAACGCTCAAATGAATGAACACGTATTGGCATTAGTCCAGACGTAGAGCAAAGCGAGCTGTTACGAACTGTGACAAACGAGTTCTTTAAAAGGCAAACAAAAGGCAAGTCGTGAAAACCATGTTCTAGCCAAGTGCTATTAACTTTTTACTAACAAGCCGTCGTTTTCGGACACTGAAAGTTAGATCAAGGGCACAGAAAAAGTATCCTTAAATCCACACACTTGTCAATTTTTTTTAAATACTTGTATATTTTCCTTCCTGGGAACCAGATGAATGTGAATGTGTGCACGATTGAAAAACTTGTGTCACTGTGTCTGCGTATGAGTTTGTGAGGAGATGTACGAGGGGGAAGTGGGGTGTGGGGGTATGAAGACAGAAGTGTGCGTGGCGGAGGGGCGATGTTTCTGCCCTCCATTTTAAACTCTAATTTTGATCTTAAGTTATATCCTCATGATGTGTATCTTTCAGGGTTCAATGAAACACGGAGCACTACTGTTAAGCTTTGTGTTTTATTACCTATGTTGTAAAAATGGGCTTCTTCCCTTTTCACATAAGTTCCATGTTCTGTCTATGCTTGCTGTTGTGATAATTGTTGCACCTGGCATTCTATGTCTTCTGAAGAGAAAGCTAATTATTAGATCTTACACGTTAAAAATTGGCCAAGTTTTCATTGAGAGCCAGGTCATAAAAGCCAGGGAATGATAAAAGTGTGTAGGAGTACGCAGATACCCATATAGGAAGTCCATTGACAGGTGGACCAAGACAACGACACCGAAAATGGGATAACAGTCTTTGGTCCTAGCGGACACTACACGCGTTTGGCCACACACACACACACACACACACACACACACACACACACACACACACACACACCTATGCGCGCACATGCACCGCAAAGAAGAACAGATGAGCCAAATCGATCGCAGAATGTTTACTACAATTACGTAGCGCTCAAAAAAAACATTCCACGATGAAGTCATTCTGTACTTCACCCGTTTAAAACAAGTCGTTCTGTAAAACGAGTGTCAGAGCTGTATTGAACCTTTAGAATTAAGAATTCAATCTAAAAGCAAACCCAAAGATCTTCCAGCACCAAGTTTTCTGTGTGTGTTTTTTAAAGCGGTTCTTGTTATTAGCTTCTTCGTTGCCATTGTTACATCATGTCAAGAGGTGCGTCATCTACAATCACCTTTGAACCCAGCAGTAAGAGTTGAAAAGGTCCAGCCAACCACCACCTCGTTTGTCCATTGAAAAAAAATCATGCCAAATAGGAAATCGACGTGTCATCGTATCCCAGTCGAACTTTCTAGCATCCCTTGCTCTGGTTTCGCCGTTGGCCGTGCTGTCACGCCGGCCACAAGGGACGTGGTCTGGTCTATCTACAATTCAACATCACCCTGGCGTGGTCATGGTGTTTCCAACCGCAGGATTGTCTCCATACAATATCAGCATTCACAATTCCCATGACAAGTCTAGACCAAAACGCATTGACCTTGCGGTAAAATTTTGAATTTTTTTCTTTGGTTCATCTGTTACAAGAAGTCAGTTTCACCCCTCAGATTGCAGCAGTGTCATGATATCGATGGGAAAAAAGTCTCAGTGGAGAGTACCCCACAAAGTCTGTCGCTGTTGGCACCGACACACAGACGACGTGGAGACGAGAGGAGTACAGATGACGAGCGAGCCGAGGACGGCGTTGAGGGTGCAGCGGATGACAGGCGCTCAACCATTCAGGACGTGAAGGACGTCCAGCATGAAGGGGAGGCGAGCCTCGTCCAGGACAAGATGCACATCTGGCTTCTGCCGGAATCTGAAACATGCAAAGATTACCTCCAGATCACAGGTATACAGTGAAAACATCTGAAAAAGCGCACAGGACCTACACACTGAAATAGACAGAGCGAAAAGGGTTGCCTGAAATTACAGTAAACGTTTGTACTTAGCATGTGGGGATGGTTTGTTTTGTTTGTTCGGTTTTGTTTCTTGTTCGAGTTTCCTGCCTCTACACACTTGAGCAGGGTCCAAAGCTTGACGTGCGAGTTGTGCTAGTTTGGTCTACTTATGCCAGTCGCGATCATCAAAATCAAAGTGTTAATGGCAGAGGGAGAGGAAACGGGTACGGAGTGGGGAGGACAGATGGGGAGGGAGGGAGAGAGGGAGGGGGTGGGGAGCGGGCAGACGAAGCTCATTGAGAGGGTCATTGAATCCTGGCAGGCCAAAATGAATTCGTATAGACTTCAACGCTGGGGTTTTTGTTGTTGTTTTTTTTTCGCTCCCTGAAAAACGACGCGATTCGTGAAGCGTACTCAGGCCGTTAGTTCCATGTATGTACTCAGGTGGTTCATTATGTAGTACTCTTATGTAGTACTGACTTAAGACAACACGTCTTCATCGTGACTACTACTTACCAGCTGGAAGACTCGCCTATTCTCTGCAACGATCGTTTCGATCGAGTCTACGGAGCATGACGCTATTTTAGCTCTTGGGTGCGCGCGCAAGCGTGCCTGTGTGTGTGTGTTTGTGTGCGTGTGTGTGTGGGGAGGGGGGCGTAGGTAGGTGTGGCAAGTTTAATTCAAAAGGAGACATGTTACATTTACAGGGCGGCTTGCTTGTGGGACGGGAATTGTATCTTACTGTGTTTGAATTGGACGTCTGTAAAATTGGGAAAACGACACACACACACACACACACACACACACACACACACACACACACACACACTAGCTTATTGTGAAAAATGGGTTTTCTTCGCTCACTCCCGGCGCTCGAAACAAAAAAAAAGACCTGTGAAAAATGCCTCTCCAACATGTTTCCAACCAAATAAGCACTTGTTCGGTATTGTTTTTCCATGCCGTTTTTGTGTTGTTTTTTTCAATGCCGATGCTACCATAGCGCTGCCAGCTTTAGCCTACATCGTCTTAGAAGATGGGGCAAAACACTACTAGACAGGTCAACAGATTATTTTTTTAAAGAACAATGACAAAAGTAGTGGGACAACCAATCCACATCAAACTCAATGAAACACGCATGAAATTCAGGAGAGGTGAGGGAGGGAGGGACGAAGAGAGAAAGAGAGACAACAGAGAGAGAGAGAGAGGAGAGAGAGAGAAGAGAGAGAGAGAGAGAGAGAGAGAGAGAGAGAGAGAGAGAGAGAGAGAGAACGAACGAACGAAATGTTGTTTAATGAGGGAAAAGAATAAGCACCAGTCAGTGGCTTTTTTTCATCCAGCCCTCAAACAATAAATACATGGTAGAAATCATTGCATCGAACTGCATATAAACTCAAACAACAATGAATACATGGCAATTTAGAATAAGAGAATGCACAATATAACAAGAGGAAGAGAGTATGGGAGAGAGGGAGGGATGGAGAGCGACACAAAGAGAGAGAGAGGTGGGGACTTGGAGACACAGAATAAAGAGACGGAGTCTCTGACACAAGGAGAGACAGAAGAAAAGGAAGAAGAAGAAGAAGAAGAAGAAGAAGAAGAAGAAGATGATGATGATGAAAAAGAAGACTAAGGAGAAGAGGAGGAGGAGGAGGAGGAGAGGAGAAGCATATCAAAAATTGGCACATCAAAAATGACAAACTACAATGAAGAAGAGCCGTAAAACATCAAGTCATGCAATGAAGGGGGAAAAAAAAAAGCTGAAAGACACCAGACATGCCCAACTCAGCAGCAAGCAACAATTCCATACACCCCCCCCCCCCCCCCCCCCCCCCCCCCCCCCCCCCTACTTCAAGAACGACAAGAAAAGGAAGAAGGAGATCAACATAGGATGACAAAATGAGAGAGAGAGAGAGAGAGAGAGAGAGAGAGAGAGAGAGAGAGAAAGGGAGGGAGACAGAGACAGCCAGATCGACAGAGAGAGAGAGAGAGATAATGTTGCTTATAGCCCAGCCGACCGCAAAGGGCCACATCAGGGCTGGAGAGAGAGAGAGAGAGAGAGAGAGAGAGAGAGAGAGAGAGAGAGACATACCAAAATTTGCCACATCACAAATGACAAAATACAATGAAAAAAGGGTAGTATCAAAATCAAGTCATGCAATAAAGAAGAATGAGCTGAAAACACCAGAAATACCCATCACAGCAAAACAACCCCGCCCCCCCCCCCCCCCCCCCCGCCGGGGGAGAGAGACGGGGGAGAGAGAGAGGATGAGAGGGTAGGGGGAGAGACCGGCGTTAAGTTCAAGAGTACTTTTTCTTTTTGAGGCAACGTGTGACGCAAATTAAATCAGTTTCACCATTAATCATTTGAAGAAGTATTGCGATCTGAATGAAATGCGTAGTTCGTGGTGTAATTTGCCTGTCAAGCAATTTAAATGAAAAGCGGTTTAAATGAAATGCGGACCTTACTGTGCTCAAGCTGTACTTTGTCTTGAATAGCACAATTTTTGTAACAGCATCGCTTCTGAGAATTGTCAACAGAGAGAGAGAGAGAGAGAGAGAGAGAGAGAGAGAGAGAGAGAGAGAGAGGGAGGAAGGGAGACAAAGACAGACAGAGACAGAATCCAGACACTGACACAAAAGTCCTAATCAAAAGAAAACTGGCAACAACAACAAAAAAGACGAACGAAAGCGGGGATGGGGGTGGTGGTGGGGTGGGAGAGGGGGCGGAGAGACAGGGGCTCAACCGCGGACGAGCCAAGTCCATTTTTGGACACCATTCACAATTTATAGTCGTTTATCCACTCTGAACAATTCGTCCTCTGGCATTTCGTCAAACGGACCATTTAATAACATATAGACATTTGTCTCTGAAAGATTTTCATTCATACCCTGAGGAGTGACTTTGCGTCCAAGAATCAACCATTTTATTTAGATAAAACGGAATCGCATTATCAGCATTTTCAACACCACTAAACTGACTCGCTCCTTATGGAAAAGATGAACAGAGAGACAGAGAGAGAGAGGAGAGAGAGAGAGAGGGGGGGGGGGTGTTGGAGGAAAGACTGAAGGGGGAATACGAAGAGGATGGGAGTTAGGTTTCCTTAGCATCTTTCAACTCCTTACATAGGTTGTCCCTCAGTTTAATAAAAACGCTCTCCAAGCAGCAAGTTTGTTTTATTTCATTTTTTTTAGGAGGACTACTATGATGTTAAGGCATTTCCACTAAACCAACCCAACATCTAAAGAATGGCTGTGACTATGCGCTTCCAGCGACTAGCACACTAGGAGTCTTTTCTTCTGGCGTCTGAGTCCCGCGACATTTTAGCCAAGAAGGGAAAAAAAATGCTGCAGTATTGTTCCTGTGTATTTTGTAGTCATATGTGCCATGCTCGCTTTCGGAAAAAATTTTTTCTCTCTAATGGGGTCCGGTTAGTATCACTAGTGGGTAAGGCGTTGGATTCTTGTCCGCAAGGTCCCGCGGTTCGATTCCCACTCGAGAAGCCAGGTGGGAAGAGATTTTCTCTTGGAGTAACCTGTGCGGGTCCACGCATCCCCAGCTCTTTCAATGACACTTTAAACCCAAGTCCTGTGCGGACGAATGCATCACAAGATTTTGCACGCTCGTTAAATCCCATTCCATCTCTCGGAGACTGGGCCACCGAGTACCGGGGGGAAACGATAACGCCTATACACGCACAGCGATACAGCAGAACTTTTTCAAGTCAATGCCATTTCTGGAAACTCGCTCAAATTTATTCCGGCGCGCAGGAACAATAAGCACTTTAAAGAAAATGATTACTTCCAAAACTTGCGTTACACATGATTTTTTTGTGTTGTTGTTGCCTAAAGCTGCGCTTTTATTACCTGCCCCTTCCCAACTCCCCCCTCCCCCCACCCGCCCTCCCCCCTCCTCTCCTCCTTGAGACGGCACGAAAAGAAATCTTCCTTATTGAAAACAGATTCATTGTAATCTAGTAGCAGTGTGGGTCCTCTTTACATGTCATAGTTAATTTTTTTTCAACTAAGTCAATACATAAGGCCTTTAAAATGGCTGGTGAACAAAAAATAATGAAGACAAGGGGCACGCTAGGAAATCTTTCCGTCCCCCCCCCCTCCCCCCCCCCCCCCCCCCAAAAAAATTTAAAAATAAATAAAATAAAAACTTACCTCATGTGAAGTTGACTCTCCTAGCTGGATTTTCGGGAGCGCTGGTCATCCTGCTGCCGCGTCTTAACCCTGCTCTTCTTCCCCCTGTCGGCGGGTCTGCCTTTCCCTGTTGGCGGGTCTTGCCTTTCCCTTTGGCGGGTCTTACCTTTCCCTGTCGGCGGGTCTTGCCTTTCCCTGTTGGCGGGGTCTTGCCTTTCCCTCTCGGGGGGGTCTTGCCTTCCCTGTCGGCGGGTCTTGCCTTTCCTTGTCGGCGGGTCTTGCCTTTCCCTTTTTGGGCCGGGTCTTGCCTTTCCCTGTCGGCGGGTCCTCGCCTTTCCTTTGGCGGGTCTTGCCTTTCCCTGTCGCGGGGCTCGCCTTCCTTTCCTTTCTTTTTCCCTTTACCACTCCCCGCCTTAGGGGCTGAGACTTTGCGGCTGGGGGCTGTAATAGCGCGATGCCTTCCACAGATCCAAGTCAAATCACGCTCCAGCTCTTGACAGCGAGCTGTGATCCGCTCGTTTAACTCCTGTTGCTCCTCGAGTCCCAGCTTTCGAAATTCCGGAGGCTGACCAGTCCCTCGCTCAGCCATTCGGGGGCGCGTATGCTCATTAGCGTAGCGTTCATCCTTAAAATGGCCGTAGACGAGAGAAAACACTCCTCTTCGTTTTGTCAAGAACCCATTTTTGCGACGCCCTCTTGTCGACACAAACTGACTCCAAGACGAACTTGTCACGGGCTGGAATTCACTAAGGAACTGACGGGAGATTCCCATGTTCGTCCAATTAAAGGGAACTAGGGCTTGTGACGAAACGCTTGACAAAACCATCCGATCATCCCACTAAAATCCCTAACAAAAAAATAGTTTTCAAATCTATGCCCCACTCCCTTCTCTCAACCCCCTCCCCCCCCCCCCCCCCCCCCCCCCCCCCCCCCCCCCACCCCCCATCCCCTTTCTCTGCTTGGGACTGCCCGACCGACACTAGGACTAAGAGAAAAAAACTACGTCACGGTAAACGCGTGACGCCTTTCGTTCTTGTCGGCCTCCCCCCCCCCCCCCCCCCCCCTTACCCCTAGAGAACAGATAAATGTCTGTTCTACCCCACTTGCTCCTCCACCAAGTTTTCGGCGAAAGTGACCTAGAAGCGGCATATTACAGTTCTCTGACAAGTAAGACTTCAATAACCAAAAATAACGATTATCTACAAACAAACATACTGTGCAGGGTTATCCGTATTTCAATACTAATTTACTAAACTTTTCAGATTTTAGTTTTGTTTAATCCTTTGTTTTTCCTGATCATTTTCAATAACATCATTTTCGCGCAAACATTCTTCAAATGAGTCTCTGTCTTTCATGTGAAATAACACTACAGTCTTTAACTTTTTCTCTAAAGTCTTTTAAAACCGAGTTATATTTTTGGCATAAAATCCACACACTTATCCCAGCATGTCTTCCGCTGAAAGCTATTTCGACAAAGTGTTTCTCTTTTTAAACTATGTCTCTTTCTGCCGAACAGTCATCTATAATAAATAGTGTCTGCGTTCCTTCAAACAGTCTATAAAACTGTTCTAAACACTCACTCAGTTTATTGCTGGGATCAACTAAATATATGCCATCATCTGTCCATAAAAAACCTTCTATCATGATATGCTTTGTTCCATTTAAGTGTTGGACAGAAAACCACAATATGATTAAAATTATAACGATAAACTGTTTGTAATAGGTCTAAGGACAAATATTGTTTTTCCACAACCAGTCTGCCCACAAATCAATGAGCAATGAGGAGTTTTTGTCATAAATTTAACTGCTCCATAGTTTTTATAACAGAACTTAATCTAATCCGGTTATTGTTTTTATCATGCCCTCTGTTAAAACTTGTTCATATAATAAAATCCTATAAGGTCTAAATGTGTAAGATTAATCCAATTCAGTGCTGTAAGATTGTTTCTATTTAGACTAATATTGATTTTGTTGCTTGTTGTTATGACCTTAATATCCTCACCATTGTGAAGAATGACAACATAACTTATGACTGTCAACTCTAAGTTTTGCCAGCTAATTAGAATTCCTTAAAAAGGACGTCACTAACGCCCACAACCCCATCCCTCTCCTTATCTTTTAAGACAGAAATTTCAAATATTATTGTGAACGTGTCTCCTAATTTCATTTGGGGAATGAACTGTAATTTTGTAGAAGCATCTTTTAAAACCGTTCTCTTCTGTGGAGGATGTACTGTTTTTTCCCATACGGCGTTATTTCAATTTCTTCCGACTATTGTCATCTGGCATAAGACTTACATGTAAAGGCCAAGTTGAATGCTTTTTCTGAAACTTTTTGACGGCTAAAATATGTAAATGGCTTATGAATTCAAATTTTATTTCCCATTCTAAATAGGGTTCTAAGTGCCATTTGAGTCAGGTTTTCGAACTATTTTATATTCATACTGGCCAACATTATTTGCCTCTAGATTGCGCAGTTGTTCTAGTTTAGAAACTTTTTTGCTGTCGCCAACCTCTTTGCGTTTATAATCACCATCTTTAGTGTACTCAAACCCATACAAAGTGCCTATCTCACCGTTTTGTTCAAAGTCCGCAACGTCTGAAAGGGTCTTTTAATTCTAAGGTTATACACCTTACAGGCCTAATGTAACTCCGGATTCTTCTGCCCACGCGACATTTTTTAGTACAACTTATTATTTTATTCCAAAACAATGTGCAGTTATCACATTTTACGACTTTCCCTGTTTTGTCTTTGATTTTTATATTAAATGATCCAACCCTCCCACAAACTAATCTTTAAACTGTAAATTAGGGAATTGTATAATTTCATAATCGCAATATGCAGCTTTCCCTGACGAAGAGCTCTTAAAACAGTTGAGGCCTTCCATCATATAAGTTTTCATCAGGCTTAGCTCGTCCAAATGAACATAGAGTAATGAATGTAATGCAAGATTGAGCGGACTTTCCCCCTCAAACGTAGTTTCATCTGGCGAAACACTAAAACTATGAGTGGGTAGATTGCTAGTTGTAAAGCCTAGCATTTTAGCTAGCTCTCTACAAAATCGTATTTTGCTTCTTCAGGTTTGAATGTTAATATTGTTTTTAGATTTGCATTGTAAGTTTAAGAGTAATGTCTAAGTTACTCATTGCTTCTTTTAGTGAGCAAAACCCGTAATAACCATCAGGTATTGTTAACTGTTTAACGTCGTTTGTTCTCCTTTCATATTTTGTAATCTTATTATTCTTCTTGGATTCAGTTATATTAAACCATACACTTTGTAGAATATTTCATGGAGCGCAACCATTCTGCTTCCGCAATTGTTATCAATACATGTTCTAAAAACGAAGGGCGGTCTTGGGTTGTTATTGTTACAAACATTTTTTAAACAGAATAAAAATGAGTGCATTCAAATATACTGACGCAAAATATTCTGTTGGGCCGCACTACAATCTTAAAAATATAGCAACTGATACTCTTGACATTGCTGTGACCCAAACTGCCTCTTTTCATAAAAAGGTGAGTACTCCATTGAAGAGCTATCTTAACCCCCCTATTGAAAACGAGCACAACCAGAAAGCGTGGTTTAGTCATCCGTTGCAGTTTTATCAGAACCAGTTAAACTTTGCTGTGTCTTGTGCATCACTGGGTGTGGAGTGTCGTATGCTAATCATTTAACTCATCCTGATCCTTTGGTTAGGTCAGTGTACAGATTTCATTTCTATACACCTTCAGACGTATTTTGACTGAACTGCAAGCACCATTACCAAATGACAAATCGTTTAATCCATTCAGCAACAGAATAGACATGAAGGCTTTTGAAAGGATCTGTAACGAATTCAATATTAACATCAAGACAGACTTTAGACAAAAGTTGGATCTTGATCAGGGCCTAGGCACCCCTTATTTTCGGGCAACGCACAGAAAGTATAAATATGTCTTGAAACCTCCTTTCAAAATTGTTCAGCCCTGGTCCATAGAGCAAGAGCATAAAACAGCATGGACAACATTTATCTTAGACACTTCTAAGGGCCTAACTAAGCGGGAATAGAACGAATAAACGACTCTATTCGTACTTACTTTGGTGTTTGCTAGGTTCGCAAGCACAGGCAAGATCGAGCATAACTGATCTTTCTACTGGCTTTGATGCACAAAAACAATACTTAGCAAATTTAGAGGACGCCATAATTCTACAGTTGATTTACCTTTCAAGTATTCAAAGGTACCAACATGTTTTACAATACGCAAGATCGAAAGTAGACTTTGCTGTTGGCACTGGTTATACATGCTGGGCCCTTCTGACCTCAGACTCCAGATAGGTACAATAATAAACTATAATAATGAAATTCTTATAGCAGCAATGAACAGAAGGTTGGGAAAAACGACATAAATTCTGAGCCAGTAATATTACAACCAATAAAAGAACAACCCAAGATTAAGTCATCTAATCCCCGAAGTCCAACCCCCCAAAGTCATTGAAGACTCAGCAAAGCTCGCGGACTCTGTTCGCGATGACCATGAATATGAAAAGACAGCGCTTGTTCTTGGATTAACTGGCCTTGGATTACTCGGTCTTTATTTTTTCTAAATATTAACCCAACTATTAAGAGAACTAATGCCCAAAAGTGCTCGGCCATAAAGCCAACTACTTTGCTTGCAGTAGACAAAAGCCAGCTGACAATACCTCCTAATATACCCGGTAAAGAGTCTATAGCTTTACCGGCTAATTTTTTTAATAAATTCGCAAGATGATCAAGCTGTTTTTTTACCCATGATTTATCAGGTGGAGGCGATGGTGGCGGAGGCACTGGACTTTGACCTCCACCGCCGCCTGTAATAGCCAACACCAGTGTACTTATTGCAAATCCTAAGGCTGTTATAACGCTTACTAATGTGACCCTGCTCTCTAAACAGTGTTTGGATTCGTTCTGCTAGCGTTGTGTCTTCATATAAAATTTTTCGGATAGTTCTCTTATTCTATTCACTTGAGTTCGTAATTGGTCTCGGTTAGTAGTTAGCACTTCTAGTCTTGCTGATCTTTCTTGTTTAAGATCTTTTAGTCTTTGGTTATTCTTTCTTTAATATCATGCCCTAAGTTGCGTCATCACCTCAACGAGTTTTTCTTTTCTCTTCTTATATGCCCATCTAGTTCACCTAGTTTTGCTAAATTGTTTGTTAATTCGCCTCTGATGGTTCTAAAGCATATCAAGGGCCTCTATTTCTCGCATGGGGAGCGGTGAGTCGTGTATAGTCTTTAACGCTGTTTTCTTCTGAAAAACTGGATTCTGCTTCAAATTTCATTTATTAATTCACCTGCTGATTGATTTAATTCTTTAAGTTCCATGTTTTGCATTTGGTTATCTGTTGGGAGTTCTTGCAGTGTGTTTTGAAGTTTAAAACTGCCTCCGCCCTTAATTTTGGCCTAACAAGGCCAAGCGATTTGATCTTTCACACTGAGTCTATTCTAATTGAACCCACGGCTAAAAACTTTGATGGTCTTTTTTAGTTTAAGCTGAACAAGTTGTCCTTGGTCGCTCCTCACAAACAAATGGTCATCTTTTACTTCAAAATCATTAGGGTCTAATAAATTCGGAGGTTCTTGGCCTAAACTTTGGTATAATGATCTGGCCTTACTTTCTGTTAATTTAACCGACTTGTTGGTAATGTACTCCCCATTTCTGCTAATTCATCATGCAATGAGAGCCCCGAGCGATGCCGCTCCCAAGGGGAATCACTCATGTCGTCTCCACGATCAAAAACATCATAATCTTCTTCGCCTTCAATTCCTGCCATGTTTTTAAATAATTAACTTTTTATTTTGCTTCATAAAAATGTCACAAGCACATGGCTCGATTCTTTAAACCCCCATAGAAGACTGAAAGAACCCCTTGGCGTGAAGGGGAAAAAAGCGGACTATTACTGTTCCAAATAATCCATCTACTATTGATGCGGATCAAATTCTTACTGTCAAATTTCCAGACCTAGGAGCAAATGACGTGATTGTGCCAGGCTCTGCGCGTCTTACTTTCAAAATAGCGCTCGATTCAACAACAGACCCAAACAGGACAGTTGTACAGAACCTGGGGCGGGCAATCTTTAAGAAAATTTCTATAAAACTTGAGGGGCAAGAAATATTTTCTTTACACAATGCAGACATATTTTTAACCTATTCTGATCTATGGCTAACCGGGAATGAAAGGGAAGATCTTGCGTTTCAAGGATCGGCAATGAAGAAGCACTAAACTTAGAATAGGCGCTGAACTCGCCTCAGGTGCTAAAAGCAGCAAAAAGGGTTTAGCTGTAAGTTATGCGTATGGTAATCGCTTTTCCATTCCCTTAGATTTTGATTGTTAAAAGCGCATGCGCCATACTTTCAAGGAGCATTAAAAGACAGACTGTCATATGAACTAACTTTTAACGAATACAAACGTGTTATCAGATCAACAGACACCGAAGCAAAGTACAGCATTTCTGACATCACGTTAGAGTTTGACGTTGTTAGCAACCCTAATTTAGCAAGGCTGATTGAGCACCAATATCATCAAAATTAGCAATATATTACGAAAGAGTGATTCATCATACAACATATCCTAGAAGCAGGCAGACACTATATGGAATTTTAGTTTTAGCGTCTCAGCAAGATCGCTTAAAGGTATTTATTGCTGTGTGAAAGATGAAGAACCATTTAAAAGAGGAAGTGAAAAGTTTTTTAATCCAAAAATAACGAAAGTACAATGTTCGATTGAGGGCAGTCCTAACCAAATCTATGCTAGCGGCTTAAACCTTATCAGCATTTTGATGAAATAAGAAAACTGTTTGGAGGTGGGAGGTGTAGAAATCCAACAGTTGACCTTGTGGCTAAAGATCTACACCTTCACAGTGTAAGACTTGATGATTATTAACAACAAAATACGGTTTATGGATTGACCTAAGGTCAACGGGGGATAATCAGTTACATGGAAGCGGAGAACTGTGAGAGACGTAATAAACATTCAAATTGATAAAGAAGAAGAAGCTGATAAACCGCTTAATGTACATTTGTTTTTTTTATATGATGCGCAGCTGAATATTGAAGCTAACAGATTAAAACTGTATTTTACTAAAATTATTTTTTATTTTATAAAAAGCATGTCTGTTCAGTGTTATCCAAATGTGCCTACAGCGCCGCCAAAAGAAGAGATAGTAGAAACCCCTAACATAAAAAACCTTCAGATTAACCAACATTACACAAATGCAGCAAGTACTAGAGCAAGACCTTTCAAAATACAGCAAAACCAAACGAAGGTATTCTGCTGCCTTTAATGCTGTTACTTATGTTAATACTGGAGCATCAACTATAAGTGCTCTATCAGCAGAACGAGTGTTGGTCTCTTAGCAACGGGCATAGGGGCACCCGCAGCTTTACCTCTAGGAGGTTTGTCTTTAGCTCTCGCCTGTTTTCATTAGCTGTAAGTGCGGCTGGCAAAAAATTAAAAACTAAACTCCAAAAGCACACAGCTATGGTTCAACTAATAACGGCTAAACTTAGTTCGTTTAAACTGACAATAAATAAAGCGCTTGTTGACTCAAACATCACGGATGAAGAATTTAATCGTTTACAGGCCGATTTTGATGACTACAAAAGACAAAAGTTTGATCTTCAAAGAAAGGCGAGGACAAGTTTTTCTCAACAGCCAGACCCCGAGCAGATAAAAAAGGAATGCTTAAAAAAAGTAAACGAGACATTAAACTCTGTTCTAAACAGCTCACATTAACAACGCCAAAGGGTGTTTATACTTTAGTTTATGATCCAAGCGCAAAAAGACCGTTGATATTGGTTCTGATTAAGTATTTTTTTTTTAATTTAAATAAATATTTTGGCTTAGAAAAGAAAGACAGCATGGCTAAGATATATGAAGGACAAGACGAATTGTTTGAAGGAATGCTCGAGAGAGAGCGTTTATCAAGAGCACTGAATGATATTGATTTAGAAGTCATTGACCCAACAAAACGTACAGGCAAGTGTTGTACATGCTATTTCTCAAGTTCCAAGTAAACTAACAATAGACCCGCCAGTTAAAGTAATGTTAGCTGTTTTAATCGACTATATAACAATAAATGAAGAAAATCTAGAAGTTTGGGTCTCAACTAAACAACAGACTATTCTTTCCTCTAATGACTTAACACCGGGTTGGGCAGACGAACTGCTTACACAGTTTGACGCTGCCGCTGAAGAAGCTAAAATGAGAGGCCTCTGGTTGGTCAGAGGCGAAGTCTTAGAGATTAGATTAAAACAGCTAAGTATGCACCGATTGTAGGCAAGGCTTACATTCCGCTACCTCGGAGTTGGTTTTAAAGAGAGCAGTTTTAAACATAAAAAATTCAGACAACAAATGTTTCATGTGGTGCGTTCTTGCAAGGCTGCATCATGTCCGCGAACACGCAGAGAGAGTGTCTAACTATCGGCAATACACCAAAGATCTTAACTTCAATGGAATATCCTTTCCTGTTAGTGTAGACCAAATTGATCAGTTTGAAGAACAAAACAACCCAATAACTGTTAATGTATACACATGGATGAGGAAACAAATTGGCGCCAATTAAAGTGTCCAAGAACAGTCCAACAATAGGCGAACCAGCCAAAAGTCATGTGGACTTACTCCTAATGTTTTCGCCAGCAGGGCTGCCCCATTACACATTGATACGCACAATGAGCAGATTATTGCGCATACTTCAAAAAACACTAACATACAAGAATTCTGCAGAAAATGTTTAACAAGAATTCCATCTGTGCAAGCCGCGAGTGAACATATAAAACATTGTAAAAGTTCTGTAGACTGTAAGACAGAACTAACTACACCCCCGCCAGGATCTAAAGTTAGTTTTAAGAACTGGAAACGGCTGCAAACAAGTCCAACGTAGTTTACGCAGACTTCGAGTCGCTTATTGTTCCTTATGAAGGGCCAGCACCACAAAAACTTCGAAAAACAGTCTTAATGAGTAATCATCAGATTTGTTCATTTGCTTTTTTTATTGTTAGGTCGGATGGCGTTTTATTCAGAGCCAGAATTATATAGAGGACCAGATGCTGCAGAAACATTCTTAAAACGCATGCAGCAAGTGCGTTTAAAGCCTGTTCTAATAATCTAAACTTATCTGAAATCATAATGGCGCCTGAAGACCAACAACATGACTCAGCCACGCATTGTTGGATTTGCGGTTTAGAGCTAAAAGCCCAAGAGTGTAAACCCCACAGTAAAAAGACCATGATCACATTAGTGGGAAGTTTAGAGGTGCAGCGCACAGTAAATGCAATCTGCAACTAAAGTTTGATCCAAAGACATGGAAGCTGCCTGTATTCTTTCACAACTTGCGAGTTATGACTCTCACCTTATAATGAAAGCATAGACGATGCCTTTAGGGTGTCATGCATCGCACAGTCATCAGAAAAGTACATGTGTTTCACTTTAAATAACATGTCTTTTATGACTCTATGCAGCACATGATGGCTCATTAGAGGCACTGGCTATGTCCTTAAAGTCCTGCCAATAAGGGAAGAATAATTTTGACTCAACTCTTGTTAGAAAGGGCGTTTACCCTTATGAGTACATGAACAGTTGGGAAAGGTTTGATGAAGATACACTTCCACCTAAAGGCGCGTTCTTTCTAGTCTTAGAGGAAAGGACATCAGTGACTCTGATTACCAGCATGCTCAAGATGCGTGGCAAAAGTTAGAGTGTAAAACGATGGGAGACTATCATGATTCATACTTGATGGCTGATGTATGTTTGTTGGCGGACGTCTTTGAAAATTATAGAAAGACCTGCATGAAACATTACAGTTTGGATCCTGCGCATTACATTTCTGCGCCCGGGATGAGTTGGGATGCTTTCTTAACGTTTACTGGAGTACAGATTGATTTATTGTCGGATTTACCAATGATTCAGAATGATTGAAAACGGATTGCGTGGAGGAATTAGTATGGCGTCGCATCATTACTGTAAAGCAAACAACAAATACTTGGACATTATGATCCCAGTAAAAAGTCTAACATTTTTATGTATTTAGATGCAAACAATCTGTATGGTTGGGCTATGGCGCAATCACTACCATTACGCAACTTTAAAATGTACACAGGCGGCGATCCGAATAATATTCAAAAGGCATTAAAGTGGTTGAGCAGTTTGACGCCAGATCAACAGCGTGGTTTCATTCTAGAAGTTGATTTAGAATATCCTCATGAACTCCATGACCTCATAATGACTATCCATTAGCAGCAAAAGTCTAAAGATGGATCCAAGAGAGCCGCCTAAACTTGTGCCTAATCTTCGCGGCAAAAAAAATTATGTCTGTCATTACAGACTTCTAACAATTTTATTTAAGACATGGTTTGAAGTTGACAGCAGTTCAAACGCATAATTGCTTTTGATCAAGAACAGTTCATGAAACCATACATCATGAAGAACACTGATCTCAGAACTAAATCCACAGATGCTTTAGAAAAAGACTTTTCAAGCTGATGAACAACAGCTGTTTCGGAAAGACTATGGAGAATCCGCACAAGCGCAAAGATGTCAGATTTGTCACCAAAGAGAACGAAGCAATTAAGCTGACTTCAAACCTAATTATCAGGACTTCAGAAGATTTCATGACCAGCTTTTTGGCATAATGATGAAAAAAAAGAAGTCAAATTGGACAAACCTGTTTTTATCGGGTTTACTGTTTTAGAATATCAAAGCTTTTGATGTTAGAATTTCTTTATGACTACTTTAAGCCCTCGTATCCTGATCCAGAGTACTTTAACACAGATACAGATAGTTTTTGTTATAGATATCCCCACTGAAGACATCTATAAAGACATGGAAATGGAAGTGGCTAAAGGGCATGCGGGTGGTACGACACATCTGATTATCCTAAAGACTCTCCTTTACATTCAATTACTAACAAGAAGGTTTTAGGAAAGATGAAGGATGAATTATCTGGAAAGGTGATCAAGGAGTATGGGGTTAAGGTCAAAAATGTACAGTATTTCGAGCCAGGAGAAAATCATTAAGAAAGCAAAGGGAATATCTCGCAGTGTTGTGCAGTCAAACATATCACATACAACTACAAAGAAGCATGTTTGGCAATAAGACTTTTCATCATGACAACGTAAAACTACGATCTAATCTACATGAGATCAACACAACAGTTGTAACAAAGAAGTCATTAGATAGAACAAACACAAAACGGTGTTTGTTAATCCAGAGTTTTCATATGCAATTGGGCACTGGAGAACCGTAAATTAATTAAAGCGGAACTGTGTCTGGCGGAATTATCTGCAGTTCTTCTTTCACAAAAGATCTTTGAGGAGCTGGTTGTTTTGTTGTGTCAGTTTCTCGTAAATAATACACGGGCGGATTCATTTTACAATTCTTTTTATTTCGTACGGGTCAACACTCCAAATTGGATCGGTTGCCCTGATGCGAGTGTCCCCTTCTGCTTCCCCCGTAAATAAAGGTACCTTACTTTCAATCCAAATGGTAATAGTTTGCTGGATGAAGACTCTCCTTCAGCAACATTTATTGTTTTTCTTTTGATTGCTTGTACTGGCTTTAGCCCTTTAAATTCTTCATTATTCATTGCGCGCAAAACTGAGGGCAGTCTTCTAACCCATTCTGTGTTGCGAGAATTGTCAATAAGCTCTCTGTGATACTGGTAGGAGAAAAGTCTTTCAGCTAACTGTTTGTTAAAGTTTTCAACTAAAGCCTGTGATCTGTGAACTCCCGGAATGCCTCTTTTAAACGTAACTCTATGTTTCAACAATAATTGATTCACTTGGCCTTTAAATTCTTTTCCATCATCGACTTGAATCATGCGAGGATAAGTTAAAGGGCCTCGTTGATATATCAGTTGTATGGCAACAGCAACAGCAGAAGCACTCTTTTGTGTTAATGGTTCTGCATCTTTGTACCTTGAAGCCATGTCAATGACTGTGAGTGCGTACTTAAATCTTTTTCGTCTAATCCTATCAGAGGGTAAATATAGAAGATCCATTTGATGGGTGTCGTTCGGTATTGTGTTGACAAAGTGTGGTCTCTGTATTCGTCTGGGCGCTGGTAAATAAATTTGCCAAATCGCTTGTTTAGATAACCATTCTTTTGCTGTTTGTTCACTGACTCCCGCTGCTTGGCTTAGCTTTTTAATTGCTGTGATGCCCTTCCAATATCCTTTGGGCGAATAATAGATTTTGTTCATTTTTTATTCAGCCAATATTATGTGCAACAAAATACACACGGTCATACCAAAGGCAATAAACGCGATTTCTTGCATCTTTTGTTTTTTCTGATGTTGATAAAAGTCACTGAATTTTGTGGGGGCAATGTCTCGATGGTTTGCCTGTTACTAGATAATATTGTTTTATTGCTTGATCAACATTTTTAAATGTGTAAGCTGCATGCCCCTGTCTTTTCAGTGTGTCATTAATAAAATCTAACTGCTCAAGTCTCTGCCTTTCATAAGGCGTCTTGTGCAGCTGCTAGTTGCTCCATAGCTTGTTATGTCTTTTTCTCTCGCCGTCATTCCCCAGTTTACTAAATGCGAAATTACTTCCGCTAAAAGCAAGCGCATTCACCACAGCGCCGCCTATCATTATTGCGAGTGAAGCCATTTTTATATAAATGTATTTTTTTCTTACATATTTATATTGTCTGGAATTATTCCTTGCTTAACTAGAAAATCTTTCGTAGCAAACGAAGCTGCAATGATAGCAATCAGCTTTGCTGAATCCTCAAAGTCTAGTTTGCCAAGATCTGCTGGTTAATTCTAACAAGCTTTACCAAGCATTGAGTATCCTACACTTAGACCTCCAATAACAGCAGAATGGTATACAAGGTTAGCAACAGTTTTTTTCGTGCTCATTTTATAAAATAAAAATAATTATAATTATTAAAAAACATGAACAGTGATGATCTACTACAGCTACAAGGCGGCCTAAACCTGCCTGAACTTATGAATGACCAAGTTGATGATCAAGCTATTATGCCCAAAAAGGAGAGGCTGTATTCTTTGGCAGCATGTGGGAAAACAAAACAGTTCCTCGGAACTGAATTCAGCATTGAACCAAATTCAACAGATGTCGCCGCAAGACATTTAAAGTATCATAACAGTATGAAGCGCAGCTGGGGTCTAGAATGGTGAAAAGTGTGGGCAAACGTTCTTAGTTTGTACACTAAACTAGTCATAGATTTGCTCCCATTGATTCTGAACAAGATTTATGTATGATTTAACGCAGGATCCAGTTTTTAAACAAAGTCATTAGAGTCTCTAGGATGTGATCTATACTACAGATTTGGAACATTGTTATCGCCATTAAATCATGGGATTAATAACTTTTAATCATATAGATTTTATTATCCCTTCAAAATGACCGAGCTGGAAAATCAGCAGAATCAGAAAACACGAATCAGGTGAGAAAGTAACCAAGCCAGAAAATCAGCAGAAAACGCTGAATCAGGTGGAGACCATTAAAAAATCCTGGGCGTGTTGAAGCAGGAAAAAAATTAGCAAGTGGAACAGACAAAAAAAATTAATGTTACAGAATATGACTCATCATGAAAACATAACACCGCCAGCGCCAGAACAAGTTGATTCAATGCCCGCTATAAAAACTCCATGTGATACAAGGGCACCAAAGTCTTCATGGAATATTGAACTTAAAACTGTTGCCATTTTTGCGCCATTGCTGCTGTTGGGGCAGTTATTACGGATATAAAATATATAAAGAATGGCAACAGAAACAAAAGAAATCAAAAAAATCTGAACCGTTAAATACAGAAAAAGACAACTGCACGCCAAAACCGTCAACAACAAAAGATCATTTTGATCCATTTATAATGCAATATATTTTAAGAACTTAATTTTAAATTTTTTTAATAAGAATAGATCATGGCGTATTATAAAAATGATAAAGTCAATAAATAAAGACATGGAGTCTATAAAAGACATTTCCATAGACCAGAATTGTAATCAATGCGGTTGCTTAGGATGTAAGAATTTCATTAAGATCTATGCTGGCCAATTTCACACCAAGGGCGTTAAGGCAAGGCATCCTCAATGATGACGCGTTTTTTGAGGCGTGTGTGTACTATCTTAGACATTTACTATTAAGATAAAAACATAGATTGTATTTTTTGATAATTATAAAATAACTTAAATAAGGGCTTGGTTGTACTAAAGGATGACTTAATCAAGAACTTATTAAGAACTTGATCAAGAACTTAATTAAAAACTTAATCAAGAACTTATTAAGAACTTGAAGTAACTTAATTAAAAACTTAATTAAGAACCTGGGGTGACTTAATTAAAAACTTAATTAAGGACTTGGGGTGACTTGGGGTGGGAGGTGTGTGTGTGTACACAGAGCTTTATTATTTGTCATGTGTAACACCACTTGGCGCAAGACGTCTGAATAGACAGCCTTTGTATGTGAAGTGGAGCGTAGACCAGCAAAGCGACGAAGCAGCAAAAAAAAAAGTCTAATCTTCTCACGCTGATAACCTTTGACCGCTCTAGGGGGAGCGCTGGATCTCTCAAACGGCTTGCCACTGTAACCTTTGAGCGCTCTAGGTGGAGCGCTGGAAAACGGCTTGCTACTGTGACCTTTGAACCGCTCTAGGTGGAGCGTTGAAGAAACGCTTGCCACTGCGACCTTTGGCCGCTCTAGGGTGGAGCGTGAAGAAACGGCTTGCTACTGTGACCTTGACCGCTCTAGGTGGAGCGCTGAAGAAACGGCTTGCTACTGTGACCTTGACCGCTCTAGGTGGAGCGCTAGTTCTCTCTCACTGCTGCGGACTTTGAGAGGAGTGTGTTTGGAGTTGCATTGGTTCTTGACGGGAGTAGTCCAATATTTCTATCTCCTCACTGCTTGAAAACATTAAATACAAATCCTTCCTCATAGAGTAGACTTCTAGAAAGAAAGACCAACTGTAGAAAACCTTTTAGCATATGGATTCAACAAACGAGCAATCTCTCTTAGTTTGCGAGAATATGAAGGGCCTGCCGCTCTCAACTCATCCAAAGCACTAACAAATTGTGCATGGTAACTCAACATGCTCGTCAAGTATTGTCAGCTTAGAAATCTCCCACTGTCTTTGTTCTGCCATGATCAAAATATTATATAAACAAAACCAACCTGCACAAAACCCGGTAAATATCTTCTCACTACACCACACACCTTCAATGACAATACAACCCGGTCTTGCTGCCGTGGCGCCCACAAAGTGGGAGTGACACGTAACAGTCTAGAACATTCGCTAACGACACCTGGCGCGCTGTCAACCTGAAATGAATACACCCCCCTCACCCCCACCCCTCACCTGGCAAGCCCAGTCTCCCGCTTTATTGATTTTTTGGTCGCTTGCCGTGCGCTGTGTGAACGAGGTCGCGCGTCTCGCTAGCCGTAAATTAAGCGATTAGGTTTCGGCCTCGTGTCAGCCTATCTGTTACACATAGTTTTGTAGGTTAGAAATTAGTCAGAATAAGTGTGCGGATTTTATGACAAAAATATAAAACTATCACTTAGCCTAGTTTGCTGTGCTCCTCTTTTCTCAACCAGGCTTGAAAATTGGCAGTTACAGCAATCTACTGCCGTAGCCAAGCTTTTATGGCGGCTCTAATCGCCAGTAGTAGTACATCCGTCATTGTATATTTGAAGCATTATATGAAGATAGTGCTGGCCACACACTACTCCTCTCCATACTGGTAGATGTAATAAGGTCTGCCTAACCCTATCTAGTTTTGTTTGCCAGAACATTCGAAATCGCCATTCAGTTGCATAAGGCACACTTGAAGGCAGATAAACTGTTAGAATTAAAAAAGTAGAAAAGTATACACATCTTAATACACAGATCAGCCTGCCACATGAACACTAAATCTGTAGTTAACAATCAATCAAGTCTGATACAAACTAAGAACATTTTACTTGGGAGGAACAGCAAAAATGTTTCAAATATAAGTTTTTTAGCATACGAATCAGCCGTGTTTACCTCCGCCTTAAAAAAATGAACGCCATGTTTTTTAAACATGGCTTTAGCTGCCCAAGCCAGCTCCCAACAATCAACGGCGCGATGGTTTGTTTTGCTTCGGCCACTTTCAACAATGCAGCGCCATTTATTAGATAAGGAGCCATCTCATCAATAGTCAAACACGGATTAAAAACAGCTACAATCTTGTTTCATTTCCTTGAACCAACAAAACCTTTAAGATAGCCATTCATTTCCAAAGCAGTTAGTTCACTTTTTTCGTTTTCTAAAAACAATCTCTCCGGTTTCACAACATGCAGTTAAAGTAAAACTTATGGCCTCGAATAACAAACCGTGTTCTTCAGTAACGTTTTAGCCATTTTAAAATAACACAAGTAAAACACAGTGTCACAACAGAGCGCAAACAAAACACAGCCTTCTTGTTCAATAGTCCAAGCAACAATGGCGACCCCAGTCCGTGTCACGCGACAGCCTCGATTCGGTGTGTCGACGTGGCAATCATTTCTGATGCAATGGGTTGCAACCCAGCCGAGTGTGCTTCGTTTACACAGCGCAGGCTAGGTGCAAACTGCCGCGCAGCCGAAAATTAAGTGATCAGGTTTCAGCCCCGTGTACAAAGTTTGTAGGTGGAAATTAGTCAGAAGAAGTGTGCGGATTTTATGTCATTTAATTGAGAAGAGAGAAAGAGTGTGTGTGTGTGTTGTTGTGTGCTGTCTGCCCGCCTCTCTGTCTGTCTGTCTGTCTCTCTCTCTGTCTCTCTCTTCTCTGTCTGTCTGTCTGTCTGCCGGTGATTCTCTCTCTCTCTCTCTCTCTCTCTCTCTTCCGCCACAGGAAAAGGCGGCTTTTAGGCCACTTTCGCCCAAAAACTCGTGGTGAAGCAAGTGGGGTTAACAGACATTTATCTGTTCTCTCCCCTCTCTCTACCGGCGACACAAAGGCTTGTTGCCGCCCTCTCCACACACCACACCCCCAACTCTCCATCCCCACTCTGAGTAGCAACGGTGGGAGATTTTAATCTCATTGTGCAATTACCAGTCTCACCACCCCCTCCTCCCCCCCCCCCCCCCCCCTATCTTCACCCCCTCCCCTTCTATCGGGGGAAATCGAAGGAGCGCCGCTCTCCCCAACCACTCCCCCTCCCCACCTCCCCCCCCCCCCCCTCTCCACCTGAGCACGTGTGGCCGTAGTCGAAACAAAGGCCTATGCCGCTTTACACACAGCCACCACCACATCTGGCGGATCCGAACGATAGTATACGTCTTGACGGACGCATAAATTAAACCGGCCGCGGAAGTCAGAGAGCGATGCCAGTTAAAATCAAACAGTTCCCGAGGCGACTAGTGATAAGACTAGATCCCTCCCCCTCTCACCCCTGAGGTATGAGTGACAGGTTGTCAAACTCGAATTCCGCAGTTAGAATCCATATATACCAGACACACACGGGTGCAACTTCACTGACCCCTCAAGACTGCCTGTAGACTGGACCAGTAGAAGACAAAAGAGACAACTGGAGAAGTGGGACAATCCTGGTATCCTTGTTGATCTCCAGTCATTCACTGTTCATTCCCAGGAAAAGTGAGTTGGAACTCTTTTTTAAACCTTTTGGAATCTATGTATTGATTTTATGTATGCTGTGTGCATTAACATTGTAAATTTGTACAAATGCTTAGCAACATGTATCAAACTGATGAATGAATTTTTTCTGTGTAGGAGTTTGCTTGCCATCTTTGTTAACTGTCTGACCAAATGTTCTTTGTGTTTACCCTGACTTTTGCCAGTAGGCAATTCTATCTGTTAAGATAATAATTAAATGATTAATGTTGGTCAGGAAAACAGTATGCCTGTGCTAGGTTAAGAACTGCTACCATGATTTATAAATACTGGTGATTGTTGGAATGATTTGTAGTGTATGACTTTAAGTCTACACCACATGTATACTTGGACTCAGTGTAGCCCAAGTCAGTGTGAGTTAATTCATAAGAAACATGGAAGAGTTGTTTGACTGAAACTATATAACATTGTATTCCTACCCTTTTGTAAGCTTAACTTAGTCTTTAAACAAAAGGGAGATTAATAGTTATAGCAGACACTCTACCATAGAGAATACTTTGCTGGCCGAGTCTCACACCTGTGCTGAAAGTAAACCAGGTAAATGTGAGCACTCGACAAACCAGCCATCAGATTCTCACCACAGACCAAGTTCTCTTTATCGCAGAACTGGGATCCTGGTCACCATATCCTGGTCACCCTATCCTGGTCACCATACCCTGGTCACCTTATCCTGGCCACGCTACACATTGCAGCTGGACCAGAAGCTGGGACTTCGCCCAACACCAGGCGACACCAGACCTCCAATCTATACCAGTGGGGCAGTCACCAACCACAGGATAGATCAACTACCCTCTCCGAAGCAAAGCTAAGTTAGCTTACCACCTGGACTCAAATCCATCAGACCCTTGCCCTCACTTTATGATGAGGCAGGGGAGAGTCTGTCTATGAGTACCTCTTTGGTTACATTCAGTGTAACTTAGACAGACCCCCTGTGTGCCAACTTAAAACTTGCTGCACTGAGTGCAAGCGAGTAAAGTAGGAGTGAGGGGGGGCCCCTTATTGTGGTAGTCCAATGAGAATTAAACCCTAGCCTATTCAGAGTTGACATGCCAATACTTACCAATGTGTAAACAATAAAAGTTGATGTGTGAAAGTGCACTTAACTTGTGTCAGTTCTCTGTTGTTCAATCAAATGTTGGATGTTTGAACTTCTCTCTTCAATTCTGTCTCTCGGAGCTACAAGTACTTTTATGAGTACAGGCCTAAGGAAAATTATCTCAGAGCCACTATTTAGTATTTTACCCAGTCCTGCAATTAAATAACAATTTCTTCGATGAGTAGTACCGGAAAGTTGCTCCTTCCACCACTAGAGAGAGGTGTAGGTGAAACGTTAAGATAATTCCCATTGAGAAATTATCCCCTGTCCTTCCCCTAGAGGACCCACCTACACACATCCTCCATCTCGTCACAGGGCTGACATCAGTTCAAAGTTCGTTCCAGTTCTCATATCATTCACGTGGAAGCCGGGGTTTAAAAAAAAAAGACGATTCGACTGTGAGACTGGAGTTGATCTCTCTCTCTCTCTCTCTCTCTCTCTCTCTCTCTCTCTCTCTCTCTCTCTCTAGCAAGTACTTTCTCCATCCAAAAACAAATTTTTAAAAAAAGAAGAAAAAAATCTATCACGCACACACACACACACACACACACACACACACACACACACACACACACATCGCGTGGATACGAGTATCCGAATGTCATACACACGATCGCACATATATGCAATATATTTACAATATGCGCGCATATTACAAAAAACAACAAATATCTAAGTTGATACTCTTCCTCCTGGTTTTGTTGACGACACAACATTTGCGTCTAACCTTTCATATATATTCTCAGTTACGTGTGTACTATACTTTGTGTGTGTGTGTGTGTGTGTGTGTGTGCGTGCGTGCGTGCGTGTGTGTGTGTGTGTGCGCGCGTGCGTGCGTGCATGCGTGCGTGCATGTGTGTGTGTGTGTGTGTGTGTGTGTGTGTGTGTGTTTCTCCTATTGAATGTTTATGTTTTCATTAAGAATTGTTTTTGTTGATCAAAACATATATCATACACTCACAGTGTACCCGTACGTTTAGTATCATGGCATTAGTCACCTTTGTCCTCTCACGGGACAAGGACCAGCAGGAAAACGAGCATCATCTTGGTTAACTGCTCATTCTGAGAACTGATGTCATCGATCAATGAATCGATCCACTATTCTCTGCAAGGTGGCACACTTTGGATACCTGCTCACTTTGGGAATCAATATTTTCAACCCATACACATCAATCAATCATTTGCTCCAAAAATGCATGACCAATGATTTATCGGTATGATCAGCTGGTCCATAATGAGACACGGCACTGATGTCATGTATCTGCCTCTACTCCTGTCCAATTTGGGCTTCTGTGTTTGAACTTTCTACAATGGTGACTATTAAAAGAAAAACACCACAGTTCAGTACTCGGTTTTGAAGATAATCTCTTTTGTTTCTTGTTATTTCGCTGGAATTCTCCAAATGTAGCGTTTCTGTTAATGATTTGGCAGGAAGAGCGGCAACAACAACAACAAAAAAAGGTCAAAAGTCGTTGAAAACATTGTTCCTTATGAATGTCTCTACCGAAGAATATTTTGAAATTATTTTAGACAATTACAAACAAATGAAAACCAGTAACTGAAAGACCGCGATCCTCGGTCATATTTCTGAGAAAACGTCTAACAAGTGCCGTAACATATTTACAAAATTGTGCCGTCCTTACTTTACGGACTAAAATTTGGATGCTTTTAAAACTACATTCCATAGAGATGTTAACTGTACTTATGGTCAAAGATTCGTTAATCACTATCACTTTGAATGATCAGCCTTTACAAGGTACGTCGTTAATCACTATCACTTTGAATGCTCAGCCATTACAAAGTACGTCGTTAATCACTATCACTTTGAATGCTCGGCCTTTACAAAGTACGTCGTTAATCACTATCACTTTGAATGCTCAGCCTTTACAAAGTACGTCGTTAATCATTATCACTTTGAATGCTCAGCCTGTCCAAAGTACGTCGTTAATCATTATCACTTTGAATGCTCAGCCTGTACAAAGTACGTCGTTAATCATTATCACTTTGAATGCTCAGCCTGTACAAAGTACATCGTTAATCACTATCACTTTGAATGCTCAGCCTTTGCAAAGTACGTCGTTAATCACT
>CM031621.1:26667671-26681908 GCA_018398815.1 Conus ventricosus
TAGGTGGAGGAGGTCTTGTTGTGACAAGTCTTGATCCTGACAGCTGGATATTGCCTTGTATGCAGCTGTGTCGATTGCAATGTTGCTGTAAAGATCTGGCTGTCTTCTGACATATTATATGTTACATGCAGCCTTGAGTGTAACAGAATAATATGATAAATGTGGCCTGATTTGTGTCTGTGGACTGGTACCTTGTGGAGTGCATTCTGTACACGCACTCCTTGCTGTAGGCCTAGCCTACCACTGAGCCAACTTGGTTCCAAATCCAAGGGCAGTCACTCTGCATTCATACTATTCGAAATGGCGGCGTACGGGCCGTCGTCACTGCGGGTAAGCATTTTGTACTTTATTTTTCATTGAAAATATTGAGTCCTCTGTTTGAAATCAAACAGTATGTAAACTTAATTGAAGACCAGTTGCCCCAGAAGATATATTAGTTGCTCACACGTAGTTGATTTCTTTGAAATGGCTAGTGCAAGCTTGGCGGTAGTCTAGTCACGCTCGCCGGCTCGTCTGTGCTCCGCTGTGTGAAGGTGGGACTTCCGCTCAGTTTCGATTTGAATTGTTTGATCTTATCAAGTCGTAGACATTGTATCATACCCACAGCATAGATTCTTAAAGCAGCCTTTTTCCTGCTGTATAAAACAAGTGTGGGTGTGTGTTTGAGGAAAGAAAAAGAAGGGATTGGAAGTGAGGTGGGGTGGGGGTATCCCGGTATGGGAGGATGGTGAAGGAAGGGGAAGGGAAGGATGCGCAGCTTAAGTTTCACTAAATGTCAGTGTTTTTTTAAATAAAGGGTTGAAAGTTGAATTCTTCGGTAAACATGTACTTTAGGGTACGAAATTCATAGGGCTGTTTGTACGCACTTTTTCGGGTGTTTTCGGTTCTTGTCGATGCAAAGAGACGTAAGACACCCTCACCTGCCCACTTTGACCTGTCCTGCCCCACTTGTGGGTGCAAATAATTTATTTCACTTCACAAGTAGGGATATGCATGCACATCCAATGCGCCATGTTGGTTGCTGATCACATGGGCACAACGTCATCACTACTGGGGTTCTAAAATGGCGCATTGGATGTGCATGCATAATATCCCTAGGCTACTTGTGAAGTGAAATAAATTATTTGCACCCACAAGTGGGGCAGGACAGGTCAAAGTGGGCAGGTGAGGGTGTCTTACGTCTCTTTGCATCGACAAGAACCGAAAACACCCGAAAAAGTGCGTACAAACAGCCCCATGAATTTCGTACCCTAAAGTACATGTTTACCAATTCTTCCATATGTTTCCCAATAGCTTTGATTTTTAAAATGAATATATAGAAATGTAACAATGGAAGCTGGTATTCCAAAGATATCAAGTTTTGTCAAGAAAAAAAGTGTGCAAGTAAATTCGATTTTACACCACGTTTTTTCTATGAATCTATGAAATGTCTTCTCATTGAACATGAAACTGCAAACAAACAGATTGTTAGTTAGCTCATCACAACCGTGAAGCATTTTGAGTCTCAGAAATGTAATTTAATGTTTTTCATTATTCAGGGCTGGACAATGATTACATTTTCTCTTACCTCAGAATAGAAGTTTTGAACTGTGCGCACACACACACACACACACACACACACACACACACACACACACACACACACACACACACATTCTGTCTCTGTCTCTTTCTCTGTTACTCTCTGTGTCTCTGTCTCAGACACACACACACACACAGACACACACACACACACACACACAACACACACACATACACACACACACACTCTCTCTCTCTCTCTCACTCTCATACATGTACGCATACACATGCTTGCGCACCCACCAACACCCCCCCCCCCCCCCCACACACACACACACACACACCTCACACACAAACACACCTCACACACAAACACACACACACACACACACCACACACACACACACACACACACACACACATGCACACACACCACATATACTCACCACATACACTCGCAGTCTCTCTCTCTCTCCCCTCTCTCTCTCTCTCTCTCTCTCTGTCTAGAGCTGTCTTTGTCTATCTGTCTGTTTGTCTGTCTGTTGTTCTGCCAGGCTGGCTGGCTGGCTGGCTGTCTGTCTGTCTCTCTCTCTCTCTCTCTCTCTCTCTCTCTCTCTCTCTCTCTCTCTCTCTCTCTCTCTCTCACACACACACACGCACACACACACACACACACATACAATGCATACAGACAGACAGACAGACACACAAACACACACACACACACACACACACACACACACACACACACACACACACACACACACACACACACACGTGTTAAGCTTACAAAATCTACATAGATGTAATCAAATTAATCCAGATGACATACCATTCCTGCTGACTTCTGTTTTCAGTATCAGATTGAAGGCTTGCAGAACAAACCAGTTGCTGAGAAATGCAGAGTGACAGAAGACCTCCTGAAGAGGACAAGCACTAAGGTAAAAATTGCCTGTGTAGACTTACTCTAACCAGTGCAATCAATGGCTGGAAAAGCTGACAAGATACTTTGTATAATGCATGAAACTATTACTAGTAGTAGTAAAGATTTTGTCTCACGTGCCCAGTAACTGTTCACTGCTGAAAGTTGGTGGGTGTTTTTTTTTTCAAAAATTAGGGGAGGGGGGGGGGGGGGGGGAAGAAGGGCATACAGAAGAGGACTACTGCTCAGTATACAATCTTAGCTCATGGTAATTCCTTTTGCGGGGTGCTTTGCTACTCAGCGAGATTTTTTTAATTACTTTTTAGTTTTCATGTGTCACTATTAGACTAACTCAGCCTGCTGCCAATAAGCAGCATAAGGTCAAGAGATTATGCAAAAACTGTCATTCAGATTCAAAGCACTCATGATGCTTTCTCCTTTTAACACACGTACACACTCACACATATGTGAGTCATTCTCAGAAACATGTGCTGTTTTTGTGACATTGATATTCAAAAATAGATGTCAATGGAACTTAATGCACTTTTGTCATATAATAGAGCACTTTAGCACAACATTATATGCTGTAGAAAAAATTATAACTGATCAGCTCATTTCCTTGTATTTGAAGAATAAAAATTCTATTTTTAGCCCTGTGTCGGTTGTGACATGGAAACCAAAAGTAGCATAAAAAAGTGTTTCAAGATGGAATACCTAACAAAAAACACTGCAAAATGTCTTTTAAATCATAAATAAAACAAACCCAACAATAAAAAGTATGGGGATCATTGATAAAATACAATTCAAGCTCATTTTCAAATGACAATATAAGACAGTTTTGGTATCCGCTCATTTGAAGTTTATTTTTCATTCAGTTCACCACCACAAAGACACCAAATTTGAATAAATTTTAACCATGCAATCATATTCATGACACATAGCACATCTTTTTGTACAAAATTGTAGTAATCTATATTTCAACACTTAATATAAGTGAAATGTGTCGGTTGTGACACAGAAACCGTGTCGGTTGTGACATGGAACCCATACCAAATAAAACCCCAAAACAAAACAAAATCTCACAAAAAGGCAATAAATATAACACTAGGGAACATAAGGAGCTGAAACTTGAAATATTGCCTTCCACTGAATATATATTTCAAATGGTAATGATATTTAGAGCTCTGTGGCAACACATAGTTCGCTGTCACACATACTGAGCTGCTGTGTCATTGCTGATGAAGGGAGACAGCCATCATCTACACTATACACTATAATTCTATTGAAATTTGTAGATGACGGCCCTGTGCTCCATCTTCATGGTGTAGTCCTCCTCCTGAAGACACGCTGGATGTCAGTCAGGGGAATGAAAAATTCTGTGGCCTTGTCTGGCCATTTCCACTTTCCCTCACCAACATCCTTCAGGTACACCCCCCAGTCTCCCTCGGCAGTTTTCTTCGTGATCTGAAACAGATTCAAAGTAGATTTAAATCATAATGTGACGTTCTTGCACTGTAAGTTAACGAAACTCAAAGAAAAAACGAACATAATATAAACCTTCATTATTTTTTAAACTGTGGGTCAGTCACATTAAACAAAAAAGCCGTTGGTCTATCAGTCTCCTATATTTACCTGGGCAAACACTGGACTGCTGTCTTGTCCTTGGGCACGGCAACCAACAGGAAGTCTCCTGGCTTTGTGCTGACATTTGAACAAGTTGAAGTATATAAATAGTGTTATGGGGAAAAGGCTCATCGAAATTATACTGACTGTGGTTGTGAAGTCAAATTATAGTTCAGTATAAGAACTCATAATAAAAGCCGGCTTCTTCATGTCACTTTTATGAGAGAGAGGGATAGATTTAAAGCATGTTGGCTAAATAACTTATTAATGCTAGTAATTTAATACTTAAAAGCAATTTTTGTCATTATCATAGATATCATATTATCATATTACTGTTATTCAACAATTGTGACTACTATTAATTTATTGCCATAACCTCTATTTGTATAATTTTGTTACAAAATCATGATTTAGCAGAATAGTATCTTAATCTTAAGCATAGGTTTTTGAACTCCTGCAAGCACTTCCAGTATTATAGGGTGGATGCTTGCTGAAAGTATTTACTACTTTTTATCCCATTACTAAGGTGAATGTAATCCAACTTCCAGTCAAATCATTTCAAATGAAAAGGAGATACGACAAAATGGCAAGCAGACGACGAAATGGTTTGGTCGCCATGTCAGGGCAGGACGGTTCTTCCCTGTGTGTGTGTCCACATGATGCCTGGGAGATAGGGAGGGTGGTGTGGTCTTCAGGTGGCAATCTTGGGGTGCAGACTTGATGGAGCTGCTGCCTGACATTGTAGCCCCCATGCTCAGGATAGATGGAATAAATGGGGCGCCGCAGAACTGAGGACAGGACCAGAACCTGCCACATTCCCATGTAGGTGCCTGGCCTGAGGAGATCCCTCACCTCCGTCTCAAAGATCCTGCCAATGGCGTCTGTGGTCAGAACTTCTCCTGTGAAGTGATCGGAGTACTGAGCACAGAAGATGGGCAAATCACCAATGGCAGGATGACCCGTCTCGCCCAGATAATGGGACCTGTGGATGATCAGCTCTAAAGCTATTCTGGCCCTCATTTCCAGGTGGCGGTCCTCTGTTCCCCAGGCCAGGACAGATCCACATCGGAGCAGGCAGTTACCATCCCTGTAGATGGCCATAGGGGTCAGGTGTGCAGGCCCATCAGATGGATACAGGCCAGTGATGGATTATCCACTGTCAGAGACACTGCCTCATTTTTTGCCTGTGCCATAAGACGAATGTTGGCTGGACGACACTTGGCAAACTTGGAAAAGCTGATTTCCTGGCCACTGGAAATGAACTCTTGATGCAGCTCTTTGAGTGGTCGACTCAGCACTGCAGCTACTTTGCCACTTTTTTGCTGACCAACTTTTTGTCAGAATGGTAGTGGCCGACTCCTCAAAAAACTGCTTTGCAAGCGCATCAGCTGGATTTTCTTTTTTGGCTGTTGCTTTCTGCCCCTTCTCATGCCTTTTGATGGTTGTCCAGTGAACACCCAGCATGGCACTTCTGTCTTTGAATGTCCCAATGCCTTTGCAGACACTGAGAAAAATACGCCTGGCCTGCCTGTCGGCTGAAAGTTGCCGATTTCTAAGACGCAGACAAGCGTTCATGAAGAGATGGCCCATTCGCTGATCAGGAAGAAGTGTGTTAATGGAACTGGCAAAGAGTTTTTTCTTCTTGGGGCTTGCCTTTTGAATTAGGGAAGCAACAGTACAAGCAAACTTCCGAGGACTCTTTGGAAGAGTGGATCTGGCCCTCTGCAGTGCCTTCCGTTGGGCCTCTGGGGACCGTTCTTCAAAATCTGTTGGAACTGTCAGTTGACCTACTGAACTACTGCTAGCCTCACACTGAACTGCTTTACTGTTCTTCTGCCTAGCCGCCTCCTTTTTCTCCTGATAAAGTTGTCTTCTCCTTTCATTCTTCTTTTCCCTAGTTTTCCAGTGCATTTTTTCTGCTTGCCTTCTCTTCTCTTCCCTCCATTTTGCTCTCTGAGTTTCCTCTGCTAAAACATCTGTCCTAGTGAGCAATTTTTGTTGTTGGCTAGCTTTCTTTCTCTGCCTCTCCTTTTGCTTTCTAAGTGTATTTTTGAGTCTTTGGTCTGCCCTTTTCTCTTCAGATAGATGTTGTCTGTAGGCTTTGCATTTTTTCTTTGTTCTCAATCAAGTACTTGTCATACTTGTCTGAGTCTTCTTTAATTTTCTGCCTGTAGCTTTACACCTCTCAGCATGAGACAAAGCTGTTTTTTTAGGAGGGATGGGGGTAGGGGTAGGGGTTGAAGATTCAGTTGCTGTAGGCTTTGCCCTTTTCTGTGCAAGTCGTCCGCATCTGCGTGGTTCCATATTGGGATCTAGTGTCTTGCCTTCCAGAAGGAAGATAGGTTGGGTTTGGGTAGGGAGGATAAGCCTAGACAACAGAGTGTAAGAAAATTGTAGCTTATATCAAAAGATATACGCAAAAAAATCTTAATCTTAATTAGTTTTGCAAGTATAGATTTAATAGCGCGCGCGCACGCACACACACACACACACACACACACACACACACACACACACACACACAAAGCTCTACACTCGTAAACGCAGGCATACATACATTTGCATTTGCGCGCGCACGTGTACACACACACTCACACACACACATCTATTTACAAACACACTCACTCTCTCACATACACGTACTCAATTTCTCATTCACTCCGACAATATCACTTTGGTCTAAATTTACCTAAAGCGAAAAGATGCAAAACTAAAGAACAAACACGCACACGCACGCATACGTGCGCGCACACAAACGCATTACACTGTAGGCCTACATGGATTGCTTGTTTTCACTTGGGGAAATAATTTTAAAAGAAACAAGTTGAAAAGGGTGTTCATGGTTTCTTGTGTGTGTGTGTGTGTGTTGTGTGATGTGATGTGATGTGATGTGATGTGATGTGATGTGATGTGTGTGTGTGTTATGATGTGTTGTGTGTGTGTGTGTGTGTGTGTGTGATGTGAACTGAAACGCTATTTGCTGTTTGTGTCAAACTCTTACAGCTGGGGGTTGTTATTTTTGTTCAAGCACGCGTCTCATACATTCCTATATGAAATGGTGCAATGAGTGTAAATATAGAGGTCAACAATAACAACAGCAACAAAAAGCGAAATATCCAATCCCATGGTTTGGTTTCTGTCAAAAATCATAGACTAAAAGATTCATTAGTTTTAAAACAAAAGTAGTAAGCATAAGTAGGAGCATAAAAAACAGATTTCGTAAGGAACTTAATTTTAAAACAAGAAAGCAGCTCTGCTTCCCTTAGATTAAAAAAAATACAGCGAAACGTGATTAGAACGTAGTGACGTGTTAGTTGTGACGAGAAACGCCGAGCAGTGAGTTCCGCTCACGACCGAGCACAGTTCTAAACTAAACGTCAAAGCGAAAATGACGATTAGCTTGCACAAGTACGGAACGTGAATCACAGAAGTCAGACAACGATTGTGTAGACAATCGCTTCTCAGACATCAACAAAAGAAAATGTGGAAACAGAGAAAGGGATAATTTATCATGACAAATGATCGGTCATGACAAGAAACCAAATTGATTACATTTCCTGTCTCGACCGATATGGTTTGAGTGTTTTACGGCCAACAGTTATTATGTGAGATAACTAACAGAATAGTAATATTTTGGTTTGCATTTTTAATGGGACTGCCGAATGATACATATTAATTAACATCATGAATGACAGACAAAACACGCGACATAGTTCTGTCCAAGTTACTGGATCTATCGGTCGAGACAAGATACCATAGAGCCGTGAATTCCGTCACTACTAACACGCTCTGTCGGAATTTTTGCTATCTACGAAAACAAAACCCCACACTACAGATAAAAAAAAAAAATCCACAACCATGTTGCAAAACGTGTTTGTAATTGTTCCAAATGAAATACACTGAACTGTTTTAAAACAAAGGAAGATAAAAAATAGCTTTCTAAGAGTGTGTCGGTCCGCACAAGATTTCCATAGTGCGTACGTTTCTGGTCTTGACCGCGACGTTGTACAACAGAAAATAAATCTATTTAGAGTTCGTTTAATATTCCCGTACTGCACATGAACAACCACTTTCAGTATTTAAATTAGATTATTTTCTGTTCTTTTTTTTGATATTTGAAAGGGTTTTCTTAAAACTGGCAAAACGTGTCCGCCGATAACAATCAAGAGTAGCAGACGACAGTTGACAGAGTTGACGAGTACGTGAAAACACATGCATTTCTAAGTACATAGTGCGGTTTTAAGTTAATTTAAAGAACCACTGACGAAACAACAATACTTTGGGAAGAGAGTGTTACTTTTCAAACGATTGAGAATGAAGATAGAAGCCAGTAAACTCACCTTGAATAGATGCAGTCGGCACGAAGCACTCGGTCGCGACCTCTCACGAACTAGGCAGAAGACAAAGACAGCAGCTCGGTAATATCATCACGATGTTCTTTCGGCGGGAAAAAGTAGATGCCAGAGATGTTTTAGGTAATGAGTCAGCGCTGGGGGAAAAAATCTCAGCAAGTGAATGAAGGTCTTGGATTTCCCAGCCGCTTTTCGTTGATCGGTCGCGACGATGAAAAACGGAAACGATGCTCCTCTTCAGGCGAAATTAATTACGTACGAGGATTAGAACAGCAGACGTCATAAATCGATGTATCTTAATGTTGCACTCTGTTTTCTTCATCAGTGTGTATTTAAATGCATGCATTACAATGTTTAGTTGTTTGTGCATGAAGTTTTTTTATTTGGGCAAAAAATCGGAAACCAAGGGTCGCGACCGCGACGGGTATTTAATGTGCCCCTTACTTGACTGGTAGTAAATAAAAAACGTAATTGTTCTTTATGTGATTGTAAAAGGATGAGTGTGTATCAATTTGATATACTTTATTTGTCAAAATATCAATCTTTGTGGTCCCAAGAACTATTTGTTTGAAGCAGGCACCATCATGTCACAAATCCGCCATGTTGGTTTGACCATATTTTGTGACTAACATTGAGATTTTTTTAAAAAGAAAACACAACAACTCACAGAATCATTTAAAATTTATTTCTTTAATACAAATGCAGTCAATAAAAGCATTCATCTCAGTTTTCAATTTAATACAGCCAAATAATAGCTCGAGCAATTGGGTCACTATCACACCACACATGTTTCTGAGAATGACCTATGTGCGCGCACGCACGCGCGCACACACACACACACACACACACACACACACACACACACACACACACACACACACACATACACACACTCTGACTCGCTCACACACACACAGTATGCACACAGAGTAATTTTGGCCTGTATGTTGCTGTGGAGTAAAGAACATGCCCCTCTCCCTCACCCCACCCCAAACCCAATTTTTTTTCTAAATTTTGTACAGATGTAAGGCACTTCAGTCAAAAAACAGACTACAGATATAATCGTTAATTACAAAACCCACTTAGTGCTCACAGATGACCAGACTGTGCTCTTAGACAAACTCTGGTCAGATGGACGGACACTCCATGGCAGGATAATGAATAAGGGCTGTCCAAAATGCCCAATGTAGGTGACTAACTATTGGGCGTGAAGTGATTGCAGCAAGTGCAACCTATCCTGTGGGCAAGAGCATTACTTTTCAAATATCTGCAGCAGAGAAATAAAAGTTCAGCACTATTGTTGCAAACAGATACAGATTTTGCTTCACAATCGACTGTTTTAAGTTGCTGCTTATGACAATGTTGTCATAATGTTTTGTACAAAGTGACAAAGCGAGTCAGTCACTTGGCGCTATACATTTATGAAAACAGACCAACCAGAATGTGGCACACAGTGTAAGCTGTTGGCCACTTGGTAACAAAATGGCAGACAGTGATAAACTGTCATTCTCCTTTTTTTGTGGTCAGTTAAGTATTTGATTTAATTTTCACCTATTGATGACAAATAGTTTTGCCTGGGCACTGGTCAAAATCCTGCGCTGCATATTATGAACAAGTTTAAAAATAAGATTTCTAGTTGATCCACAGGTCAACCTTTTTTTATTGTCTTATTTTTCTGTGCCCCTCAATGGCATTACTCACCATCAAATGCAGTTAATTCCAGCTCTGCCATATATACAGCTGCACTCAGATGAGTCCTGTGCTGCCCCAGTGCTGCAGACTACATGAAGTACTTTAATGAGATCAGTGTGTCCTGAATCATCCGCCCAGATGACATGTAGTGTCAGTGCTGAATCATTTTGTGGTAGTCAGTGGTACCTGTTTTTATTTATTAACGTATAAGACACCATCTACTAAGCCCAATAAAATAATACTAATCTGACTTTTGTTGTCCTTTTTTATTTTTGGATGATCGCTGAGAATGATGATGTTCTGGTCTGAGACTAGATGATGGACCTGTATTTTGCTATGAACCAGGCTTGAGGGATACACTTCACTGACTTGCAATGTTGATCCGTAAACTTGAACAATGCTCATAGAGATGCATCCATATAAAGTGAGTGAAACAAGACTGCAGATGCGATCTTCATCCGTTATAAACTGTCGCACACATAGTTGTGGGCGGGAGCTGATTGGGACGGAAAAATTCACAAAGCCATGCCTTTGAGTGTGACTGGACTTCAACCTATGACCTTCAAGCCTGTGTCAGTGACCGCTGTATCATGGTGGCTTGTTTGGGTAGCCATGCTTTGGGGACATGTCAGAGTTACTTATTTTTTTAGAACTCCAAACTGAGTAAAGCCACAATCTTGGGTTTCTGAGGTATATCATTGATACAGAAAGTCTAGAAATTGAAAATTGTTGCCTGTTTTCCATTGTGTCTATACGGTAAAGATAGTGAATTTCATGACAATGAAACATTCAGATCTGAAACTTACAAACTTTGACATTTGCATTTCACATAATACTGCAGAGAATGTGAATGCCGTAAGCTTAGAACTGTGCTTAACTATATATGCCTATCATCTACGATGTATGCTTTTAATCAGTAACATCATCAGTAAGTGCTATGTTCAGAAGTTGCCCTTTTCTTTCTTGGCCATGACTTAGCTTATTCACAGCAATGGCTACCCCAAACAAACAATCCTTGCTAATGCCAAAACTTTTACCATGTCATGGAAAATATGCAGATGAACTGAAGTTTGATCACACTGTGGATAAGTTTGTTGATGAAGATTAATTTGTACTGATAAGTTTCCCAAACTGTGTTTGAAATGAAGGAGGGGCGAGAATTGAACCTGTAGTCCTCTGATTAAGGCTCTTACAGACAAATTGTTCTCTTATAGACAAATTGTTCCTGGACTGAAGTCTGTATTATAGGGTATGGAATCCTAATCACATAAGCATGTGCCTTTTTTGTTTTTATGGGGAGGGTCAGAGGAACCTCTGCCCATACACACTTAAAGTCAGTGCAGACTGGCCACGGGCAGGTCATCCGATGTTGGAATAGAGAAGGTTCCTTCTAGTTCTACAGAGGTAAAAATAATGTCTTAGTGGGAGAGAAATCATCTGTCGCAGAATTTGCCAGTTATTGTGAGGAGGGAGTTGCTGTACACAAGAATTATGGACAGAGGTTCATCTGCATTATCATTCTTGTGAAGACACTTAACAGCTAGTTCATTTTCTGACTTGTCATCTTGTCCTGCCACTGTTTGTTGCAGGAACTACATCTAGTGTTCCCTGCCTTACTGAACAGCGTGTTTGGAGGGGAGGGAGAGCCAGGCTGGGGACTGGAAAAACTCAGCAAGTCCCACAGCCACCATGACTTTGTTGCAGCGCGCAAATTCCTGGCCCCTGATGGACCTCTGCTGAATGCAGTCTACAGTCTGCAGGCAGACCCCTATGCCTCTTATCTGTTTCCTTTTCGTTCTCTACCAGTGAGTTCAGTTTGCTGGCAGCCAATGTATTTCTGTGAACTGTCTGTTGATGTGTGGGACAGTAACGTTTAAGTATTGAAAGAGACTGCTGACTCGCTTCACCAGAATACATTTTCGGCAGGACAGAATTTGATATAACTGTGTTGAGATTTTGTCTTTGACTGTGACACTGTAAATAAGAAGGGACTTCACTTGATGTACATTTAGGAATTCTGCAAAAGTTAGTGTAACATGCATGATATTTGTAGTAAGTATTAAGGAAAACCAACAGTAAGTGATTTGTCATATTTTTCTTGTAATCACATGATTAGAATTTCCACAGACAGCGTCTTTGTCACTTGTTACCAAATTCTGCACAGCGAAACTCTCTGGAAAGTTTAATATCTTTTCAAGGTTTCACCCAGAACGACTTATTTGATTCATGCATACTGTGATGAAATTTTGTCACACGCTTGTGAAGTCTGTGTGTTTGTAGTTCAGCTGAGTATGTATTGCTGAGCACCCTATGTTGTGCCATTGTCATCAGACATGTCACCCAATAAAGTAAATACATGCCAGGTGCTATGAAAAGGTAAGACATTTATACTTTTTGGTGATTCATCTGGATGAGTGAAAAATAAGAAGCTGAAGCCTGCTTTAAGTGGTCTGCGATAGTTGCACTCAATGGTAGGACGACATTTATGCAGACAGGTTCCTTGTAAGTAGAATGATATGTATTCAACAGTTCCTCGTCAGCAGGATGGCATTTATCAAAACAGGTTCTTTGTAAATGGGGTGACATTTGTACAGTCAGATTCCTTTTAATTAGGATGACAATTTTACGGACAGGTTGTTTGTAATTAGTATTGTAAGAACAGATTCCATGTGCTTTAAGGTGACATGGCAGCAGAAACATTCCAAGTAATTGTGATGACTTTTCTGCAGACAGGTTGCTTGTTACTAGGATGACATATCTACAGACAGGTTCTTCCCGATTAGTATGTCATTTGCACAGACAGGTTCCAGATAGTAAGTATGATATTTCTGCACAGGTATCTTTTGTAATTAGGATGAAGATATATTAATTACTATGTTGGGCTCAGGGTCCCTCACGCCACACCATTGAGGAAGGAGGGTTCCACTGTTTTACATCAACAAACTGCAGACGCATGGGTTTTCTGTGCCAACAGTTGTGCTCAGTATCCTTGAGATAGTTTGACCAACAGTTTGTTTTTCAGTTGGTGCTGTCTTGGTCAAGTAATGAAAATGTTACGGGAGATGCTCATGCTGTTTTGAGTGCTTTTTATTAGACGCTTTTATTTGGCTTGTGAAGGTGAACCGGTCACAGCTGATACACATGTGGGCTTCCAATTAGCATTAATCTTGCATTTTAGAATGTATAATAGGTGTTACTGTTTCATTGCTCTAGCTGTCCATACACCCATCAAATAGCTCCCTGTTGAACAAAGCTGCCAGTGTCTTATGTGGTGGGCAAAAAGAAAAAATCTAGGGCGTATCATTCTGTTTTTGTTTTTGTTCTTAATAATTGAAAGTCATGGAGTGTATTTCTGTAAAATGTATTTCATTTATTTGTCTTTTTTTCTGTCTTGTCGTCAGTGTCCTCACAGTGGTATACTTGCTCACTGCTAATGTTTCAGTGTCATCCTCACAACATTTTTTCATCTGAAAGGGCAGAGCATGACTGCTCCTGTTGTCAACTGAAAGAGATGTACAGTGTAACTGCAAGTGTAACTGTACAGTGTAACTGCAATGTACAGGGCCAAAGGCTCTCAGGGAAAAGCCTGAAAGTGAAAAGGTTGAAAATGAACTAGAATATGCACAAACCCAGATATGACATCGCATCACGTTACACATTGTAAGATACTATTGCACATAAGATCATATTAAGAGGTTACTGATTAGAATATATTGATTTGTGTGTGTGTGTGTGTGTCGTGTGTGCGTGTGTGTGTGTGTGTGTGTGTGTGTCTAAGTTTTGTCTTTAGAAAATTGTTTTTAAAAAAGAAAAGGTATGGAAACCATAACAATTGTCTAAATTCTTTGTTGTTTTTATGTCAGAATGTGGACATGTTCTCTGACACGCCCATTAAGGAAGCTGACTCATCTGAGAGATGGAGACGATAATTCTGAAAGGTATATCACTGTCACTTTTGGCGGTATGCACAAAGGAGATATGAGCGTACTGTAGAGTTGGGCAAATGCGGGGAAAAAATGGTGATCTTGTTTTCCGTTTGTTGGTTTGTTTCACTTTGGAGTGCATGAAATAAAATCGTACTGATCAGTATCTTGTAATTGCTGGTGGGCATTGTAGAGCATAAGGCA
>CM031621.1:26683664-26717919 GCA_018398815.1 Conus ventricosus
ATCGAATTTAACGTCTAAACAACTACAGACATTACTTTTCTCTGTCCATCAATTCGGCGCAGGATGGGCGTTGTCACTTACCTTGTCAAATTCGGCGCAAGATGGCCAGCCCTTGAACCAAATTTTACAAGATAAAGTGATCGCTCGTTCTTCATGTTCATTGTCCTGAGTGTTGTTTATCTTGCCTGAAGAAGACCTAAGAGGTCAAAATGCATTGTTTTTTTTGTCTGTAATTCATTTGTCCTTGTTAACTGGGGGAGTTATTTCAAATACCGTTAAAAGATTGGTTTCAATTTCTGCCTGCAGTCACCTCACTTTGCAGCTGAAAGTAAAAGCATTCAAGAACTGTTTTTCTTGAAATTAGAATTGCATCTTTTGGAAGTGGGAAAAAATAGTCATGCATTAGACAAGATATTGTACTCCCAACTCTGATTTTGCCCCCCCCCCCCCCCCCCCCCAAATACTGAAATGCTAAGCCATGAATACTGAATAGTATTGGAAAGGGTCAAGAGGTATGAAGTGAAGAGATCACTAACACTTGTGTTGTTCTGAACTAACTTAAAAAATGAGTGAAATGAACTGTTTCTATACTGTCCAAAAAAAGAAACGCATACTTTTTTATATCTTCACTGTGGATCCCAAAGCACTGGTAGGATGTAACCAACCATGGAAAATGTTTGTTTACGTCTGTGCTTCACGTGTGTTCACGCATTTAACGCCGTCGGATTGCATGTGCACAAAATGCCACATGGACAATTTTTCATTTTTTTTGGTCGTGCTTTGTGCCTGGTGAAGCAAATTCATGCACGTTTTTGGTGAATGAATGCTCAAAGGCAGGCAAACAAACCATACACACAGTGAATCATTCTGAGAAAACCAGTCGGTAAAGACAAAGTGCAAAGATGCCGCTACTCAGTCAGCAAGAACGTGAGAACGCACTGGGGCGTTTGCAAGCTGGGCAAAGTCAGTCTGAAGTAGCCGTACACCTCAACGTGAGCCAGAGCACCCTCAGCAAGTTTCTGATAGTCATTACATCAGCGGCTCCATGGCAGACCGACCATGCTCTGGAAGACCTTTGCAACAACTCCAGCTCAAGACGCTACTCTAGGTCAGCCACCAGCGAAATCGCTTTCAGTCAGCCTCAGCAAAAACCCCCTAGCAATTACCTGGAGTCAAAGAATCTCTGATCAGAATGTTCGGGATCACCTGCATGCTGCAGGGCTATGGACTTGCAGACCTGTCCGAGGACCTGTTGTCACACAGCGTCATCGAGGGAACATGCTGCAGTGGGCAACTCAGCATCGTTCCTGGACCCTCAGGAACCATTGGAACAGGGTCTGGTTTTCAGACGAGTCTTTCTTCCTGCTCCAGCGCCATGACAGGAGGAGGAGGGTGTGCCGCAGACATGGCGAGCGCTTTGACCACAACTGTGTGGATGAGGTACCTGCACATGGTGGTGGAGGCGTCATGGTGTGGGGGGGGGGCCATCCACTATGCTGGCAGGAGCCCCCCTGGTGCGAGTCCGAGGCATGCTGAACGCCCAGCGGTATGTGGCTGAAATTCTCATGCTTCATGTCTTGCCTCTTATGACCGGGCCTCAAACTGCGCGACCAACAATGCAAACCCTCGCCAACAACAACGTCAATGTTCTTCCTTGGCCTTTAATGTCGCCGGATCTCAACCCCGCACATACGGGATGAACTGGACAGACGAGTCCAAGCGGGAGTGCACGCTCCTGCCAAGGTCAACGAGCTGTTCACCACGCCCTCCTGGAGGAGTGGGACACCATGCGAGCAGAGCTGATCCGCAATGTGATCCGCTCCATGCCAGCCAGGTGCCCGGCCGTTGCTGCTGCAGGTGGTGGACATACCCCTTACTGAGTCTTCGCTGCCTGAACGGTGTGTATCGTTGATATTAACTGTACAGACACTGGAAATGAAACTGAATTGATGACCTTTGAAACAAACAACATTCTGTTGTGAAATGACTTCAGTTGAATTTTTGCTAAAGTAATGACATTTGGAATAAATTTTTTCCAGCAAAAGTATGCATTTCTTTTTTTGAACATAGAATCTTAAGACCCTGGCTTTTCTTACTGTTTCTTCCTTCTTTTTGTGTGTGTATTTTCTCCAGATATTTGTGAGTTTTGGCTGAATCAGAATTCACTGGTAGCAGAGATCCCCACCTTTTCTCATGGTGCTATGGTAAGTGATGCTCTCTTGTAGAGTTTTTGTTTTGTTTATTCACTGACCACAATTTTCAGGTTACAGTGGAGCGTATTACCATTTTCAGAAATCAGCTAAATCAGTTTTCATTAAGGAGAGTCATTGTATAGCAGAGATGTTCATCATCAACCATCAAAAAGTATTCATGCAGTAAATCGGAAAGTCAAAACATTTTTTTTCAGGCATGCTGTGTACAAGAACATTTTTGTCTGGTGTCTCAAAACGAAAAAGTCCTTGTTTCAAAGTTCCCCAGTTGTTGTCATCTCATTCACTGACCACAACATATAGACAGAATGGCTATTGGGGAACCAGTCATGAGATTGACTCGAGGAGGAGAGGTTGGGGGGGGGGGGGGGCTTGCAAAACCATTCCCAGATCATTTCATCAATGCCTGTGTTGTCATTTTTTTTTATAATTTGAGAGGACTTTCATGTTCCCACTCTGCCCTGTCATCTGGCTGAAATCAGTTATCGTTAATGACATCGTGAATCTGTGTGTTCTGTACCTTGAGTGATTTAGCAATCCAGATTACACTTTTGCCTGTTGGGCTTCTTTGGATACCTGTGAATTGCTCATCATGAGATCAGAACCTTTCTTTTTGATGATGTTGATGACCTTTTTTTTTTTTTTTTTTGCAAATCTTCAGGATAGAAGGTGCGAAAGTGCCACAGAGGCGTTAACTCTTAGAGGTGTGAACTTCAAAGATGAATCTTCAGCCACTTGGCTGATTGTTGTGATACCGTTTTTGCAGCATTTTTCGGTGGTTGGCTGGCCTGTATTTACGCAAAAGTTGTCTAAGAGCGATATTGGTCAATTGTTTCTTGTGTTAGAGAGAAAGCTATAATATACAGTTAATTCATAAGTGAAGGTTGGTGGTCATTTTTCTTCAAATAACATTTTTATAGTGAAGGTGGGTGGTTTTTTTTCTTCAAATAACATTCTTATAGTGAAGGTGGGTGGTCGTTTTTCTTCAAATAACATTCTTATAGTGAAGGTGGGTGGTCGTTTTTCTTCAAATAACATTCTTATAGTGAAGGTGGGTGGTAGTTTTTCTTCAAATAACATTCTTATAGTGAAGGTGGGTGGTCGTTTTTCTTCAAATAACATTTTTATAGTGAAGGTGGGTGGTCGTTTTTCTTCAAATAACATTTTATAGTGAAGGTGGGTGGTCGTTTTTCTTCAAATAACACTTTTATAGTGAAGGTGGGTGGTCATTTTTCTTCAAATAACACTTTTATAGTGAAGGTGGGTGGTCATTTTTCTTCAAATAACACTTTTATAGTGAAGGTGGGTGGTCATTTTTCTTCAAATAACACTTTTATAGTGAAGGTGGGTGGTCATTTTTCTTCAAATAACACTTTTATAGTGAAGGTGGGTGGTCATTTTTCTTCAAATAACATCAGGGAGGGAGTGTAGCTGGGAAGGTCGAACAAACAAAAACACAAAAAAATATCTGCAACTATGGAATAACTGCTGACTCAAGCATTCTTCTATTGACCCTCCACCCTTACCACTTGATGTACAGATAAACATCTACAGATATGTCTGTCTGACCTCATATTTGAAGGGAAAATAAGAGAAAAAAAAGGAAAAAAAAAAGAAAATCGTACTGATCATAGACTAGATCGGTATAGTCTTGATTCATGACTGGCTTGTTTGTGTGTGTGTGTGTGTGTGTGGCTTTTTTGCTCATCCAAACGCCAGTAATGGTGTATTCACTGGTAAATGTGTATTGACTCAATGAGCAGAGTGCCTCATTCAGCCTTTTCCTTGACTTTTGTCTGGGTGCCAGTGAGCATCATTCTGAGCTTATGCCTGAACAGCACTTTGGCAAAGTAGCCCCTTTACTGAGAGTGGTTCATCAGCTCATGAATACGAATGACCTACTAGGAAAGGAAGTACCTTGCACACAACTTCTTTCCATATAGGCATGCTGAATTTCGCATTGTAATTTTAATGTTTTCTTTTTTTATTGCTGTATTTAAAAAAATGGAGTTACACAGAGAACAAAATAATACAGGGTTTAATGCTCGAGTTCGATGCGCAGCCATTTGCATTAACAGTTTGTATTATTGTCAGCCTTTGGGTAATATAGTTTTATGAGATTTAGAATTTTAATGAAATATCCGTTCTGTTCATGCAGATCAGTTCAGACTGGCCAGGCAGGAGAAGCTGCCCAGGCTGCAAACTCAGAAAGGTTGACAGGGTTAAAAGGTCATTCAGAGTGTGTAGCACTACATGTTTCAGCGCATACAGAGCAAAACAAAAAAAGATGTTCTGTCATTCAGTTGACAAGTTAGCCTTTCAAAATGCCAGATGTATGTAAAATTGAACATCTGAAGTTTGAAATCAACACCCTTTTCTCCCCATCTCCCACCGCACCCCCCCCCCCCCCCCCCCCCCCCCCCATCCCCAAAAGAAAAGAAAGAAAAATGCTTAACAATTAAGTAGTGGGGGGGGAAAAGTTAGATCTAAATCATACCAAAGTTTATATAAAATCTGTAAGGTTGATGTAGTTTGCTGTGTGTTGTGTGTCTTAGTATTGCTGATGTTAAAACTGACCGTTATGGTTACTTATTTTCATTCTGTAAATGGAATCTGTCTGTGATCTGGATGCTGACTTCCCACTGTTTGCACATCTAACACTGCCGCTGAAGTTTCAAGCAAGCACAGATGTGTCCATACATTCTACACAGCTTTCTAAGCTGTCATTAACTTCTGATCTGCACCTGGGCTGCTGAATCGTCCAGTCATGGAATGGATGGTCACCTATCACTGCCTTGCATTGTGACACTTAAAGTGTGCTGATAAGATGAAAAATGATATTTTCATTCATTTTCAAACTTTTCACGGTTGACTTGAAACACTTTGCAAATTGCAGCTTCTTCTGCATGACTTGTTATCCACAAACAGTCTGTCTTAACACTCAAGCCTTCCAAAACATTCCACATGGAAACAAAAAAGATGGTTACCTTTGCTGGGCAGAACAGGGCATACAGGCAGCACAGGGTGGAAGGGTGGTAAAAAGGTTAAAAAAGATAATAGATCATAAGGAAATAATGTGATCTTTTAATGGTCCTGTAAGTGTAATGAGTTAAAAAAATGACAGTGTAGTGTGGTACAGCATGTTTTGACCAAACGCTAATTCACTCTGCTGGCCCTGTCAGTATGTGAAGTGCTACATGGGAGGGGACTGGAGTATGGCATGTCTTGACAGAATGAGTAATAAAGAGGAATTAATGGTATCTGCAGGCCTTGTCAGTCTGTCGTGTGCTGACTGCAGTGTTGCATGTTTTGACAAATTGAGTCATGGAGAAGGATTAATGATATCTACTTGCCCTGCTGCATGTTTTGAGAAGAAAAAAGTAATAAAGAAGGAGTAGTAATATATGCTGGCCCTGTCAATATATATGCTCTTTTACAGTGTGGCTAGAGAAATACAATACTACATGTTTTGAAAAACAAAGAAAGTAAGAATATTAATAAATTATGTCAGTTTGCCCTGTAAACATATTTTGTTGATATAAGAGAAATCCAGAGCTGCATATTTTGACTTTTAAAAAAAAACAAAGAAAGAAGAATGTATAAAGTGTGTCAGTATGTGTTGTACCCCTGGCTGAGGACTTGGTTGCCAAGGAATGTCAGTAAGCCGATTTGGTGATGTGGATGCAGGAGCTTAGGGAGAGGGCCAGCCATCTGTGGCTCTGTCGAGCAGCTCAGCACATCTCTCCATGGTGGAAATCCACACTTCACCATTGATGCATATGCACAGCTGCGGGGCCTGCCTAGTCCATCAATAGTCGTTCTCTCCACCTTTCTGTCTCTTGTCCTTTTTTCTCCTACTCCTTTTTCTTTTTCTTTTTTTTTTTCTTTCCATTTTTGGCTGCTACGTAGCAGAGAAAAATAAAGTCCTGGTAAACAACTCCCTTTATCTGTGGATAAAAGCCTTTTATTTTTCTGAGTCCAAAAGTTCTGGGGTAATGCTGAAAGGAAGAGACTGGGAAGTGTTGCAGTTTTACGTTTTGCTTATGTTCATTTTATACATTAATACACCTGCAAAAGCCAGACTGCATGCCTGCATGCATGCGCACAGGCATGCACACACACACACACATACACACACACACACACACACACACACACACACACACACACACACACACATGCACACACACACACACACACACATGCACACACACACACACACACACACTACACACACACTACACACACACACACACACACACACACACACACACACACACACACACGTGCACACACACACACACACACATTGCCTACACTCTGTCTGTCCTATTGTCAGATCTAATTGTAGCCATTATCTTGAGTGTTTGAAGCGTCCAGGCAATGCACATTACGAACATGAGCATTACGCATTCAGCAAAGAAGGACTGCTTATCAGTTCTTTGAGCAAAGTGTTTCAAATGAATTCAAGAAAGCGAAACATCAGCCCTGTGTGTGCCAGAATATGTGTAAAATGTGTTGATTTTCTCTAGTTACATGTGCTCCCAAGTGGAAGCTGTGAAGAGAACAAGACTTGTTGATGTCAGCTGTAGAAGGAAGATAACGGTGGTCTGCAGGAAAGTTTAAGGATTTATTTTCATTACCTTGACTGTTTATTTGACTGCAGAGCTTGCTTTTCTTTCGGACACATGAAATAGTAACATTTGATGCGCACATGCATTTGTGAACAAACACAGGATCATATACACACATGCACTTTCACGCACATCACATGTATGCTTGAAAGGACGGTGTGTGTTGCATACATGCCATAACGTGAGTGGAGACAGGGAGGGAGAGAGAGAGAAAATGAATATGTGTGGGAATGTAAAAGGGGAACATATATGATTATTACCTTTGATTAAAGAGTGTCATACAAGTAAATTTGCCTAACTAATTCAACTAATTGCGGTGTATTATTGTCACCCCAGTTGTGGTGGTGTTTTGGATGTTGAACTAGTGATAAGCCAGTTTCCAGCTACTCAAATATGCCCTTATCGGGAAGTATGTGGTAACTCTGGGTGTTTTGTTCTGTGTGTTGGAGCAGTCATCTTTGTACTATGGTCAGAAGGCGGGTGGTTTTCACTACCTCTTTTGAGTATCCATCCATCTTATCATTCCTGTTGTAAATTTGCCTCTTTATTAACATGACTGCAGGTACCATTTATCATACAGCAACTCTTTATATTTATATTCCTGCTGGGGTTGTTATGTTCAGCATTGTGGGAGCTGTATCCATTTTATGCCTGACTTAATGTCTGTCTGCATGACATTTGAGCTTGTCATCAGTTTTGTCCAGAGTTGCCTTTTCTCGTCTTTGTTTTCTATGTGTTTGCCCAGGAGTGTCTGTGTATGTGTGCATGATTTTACAGTTTTGAATTTTGGCAGTATTCAGTTTTTTCCCCCCAGATTTGCAGAGCTGACTTCAGGATATGAATGTCAGTGTCTCGCCTTCCCCCTTTCCCCTTCCCCCCTCGCTCTTTCTTTCACACCCGTCTCTTATGAAAAGATGTAGTTGATGTGTGTTTTGCTGCTCTTGTGCACGATAAAAAATGAATTGTATCCTACATTTTGTTTAAAGATCATTGTTGTGGGCAGTGGCGATGGAAATGTGCTAATTCTCACACATAGAGATCAGTCGCATGTAGCTGCATGGTCACTGGCTTCTTATCTGGGCTTAATGATCTGTGTGTTGAGCTGTCCCTATGATAAGTCGATGATATTTGTTATCGTAAGTAGATAGTATTTGTCATTGTTATCTCAAGATAATAGTCATGAAACTGTTCGTTAGAGTAGGTATAAACAGCTCAAACATTTAGAGACAGAGAGTGAACTCTGGTAGGTTTGTTATGGTATTATTACTCACTTTGTGTAGGTTTCTTTAACCTTCTGTATTGTGTTATGATGGCTTTGTGTTTTGTCGTCATGATTGGATGAAGGGAAGTTGGTTTGCAGTGTTTCCACTGCGCAGTTATGGCCCAGCTGGGAAGAGGCATGAGGATTCTGCACATTACACATCTGTCTGGTTAACCCACTTCAGCGAAAAATATGTCTTAGAATTGTGACTGTTGATACTTTTATCCTGAAAAATTGGTTTCTAGCTTCCATAAATGACACCCCACCTAACATGTTTTATTTTTTCTCATTATTCACATTGAAATTTGCTTTATATGGAGCTCTTGTTGACAAATTAACTTCCAGTTGTTGTACCCAATGTTTCTTTATCAGGGTGTTTGGTTGTGTGTTGTTGTTTAAATCAAAATGGCATCCAACTCGGGGCTTTTCATCTTAATTTGCTGATAGGGTTAAAATGGCATCCAACTCGGGGCTTTTCATCTTAATTTGCTGATAGGGTTTGATAAAAAGCTCTCAACACTGGTATTCTTTTTGTGTGCTGGCAGTGAATTCTGGTTGTCTCTCTCTATCTTGGCATGCCTGCTTGAGTAGATGCAGGCAAACATGTAAAACTGGAATATAGCAATCCATACACTGAATTTTCAGCTTTGTTCGAAAATAGAATCATGTGAGTTTGCAATCAGGCAAAAACAATGTGTGCGTGTATGAATGTGTGTATGTGAATGCGTGTGTCTCATTCTTTGGTGCAGACATAGGTTATTGATACAGTAAGGGTTATATAATTTCCTAGATTGAATTTCTTTTGAAATAATGTACAATATTTGAATCACTAAATGCCTTTTACTTTTGCTTTGCTTATACTTGTATGATTAGACACTTTCAGTAGTGGTTTTTGTGTGTATGGTGTGGTTTTTGTGTGCGCATGTGTGCTTTTTTTGCATGTCTCTGAAGCTAGAGGTATATATGCATGATATTGCTTATAAATATGAGAGTTGCCCTTTGGGTTTTTTTTTCATTTTTCTTTTTAGAATAAGTAGAATACTGTTTGTCTTTCCAACAGAGATGGTGCGCCTGTGTCATTTGTGTGAGTGCTTTTGTCCCTGAGTTCTGGTTTCAGTCTGAAAAAGTGTGGGAAGGTTTAGATAAAGATAGGTGGCATGTTCAAGATTTTAAGGATTGGGGAAGTTTGAGCAGGCTATGGGGAAAGTTGTGAATCCCAAATTAAAAGTACCCAGAACAAAAAAGCCTTAAAGCCATAGATTTGCAGAGATGGTGCTATTGGATTGAGACAACATGAAACAGAAAAATTACGAGACATTAGGAAGAAACTGGAGGGACAGTTGACAGCAGAAGGTCTTCATAGAAGTGATTCAGTCCTTCCTAAACTCCTTGCACTCTAGGTAGGGAGGAGAAGGGGGGGAGGGAGCCTGAGTGACACCAAGGTCATACGCCTTGGCTTAAGGCTGTGTCAGACCAATTGACATAGGCCAGAACACCAAGGCTACATCAAAATGTTGTTATGCTCTGCATAGTTATGTGGGGATTGTCTTCAGTCGTGACAAGCTCCTAGCATAACACAGTCTCCCAAATCCCCCGAAGTCGGAGTGTGGCTGCCCATGTGGCGGGGTAATCAAAAACGGTCACACACGTAATGTTCTCATCCCCAGCTGATGCATTTGTGCCATAGTGTTCAAATGCTTCGGCTGTTCGGATGATCCCTGGAGTCTTTTAGCCAGGGTACGACAACAACAACAACAACACCAAGGTCATGATTCCTGGATGCCCTTCTGCTAACTAAACAGATTTTTTTTTTTTTTTCGTAGTGAGACTGGGATTTAAACCAGCAACTGGGTGGACATCTCAAGGCATGCCGTTATTGACAGATGTCTTACCCACTTAGCTAACGGACACCTGAAACTGGAAATTTAAGTCTTATGAAATTCACTTTTGTTTCTTTCAATCCGATCCAACTGGACCTCTTCTGCTGGCTTAGCCATTGCCTTTGGTCTTCTCTGTACCAGAATCGAAGAGCTATTTCATTAGATCATTGGCTGATGAGCCTGCAGTCAAACCCTCTATGGTGAGGACTTCTGCTTGGAAGCCAGCTGCTCCTAGGGTATATGTAGACTGGCATACTTCTCAGTCTCCTTGATTTGAGCTTGTTCCATTCTGCTTTTGTAAGGCACAGTGAGTTCAATCAGAAGCATTTGTTTTGATTGTTGTGAGTTCAGTGTTGTATGTGATTTCCTACCTCCCTACCAGATGATCTCCAGATGGTTTCCCATTCTAGGTCTGTTGTGACCTCCAGTGACCCCTTCCATCCAGTAAACCCTGTTTCCATGCTTTTCATGTCACAGCTGTTGCTGACCATGATTTGTGGCCTGCCATGTATGACATCATTGCTGGAGCTCCTGATGGCACAGTGTTTCCTCAGATGGTGCTTACCACATCTGTGATCTCCTTAAGCATTTGGTAATATCTATGTGTACCTTCCCTGGGTCACTGCAGCTGTGCATGAACTTAGGATGTGTTCCACTGTTTGTTTGCCTGACATAAAGGACATGCAGGGTTATCTGATGTCCACCTTGTCACCGGGTTTGCATTCAAGGGCAGGAGGTTATATACAGATGTGAGGATGAAGTTGATCCTTAGGGAGTTGTACCCCATATTTCATTCCACTGAGACTTCTTGTGGTGCTTTCTTCCCCTCTCAATCCAGTGCTGGAATGTTTTCTTGGATTCTCTTGGCATCCTCATCTATTACCACATCAACACTGGAAACTTTTTTGTGCCGTAAGTGAAGTCTTGAATCCTCGCTAACCGGTATATTTGAGGTATTCCGTTAGTTGATAGAGCTCTGGACTTGTGGTCCTGGACTTGCAGGTTTGAATCTCCACTGGGGTACTACTATGGTACTTGGGGATTTTTTTCCCTCAGAGTTAACATTGGCGCTGACTTCACTTCCCAAAAAGTCCTTTTGAATTAGACTTAGTTTGAATCTCCACTGGGGTACTACTATGGTACTTGGGGATTTTTTTCCCTCAGAGTTAACATTGGCGCTGACTTCACTTCCCAAAAAGTCCTTTGAATTAGACTCATGACTGTAAACGAGGCTCCAAGTGTGAACGCACACTTAAGATCTTGCACCTACCTAAAATTCCATCACCAACATTCAGAAGAGAAGGCCAGTTTGGCCAGTGGCATGGGTAACACATATACAATTAGTATAGATAGAAAGAATGAAAATATGAATAAAGAACTGATTGACTTACAGACTGAATGATGCGGGAAACGACTGAATGTAGTGCCACCAGGCAGCTCTTCAAAAGGAAAGTGAGGATTGTAAAGTTTTTAGAGTATTAGAGAGGACAAGTACTGTATAAATACTTTTAATAATCATCGTAATATCATAATTATAGTGGTATTATTTGCAAACTTGGGAGGTGGCTTGTTTGATTGAATATTTTTGGCTTCAGAGGAAAAGAACTACACTGCACACCCCGTAGATCCGGGACAATGAGGATGGAGGGGAGGGGAGGAGGAGGTAGTGGGAGCAATGGGGGTGACAGATGGAGAAAAGGGTTCCAAACTTTGCTCCCTTTATTCCTGTTTCTTTTCCATGTGCTCTGTTGACTTGCTTGGCTTAACCCTTTCAGTTCCCTGGGGAATGTAGGGCTGTGGCAACACTTGTTCTCCAGCGAACTGGGTTCTAGGCTGACCTCTTCAGCTGGGACCAGGTCATTCTGGCTGTCTTCAGTTTTGGAATCCATGCACCAAGTCTGTCGAGGCCGTCCCACCTTCCTTGTCCCCTATGGGTTCCATTCTAGTGCTTGTCTTGTGATGTTGGTAGGAAGCTTTCGTAGTGTGTCACCAATCCAGCCCCATTTTCTTTTCTTTATCTCTGTGTCTGTAGAATTTTGTTTGGTTCTCTCACACAGGGTTCTGCTGGAAATGACTTTTGGCCATCTGATGTTGAGGATGCGCCTGAGGCACTTGATGATAAATGCCTGAAGATTGTGAGCGTTGGACTTTGTTGTTCCCAAGGCTCTGAACCACATAGCAGAACTGGCTTCACATTCAAATTGAAAGTTCTGATCTGGGTCTGTAGCCAAAGGGCGTAGGAAACCCATATTGGTCGCAGGGTGTTAAAAGCATGCCTAGCCTTGCCGCTGTTGATGTTTTGGTCTTCTCCACCATCTTTGCTGATGACACTACCCAGGTAGATAAATTGCACTGCTTCTTTGATGCTCTTGTCTTAACTGAATGGGGTCTTGTTGTTTGTTATTTATATGCATGATTTCAATGCTCTTGATGTTAATTTTCAGGCCTATTTTGTTAGCTTCCTCAGCCAGGCAGGATAAGTTTGCTTGAGCCTGGTGTCAGGGAAAAAGGAGACTTAACCTCATCAGCAAAGTCCAAGCCTATCAGCCATTTGGTAAAGGTCCACAGGATGCCAGTGCTTTTGTCATCATCTGTTGTGTTCGTCAGAATCCAGTCTATCATCAGCAAGAAGATGGTTGGTAGTAGAAGGCAACCCAGGCTAGTCCACACCTGGAATGGATCAAATGGTTTTCTTTGAAAGTTAGACTTGTCTTACAGTCAATGGATGATGATAAATTTTGGTGGAAAGCCATAGAAGTACATAAGCTTCCCTGTCAACACTGCCAAAGGCCTCCTCGAAGTCCGCAAACACTTTGTACAGGGCATTAGGTGGGGGAGGGGTGGAGGGGGACTGCTTCTTGTATGAGTTCAAGAGTGAATTTGTTTGTCTTTTCTGGCACTTTTCTGAAGTCTGTGATTGATTTCCCAGTATTGGAATTGTAGGTCTTGATTTTGTTTTTGTTCTTGTTCCAAGGTCTGGTCAGTCTTTTCTCTTAGTTGTTTTCTTTCCATGATAGTGGCCTTGGTGTCTGCTGTCTCCTTTGTGCTCTCTGGTCATTCCCCCCCCCCCCCCGACACATTTGAGCACGTGGTAGTTCAGGTCTGCAGTAACGTTCAACTGTTTCTTCTATCAGCCCAGAACGCACATCAGACTTGTTCTTTAGCTTGCATTGGAATGTTACAGATTTTGCCTTGGTCTTCAGACCCTGTATGGTTTACTATTATTTTGTTTTGAAACTTGACCTGGGGCTTCCTCCAAAGGGTCATCAAGCCCTGTCTTTCCCAGATGTTTCAGGGTACTTCTGGAATTCTAAAATAAGGCACGGAAGAATATTGTTTGAAATATTGAAGGTAGTGGTAATGACAAGAGATTGTTTATGTGCGGATCCAGTGTTTAAGAGGGGGAGGAGGTGGGTGGGGGCAAGGAACGGAAGGGGGATAGGGACTGGAACTCTTTATTGCAGTGTACTTTGTGAAATAAGATTGCTGATAGCTGACACCAGTGTTGTCTTTCTCAGTTTGTAGCAACTGGTGATAATGACCAGGTATTGATCACTGTGCCACAGACATGGGGAGTTTGTATTATACTCCCTGTTTGGCTAGTATACTTACCATGTCAGACCATAGCATTCACGGCAGTTAGTCAGCTCTGCCAGGCCGAGATTTTTTGTGGCTAATGCAGTAATAAGACCATCACGTGACGCCCACACTTCTTCCGCCAGGGAAGAAGCCGGTGTAAACTTCCTGTTCCTCATTCAACGAGGCCTATGCGCAAGGTAACCCCGAGAACCATAGCGCTAGTGGGGAAGGTAGGGTGAGCATTAGAGTCTGACATGGTAAGTATACTAGCCAAACAGGGAGTATAATACAAACTCCCCATTTTGGCGTCATATACTGTACCATGTCAGACCATAGCAGAATTCAAAGGAATCGGAGGAGGGCTTAGTGCCGTAATGGTTCTTGGGGTTAGCAGAGGAATAGATATGGATGCGTTAGCCGCAAAAGAAGTCCCTAGAACCATCAGCCCTGGTCATGCGGACATCCCTAAAGTAAAGGCTAATGAAGGGATTTTCCGGATGCCAGTAGGCTGCCTCCAGGATGTGGTGCAAGAGGACAGCGCTGGATCGCTGTGGAAGTGGCCAGCGCCCTGCCCTCATGGACCCGGGGAGATAAGACGGGGAGATCCTCACACGTCTGGGCATAGGCTGATCTGCCCATCTTGGAAGCATCTAGAGAGGACTGGGAGGAGAGCCTGGGGCAAGGGGTTCCCAGTAGCCCCGAATGGAGCCAGCCGAGAGCCAAACCAAGAAGATAGGAGAGATAGGAACTACCTATCTGAAAATTGGAAGGCCAGAATGAGGAAGAGAGTTGAGCCCAGGAGGCCATCTCTCCCCTTGAAAAAGGGCTCACCCTGTGGGGAATTGGAAATGGAGGGAAGGCGTATGTTAGAAAGCACAAACGCGAGAAACATGTGATGGAATAAATAAAACAACAAAACAAGCAAGGAATCAAACACAAGGCTCTCTTAATATAGCAAAGACAACAACACAGCAAGGAAAAGGCGAGACAGAGCACAAGACTGATCTGGCTTGGACGGCAGGCCAAAGACTCTCGATCTACCTTGTAACAATGATACATAGGGTAGTAGGGTAGTAATAAATGTTCACACGTTGGTAGACCAAGAGATCGTAGAGACACATGATCTACCAGTAGTAATGAAAAATGAGGAACCGATAATGTTACTAATGGGGTACTAATAAGTGTGCACAAGTTGGTAGATCAAGAGATCGCAAGACACTCTCTATACCTGTAATAATGATAAATAAGGTACAGGAAAATGAGCCCGGGGAAGCCGCGTACCGCCAAACAAGGTGTGTGAGGTCAGGCAACATGGCGGAGACGGCAACCGGCGTGGCACAATCGAAGATGGCGGATCGATTGACCGGGAAGGGATCGATCGTCGAGAGTGACGCGCAATGGCGCACAAGAGTAAATACCCCTGGTGTACCTCGTAATAATGCTAAGGAGGTACTAATAAATGTGCACCAGTTAGTAGATGAGGAGATCGTTAGGACCATCGATCTACCAGTGATAAATTTGGTACAAATAAATGCGCACCAGTAGGCAGATCAAGAGGTCGTACAGTCACTCGATCTACCTGTAGTAAGAATAACTAGAGTGCCATATTGGGTACAAGTAAAGGTGGCCTGGGGAAATCCCCGTACCGGCAAGCATGTGTGACCGAAAATGGGCACCATGCGGTGAGGCAATATGGAGAAGACGCCGACCGCAGTGGAAAATCCAAGATGGCGGGTAGATTGACCGGTGAGGGTACGGTCGTCGAAAGAGAAGCAATGGGCGCGAGAGCAAAATAGACTAGCGCGCTGAAGATATACGAGGAGGCCGAAAGGCGACTCAGTAGAGGGAAATCTGAGTAGAGGATCTCGGATAACCAATGCTTATTTACTGTCATAAATGAGAGACGGGAGATTAGCCTCTAGCTTTGAAATTGCTTCATCTTTACGTCACCCAGGCTTGATGTGAAACTTTTGTTTATTTTTTACCTCACCCAGATTTGACGCCAGATTCAGGTGCAGTGCTTATCACAAGATAAACTTTTAGATGTTAGCAATGCGCTGCTGAGTTAGCCCCTAAACGTCATTGTAAGGCGAAGTTTTCTTCTTCTTCATCTTCCTCTTCCTTAAAACATCAGCCATCATGTTTGATGGTATTTGTGTGTACAAACCCGATCGACCGAACTCAACGAACGATCGTAAGAAAGACGATCTGGAGTAGTAGAACAATTGAAATGGGAAGAGATCAGGGAGGACACGTTAGGGGGTGAGTAAGGGCCGAATGGAGAACAATGGAGTGAAGAGAAATCGTGAGCAGTCACGCCGTAGAGCGTGAAAAAATGAAATAAAACGTCATCCATGAGCCTCACGCGGCAATGGTACCCATGGTCTAACGCAAGTCACAATAGAAAAAGCAACGAAGGCAAGCACACAAGCAATCTCTACAAAGACAGAAGTATAGGCGAGACAGAGCAAAAAAACCTGTCCTTGTTAGGCAGGAGGCCGAGGTTGAATGAGGAACAGGAAGTTTACACCGGTTTCTTCCCTGGCGGAAGTAGTGTGGGCGTCACGTGATGGTCTTATTACTGCATTAGCCACAAAAAATCTCGGCCTGGCAGAGCTGACTAACTGCCGTGAATGCTATGGTCTGACATGGTACAGTATATGACGCCAAATGATGGACTCAGATGTTAGGTAGCAATGTGGTTTGAGCTGTGGAAGGGAATGGAGGGTATGAAGCTGCAGCAGAGTTGTTGGTGACATCTTCCCACCAGTGGTCAAAGTAAGGCATGGGAGATGATTGGTCAGTCTTCTTCTGATCTTCCAAACAACCTTGACCCTCCTACCCATTCCCTGTGTGTTCGTGTGTGTGGTAGCCATGCTTTGTCTTGCCTTGTTCTCTGTCTGTCTCTGTCTCTGTCTGTCTCTCTTTCACTCCCTCTCTCTGTCTCTCTCACTCTCTCTCTCTGTCTCTCTGTGGGTCTCTCTGTCTCTTTCTCTCTCAGTTTTTCTATCTTTGCCCTGCCTTTGGTCCATTGTCAGCAACTCGGTACTTTTCTTGCCTCTTCCTTGCAAGCTTGGAGCCTGTCTGTGAGAATTTTTTTGAGTTTGCAGTAGTTGCACCTATGGGTATTTTACCCAAAGCGTATGATATGTTGTGTACAACTCAGCCAACAGCATGGGGTGGACATCAGGACTTAGCTTGTGATCATTTACAGATCAAGCAGATCTGATTTTGAGATTGACCATTTTGTTGGCGTTATGATTTTCTTTTCTTTTTTTTTTTTTTTTTGGGGGGGGGGGTCTTTTTTATGTAGTCATTCATTATGTTTGGCAAAATCCAGGAGAAAGTGGAACAGCTGGAGTGATCATGCTACAGATTTGGGGGCGGTGGGGGGGGGGGGGGGGGGGGGGGGGGGGGGGGGGGGGGCAGGTTCTGCCCACAAGTACAAGCAAGTGTTGAGAGGATAAATAACAAAAAAAAAAAAAAAGAATTCGGAAGAACTGTTGTGCCAGTGGCTTTACTCTGTGAATTCACAGCTTCTTTATTTTTCCTTTGTTTTTTTTAAGGGGCAGGATCCCCTTTCCTTAAGTGATGTGATAATTATGTCTGATTAAGTTCAAAAGAAAAAAAACTGGGCAACATCATGCTATGATTGACCACTTCAGCCTGTGAATGCAGGTCCCACAGAACTTTTGAGAGAGTCGTCATGGAGGATTGGCCTCAGTGTCGATGGTAGCTGTCTCACTGCATCAAATTCATTAAAAGGGAGAGATGAGGGGGACATTTCAGTACATGCTGGTCTTGTCAAAGTCCAGCTGGTGATCAGTTGTGGCAGTTTGATTCCTTTTGGCATTCATACTTACCAAAATGGCATTTCAACTCACTGCCTGATTATTGCACCAACTGTAACTGTTGGTGACAGTTCCTTTTTTTTTCTCTGACCTTTTGCCCTGTAATATGTTGAAGGTTGTTGATATTTGCATAGTTTTGGCCTTCATCATTCACAGCCCAGATATCGCCCTTTGTGGTCGGCTGGGTTATAAGCAACATTACCTTACCTACATCATTCTCATCTCTTACAGTTTCCATTTTACCAGTATTAACATTTAATGGACATTATGATAAGACGTGACGAAGATGGTGATTTTCTACTGTATGGATGTTTGTGATACTGGTGGGTTTTAACATGAAATTTCAGTGAAAGAATTTAAGATACGGTGGTGGAGTTTGTGGTTTCGTATGTGCTTGGTGTTGATGTTGATACACCATTGTGACATGACTACCTTAGAAAATGGTTTGAATGGTGATGATGGTATTAACAAATATGTAAGTGATGGTGGTGGTGGAATAAGAAGAGTATTTCATAATGACATAAATACAGATGTCAAGATTCAAGGAGTAATATCCATTTTTCTTGTAATGGGAAAAGGAAAGTTCAATGTCATAAGTTGAACTGGCTTATAATGAACAGCTTAAATTGGATCATTCATTAAGAAAAATGAAGAAACTGAAGATGAACACATTGCCAATTTGAATGTTTGCTGTAAGTTTGACTTGTTTAACAGACACAGACAGAAATGGAGGCAAAGTGAAATGTGAAGAGGAGTGGTTAAGTTTATTTTTATGAGTGATGACAGAAACAGTGAAACAAAGAGAGAAGAGAAATGGTGCAGCATTGAAATTTGGAGTTGTAGTCTTTATAAAATCATCGGTAATAACAGCTGTATTGAAAAGACAAGAGCGGCATCGACAGATGCTTAGTGGATTGGCTGTGGTTATGTCATCAGTATCGGCTAAGAAACAATGACAACAAGATGGGAGAGAAATGAAATGCTGCATGGAGTTGTAATTATATTATCATTGATATCAGAGACAGGAGAAAAATGAAGGGGCATTGAAATCCTTTGTGGAATGGTGGTGTTTCTAGTAATACTGAAATGCAAAATGGATCAGTGATATTCATCATTATGATCAGAGACAGGTGGGAAAAGGAGGGGCATTGAAATTCACTGGCATGATGGTGTTTATAATATCAGTAATAACAAAATAAGGAAATGGAGGACCTTTGAAGTATTGAAATGCAGAGGAGAATGCTGTTTTTTGTTGTTGGTTTTTTTTTATTAACACAGATATGCCAGATCTCTCAGTTTTATCATATTTTGTGGCTGCCGGTTGCAGACATTGGAATAGTTCTGACAAACATTCATTTTTGGCTAGCTAGGATCACGAACCTGCTTTCCTGTTGTAAAGCATTTGGTAGTTTAACAACATATATTGAGCAGAGGTTGGGACATTTGCGATGCACATGGTACTTTGAGCACAGATTGGGACAGTCAGTCAGGTTACTTGTATTAGATGTGATGAAGGTGACCCAGAGCATTGAAAAGGAGAGTGGAGAGGTGGTGTTTTTAGAAGTATTGAAATGCAACTTACAGTGGTGTTGTTTTTAGGGGCATTGAAATGCAGAGTGGAGTGGTGTTTTTAGAAGCATTGAAATGCAGAGTGAAGTGGTGTTGTTTTTAGGGGCATTGAAATGCAGAGTGGAGTGGTGTTTTTAGAAGCATTGAAATGCAGAGTGAAGTGGTGTTGTTTTTAGGGGCATTGAAAAGGAGAGTGCAGTTGTGTTGTGTTTAGGGGCATTGAAATGCAGAGTGGAGCTGTGTTGTTTTTAGGGGCATTGAAAAGGAGAGTGCAGTTGTGTTGTGTTTAGGGGTATTGAAATGTAGTGCACAATAATGTTTTTAGGGGCATTGGAATGCAGAGAGGAGTGGCAGTGTTTTTAGGGGCATTGAAAAGGAGAGTGGAGTGGTGTTGTTTTTAGGGGCATTGAAAAGGAGAGTGGAGTGGTGTTGTTTTTAGGGGCATTGAAAAGGAGAGTGGAGTGGTGTTGTTTTTAGGGGCATTGAAAAGGAGAGTGGAGTGGTGGTGTTTTTAGGGGCATTGAAAAGGAGAGTGGAGTGGTGTTGCTTTTAGGGGCATTGAAAAGGAGAGTGGTGTGGTGGTGTTTTTAGGGGCATTGAAATGCAGTGTGCAGTCATATTTTTTTAGAGGCATTGGAATGCGGAGAGGAGTGGTGTTGTTTTTAGGGGCATTGAAAAGGAGAGTGGAGTGGTGTTGTTTTTAGGGGCATTGCCACAGTGGTGGCATTTTTAAGCCATTGAAGTGCAGTGATGTGGTGTTTTTAGGGGCATTGGAATGCAGAGTGATGTGGTGCTTTTAGGGGCATTGGAATGCAGAGTGATGTGGTGCTTTTAGGGGCATTGGAATGCAGAGTGATGTGGTGTTTTTAGGGGTATTGGAATGCAGAGTGATGTGGTGCTTTTAGGGGCATTGGAATGCAGAGTGATGTGTTTTTAGGGGCATTGAAATGCAGAGTGATGTGGTGCTTTTAGGGGCATTGAAATGCAGAGTGATGTGGTGCTTTTAGGGGCATTGGAATGCAGAGTGATGTGGTGTTGTTTTTAGGGGCATTGAAAAGGAGAGTGCAGTTGTGTTGTGTTTAGGAGCATTGAAATGCAGAGTGGAGCTGTGTTGTTTTTAGGGGCATTGAAAAGGAGAGTGCAGTTGTGTTGTGTTTAGGGGTATTGAAATGTAGTGCACAATAATGTTTTTAGGGGCATTGGAATGCAGAGAGGAGTGGCAGTGTTTTTAGGGGCATTGAAAAGGAGAGTGGAGTGGTGTTGTTTTTAGGGGCATTGAAAAGTAGAGTGGAGTGGTGTTGTTTTTAGGGGCATTGAAAAGGAGAGTGGAGTGGTGTTGTTTTTAGGGGCATTGAAAAGGAGAGTGGAGTGGTGTTGTTTTTAGGGGCATTGAAAAGGAGAGTGGAGTGGTGGTGTTTTTAGGGGCATTGAAAAGGAGAGTGGAGTGGTGTTGCTTTTAGGGGCATTGAAAAGGAGAGTGGTGTGGTGGTGTTTTTAGGGGCATTGAAATGCAGTGTGCAGTCATATTTTTTTAGAGGCATTGGAATGCGGAGAGGAGTGGTGTTGTTTTTAGGGGCATTGAAAAGGAGAGTGGAGTGGTGTTGTTTTTAGGGGCATTGCCACAGTGGTGGCATTTTTAGCCATTGAAGTGCAGAGTGATGTGGTGTTTTTAGGGGCATTGGAATGCAGAGTGATGTGGTGCTTTTAGGGGCATTGGAATGCAGAGTGATGTGGTGCTTTTAGGGGCATTGGAATGCAGAGTGATGTGGTGTTTTTAGGGGTATTGGAATGCAGAGTGATGTGGTGCTTTTAGGGGCATTGGAATGCAGAGTGATGTGGTGTTTTTAGGGGCATTGAAATGCAGAGTGATGTGGTGCTTTTAGGGGCATTGGAATGCAGAGTGATGTGGTGTTTTTAGGGGCATTGGAATGCAGAGTGGAGTGGTGGTGTTTTTAGAGAATTAAATGCAGATTTGAGTGGTGGCGTTTTTAGGGGCATTGAAATGCAGAGTTGAGTGATGGTGTTTTTAGGGGCATTGAAATGCAGAGTTGAGTGGTGGTGTTTTTAGGGGCATTGAAATGCAGAGTTGAGTGGTGGTGTTTTGGGAGCATTGAAAGGCAGAGTGAAGTGGTGGTGTTTTGGGAGCATTGAAATGCAGAGTGAAGTAGTGGTGTTTTCAGAGGCAGTGAAATGCAGAGTGGAGTCGTGATGTTTGATGGAGCATTGAAATGCAGAGTAAAACTGTGGTGTTTTTAGAGACACTGAAGTGCAGAGTGGAGCTGTGGTGTTTTTAGAGGCATTGAAATGCAGACTGGTGGTCTTGGTATGATAAGCAATACCATACACTGGAAAACAAAGGAGGGGCACTGAAAAGCCAAGTGGAATGGCAGTGTTTATGCTATGAATACCAGAGACAGGAGAGAAAGGAAGGGGTATTGAAGTGCGGAGTGGTGCATGGTATTTGTAGTAGTTGTGCTATCAATAATACCAGAGACGGAGAGAAATGAAGGGGTATTGAAGTGCGGAGTGGTGCATGGTATTTGTAGTAGTTGTGCTATCAAGAATACCAGAGACCGGAGAGAAATGAAGGGGTATTGAAGTGCGGAGTGGTGCATGGTATTTGTAGTAGTTGTGCTATCAATAATACCAGAGACCGGAGAGAAATGAAGGGGTATTGAAGTGCGGAGTGGTGCATGGTATTTGTAGTAGTTGTGCTATCAAGAATACCAGAGACCGGAGAGAAATGAAGGGGTATTGAAGTGCGGAGTGGTGCATGGTATTTGTAGTAGTTGTGCTATCAATAATACCAGAGACCGGAGAGAAATGAAGGGGTATTGAAGTGCGGAGTGGTGCATGGTATTTGTAGTAGTTGTGCTATCAAGAATACCAGAGACCGGAGAGAAATGAAGGGGTATTGAAGTGCGGAGTGGTGCATGGTATTTGTAGTAGTTGTGCTATCAAGAATACCAGAGACCGGAGAGAAATGAAGGGGTATTGAAGTGCGGAGTGGTGCATGGTATTTGTAGTAGTTGTGCTATCAATAATACCAGAGACCGGAGAGAAATGAAGGGGTATTGAAGTGCGGAGTGGTGCATGGTATTTGTAGTAGTTGTGCTATCAAGAATACCAGAGACCGGAGAGAAATGAAGGGGTATTGAAGTGCGGAATGGTGTGTGGTATTTGCACTAATTGTAATATCAGTAACACCAGAGACAGGAGAGAAGTGACTGTCATCGAAACACAGAGTGGTGTCGTGATGTTTGTATCATCAGGAATAACAGCAGAAACCAGGAAAAAATTGGTGGGGCATTGAAAAGCAGAGTGGAAAGATGGTGTTTATATTATCAAGAATAACAACAGAGAGCAGAGAGAAATGGAGGGATGTTAAAATGCAGAATGGAGCTATGGTGTTTATGTTATCAAGAGTAACAACAAAGGCCACAGAAAAATGGAGTGGCTTTGAAATGCAGAGTGGAAGGCCAGAGAAAAATAATGATATTGAAATGCAAAGTGGAGTGGTGGTGTTTAATAATAGAGATAGGAGAGAAATGAAGGGGCACTGAAACGAAGATGGATCGATGATGTTTACATTATTGATACTAGACACAGGAGAAAAATGGAGGAGCACTGAAATACAGATGAAGTTTTAGTGTGTATATGATCATTGAATACCAGACACAGGAGAAAAACTGAGGGACGGGAGAGTGGATTGTGGGCACAGTATTACTCCCCACAAGTGACACCCCCTCCCCCTCTGGGCAGTCCTTCCCCATTCCCAAACAGTTTCCCCACAACTGATTCATTTTATTCTTTGAACCCTTCCCCATCAACGACCCTATCCCAAACCTGACAAATAATCTAATGTTTACATATTTTTACACCATAACACAAAAATCTGGAGTCTAAAAGAAAAAAAAAATCAATTGTGTGGCTGAGCATATCCTCATGTTCTATCATACGCAAAGCAGACAAATTTTTTACACTGCAGTTGTAGTTGTCTCTGTTTTAGGGAAATCGCTGAATGCTCTTGACTGGATAACTTACTAGTTTTGCTCAAAATGTCACTGAAGTCTGTTCGAGGGAAAGGAAAATGTTAACCTTGGAGGAATGGATGAGTGTCATGAATAGACGTAATCAAGTGAGAGTGTAATTTCAGTAGCAAAATCCTTCAGTTGGTAAAAGACTCAGATCCAGAACACTGTTAAAGAGAATTTCTGTAATACAGTTCAAGTGTGTAATGACCTACCCTTCCCCAACCTCCCGTTCAAGACTCCTCCCATTTAAGGACTTTTTGAATTGAAAATTTCAATTCTAAATTAGGCAGTACTACTGTATTTATATTAACTGGGGGGGGAAAACCCAGACAAGAGATAAATAAAAGGGGTTTTAAATGCAGAGAGGGATTGTGTCATTTTTGTTATTGATACCAGAGATAGAAGAGAAATGAGGTGGCATTGAAACATAGAGTGGAGAGATGGTGTTGTCATTGATAACCGAGATGGAGAGAAATGGAGAAGATTAAAATGCAGAGTGGAGTGGAGTGGTGGTGTTTCTTGGGGTATTAAAATGCAGAGTGAATTGGTGGTGTCTCCAGGGGTATTGACATGCAGAGTGAATTGGTGGTGTCTCCAGGGGTATTGACATGCAGAGTGAATTGGTGGTGTGTCCAGGGGTATTGAAATGCAGAGTGAGTTGGTGGTGTCTCCAGGGGTATTGAAATGCAGAGTGAGTTGGTGGTGTTTCCAGGGGTATTGAAATGCAGAGTCAGTTGGTGGTGTTTCCAGGGGTATTGAAATGCAGAGTGGAGTGGTGGTGTTTCTCCAGGGGTATTGAAATGCAGAGTGAATTGGTGGTGTCTCTCCAGGGGTATTGAAATGCAGAGTGAATTGGTGGTGTCTCCAGGGGTATTGAAATGCAGAGTGAATTGGTGGTGTTTCTCCAGGGGTATTGAAATGCAGAGTGAATTGGTGGTGTCTCTCCAGGGGTATTGAAATGCAGAGTGAATTGGTGGTGTCTCCAGGGGTATTGAAATGCAGAGTGAATTGGTGGTGTCTCTCCAGGGGTATTGACATGCAGAGTGAGTTGGTGGTGTCTCTAGGGGTATTGAAATGCAGAGTGAATTGGTGGTGTCTCCAGGGGTATTAAAATGCAAAGTGGATTGGTGGTGTTTCTCCAGGGGTATTGAAATGCAGAGTGGAGTGGTGGTGTCTCCAGGGGTATTAAAATGCAGAGGGAATTGGTGGTGTCTCCAGGGGTATTGACATGCAGAGTGAATTGGTGGTGTCTGCATGGGTACTAAAATGCAGTGTATTGATGGTGTCTCTAGGGATATTGAAATGCAAATTGGAATGGTGGTATTTATTTTATCAATGATAACAGCTGAGAGCAGAAGAGACTCGGGGCACTGAAATGCAGAGTGGAGTGGTGGTGTTTATTTTATCAATGATAACAGCTGAGAGCAGAGAGAGACTCGGGGCACTGAAATGCAGAGTGGAGTGGTGGTGTTTATTTTATCAATGATAACAGCTGAGAGCAGAGAGAGACTCGGGGCACTGAAATGCAGAGTGAAGTGGTGGTGTTTATTTTATCAATGATAACAGCTGAGAGCAGAGAGAGACTCGGGGCACTGAAATGCAGAGTGGAGTGGTGGTGTTTATTTTATCAATGATAACAGCTGAGAGCAGAGAGAGACTCGGGGCACTGAAATGCAGAGTGAAGTGGTGGTGTTTATTTTATCAATGATAACAGCTGAGAGCAGAGAGAGACTCGGGGCACTGAAATGCAGAGTGAAGTGGTGGTGTTTATTTTATCAATGATAACAGCTGAGAGCAGAGAGAGACTCGGGGCACTGAAATGCAGAGTGGAGTGGTGGTGTTTATTTTATCAATGATAACAGCTGAGAGCAGAGAGAGACTCGGGGCACTGAAATGCAGAGTGGAGTGGTGGTGTTTATTTTATCAATGATAACAGCTGAGAGCAGAGAGAGACTCGGGGCACTGAAATGCAGAGTGGAGTGGTGGTGTTTATTTTATCAATGATAACAGCTGAGAGCAGAGAGAGACTCGGGGCACTGAAATACAGAGTGGAGTGGTGGTGTTTATTTTATCAATGATAACAGCTGAGAGCAGAGAGAGACTCGGGGCACTGAAATGCAGAGTGAAGTGGTGGTGTTTATTTTATCAATGATAACAGCTGAGAGCAGAGAGAGACTCGGGGCACTGAAATGCAGAGTGGAGTGGTGGTGTTTATTTTATCAATGATAACAGCTGAGAGCAGAGAGAGACTCGGGGCACTGAAATGCAGAGTGGAGTGGTGGTGTTTATTTTATCAATGATAACAGCTGAGAGCAGAGAGAGACTCGGGGCACTGAAATGCAGAGTGGAGTTGTGGTGTTTATTTTATCAATGATAACAGCTGAGAGCAGAGAGAGACTCGGGGCACTGAAATGCAGAGTGGAGTGGTGGTGTTTAGTTTATCAATGATAACAGCTGAGAGCAGAGAGAGACTCAGGGCACTGAAATGCAGAGTGAAGTGGTGGTGTTGCAGGAGCACTTCATGCCATCCCTGAACCAGGTTCTGGTGGTGAGGATGATGGTGAAATACCTCCACTACTTCACCAACACCGCCACCACCATCTTCACCTCCCCCTACCAACACCGTGTGGAGTCGCCCCTGCATCACTTCAAGAGGTGAGAGACATTAAAAAGGAGGTGAGTGAGTTCTTGGCACATACACCTCGACAGTTCCCTCCTTTCCTGTGTAACAGGATTATGATGTGTAACACTGAAACTGAAGATGCTCTTGTCTGCAGTAGAGGTAGAACCATGAGTCATGAGTTTTTTTTACACTTTGTCCCTTGTTGCCATCTCCTGTCTGTGGTATAAATAGAACCAAGTGGCGACTGTCTGTAGTAGAGGTAGAACCATGAGTCGTGAGTTTTTTACACTTTGTCCCTTGTTGCCATCTCCTGCCTGTCGTAGAAATAGAACCAAGTGGTGACTGTCTGTAGTAGAGGTAGAACCATGAGTCGTGAGTTTTTTACACTTTGTCCCTTGTTGCCATCTCCTGTCTGTGGTATAAATAGAACCAAGTGGTGACTGTTGTAGAGGGCTACTGTCTCTTACAGAACCATGATTCTTTAACACTTTGACTGTTGTTGATGGCTCCTGTCTCTCACAGAACTGATTCTTTAACACTGTGACTGTTGTTGATGGCTCCTGTCTCTTACAGAACCATGATTCTTTAACAGTGTGTCTGTTGTTGATGGCTCCTGTCTCTCACAGAACTATGATTCTTTAACACATGACTGTTGCAAATGGTTCCTGTCTCTGATAGAACCATGATTCTTTAACACTGACTGTTGTAGATGGCTGCTGTCAGCGATAAAATGATATCACTAAGATTGTTTAAGATAACCCTGTCTTTGGTAGGATGGTAAGATAATGTTGCTTATAGCCCAGCCGACCGCAAAGGGCCACATCAGGGCAGTCACCACGTTAAAATCAACTCACTCTTTGGTAGGACCAAGAGTTTTAACTGTGTCACTGTTATAATGGCTCCTGTTCTGGACTTAGATGATGTCAGACATAAACACTTCACTGCAGACGCCATAGGCTTAGATGATGTCAGACATAAACACTTCACTGCAGACGCCATAAAAGTCTTGTTAAGAGGTGTTCCACCTGATGTGATTTTCCAGTTTCTAACAGAGAGAAACATCTTTCACTGGATGTAAGATTTTACAGAAGAAGCATTTTAATAAATTCTGGTTCCTTTCTCTGATCGAACCATGATTCCTTAACATTGTGACTGTTGTAGATGGCTCCTGTCTCTCACAGAACCATGATTCTTTAACACTGACTGTTGTAGATGGCTCCTGTCTCTTACAGAACCATGATTCCTTAACATTGTGACTGTTGTAGATGGCTCCTGTCTCTGGTATGAACAGAACCATGATTCATGAATGCTGTGACTGTTGTAGATGGCTCCTGTCTCTCACAGAACCATGATTCCTTAACATTGTGACTGTTGTAGATGGCTCCTGTCTCTCACAGAACCATGATTCATGAATGCTGTGACTGTTGTAGAAGGCCCTTGCCTCGGATAGAACTATGATTTTTTAACATTTTGACTGCTGTACATGACCGTGTTTTTCATAGTCTGACTAAGACTGTTTAACATGATGACTGTTATAGGTTGATCTTTTCTCTGATCAGTGATGGAATTATGATTCTTTAACATTATGACTTTTATGTGGATCTTCATTATGACAGGAATATGATTCTTTAAAAATATGACTTGTAAGTGGATCATGTTTTTTAAGGACCTGTATCTTTTATGCTGTGACTATTGTGGATTGCTAAGCTCTCATATACTCAGGTCTTGATGGAACATCATGCTCTGGAGATCAAATGATGTGTTTTAGATTTAGTTTGTTTTCACAAGGTGATGAAAAGCCTTGAGCATGTGTTGTTTAGGAGGTGCTTAGATATTTCCAATGATGATGAATATAGTTAAATCAGACTTTAGAGGAGAAACGGTATCACTTTAATTGGATAGTTAAGATCATAATTACCATATACACCATTATTTTTATTTGATTTTCATCGAAACAAAGCCAAAACTGAGTCTGTAAAAACTGTGATATGATTGTCTAAATAAGGTTTTGTGTGCATGTGCTAAACTTGTATTAGTTTAAGCCATTTGCAACGGCCAGGTTTATTTCTTAAAATATCAAGAAGACTAAGAACAGTTACTTATTTTTTTTAATTTTCAAACTAAAGCATTACATTTAAATCATACCAGATTTTGCGTAAGAATCAAAGAATGGTTATAGTTTGTTTTGGATGGGTCGGTTTTTGTGTTATTCACATTTACAAATGAGCAGTGTGGTCACTTTTTAATTTTTCACAACCACCCAGCTCCTGACCTGGCTGGTAACGCAAGCAGGTCCTTAGGGACGAACAAGGTACTGTTTAGGAGGTGCTTAGATATTTCCAATGATGATGAATATAGTTAAATCAGACTTTAGACAAGAAACGGTATCACTTTAGTGTGATAGTTAAGATCATAATTACCATATACACCATTATTACCATATACACCTTGAGTGCTAGTGAAACTGTTGCATGCTGTTAACATGACAGAGCTGGTGAATGTTTGAAAAATTCACCATTTTCCTAGTCTATGGTTAGAGGAAAGGAACCACATTAAATACTAACTGTAAAGTCCTAGCTAGTTATAAGTGTTGGTTTTCTTTGTTATAGAGATGACCCTTTTGACCCAAATAGACTTGAAATTAGGCCCCCCAGCCGGCGGTGGGAATTCATTCTTACGGCATGTAGTAGAATTTCCTGTCTCAGCAACAAGTGTTGGAAAGAGAACAGCAGAGCGGTTTGTGTAAAGAAGGTAGTGATGGGGAGACACATGTACGCAGATATTCTGAGATCAGTGTATACAATGAGTATGTGTTGATACTTCGGACAAAGAAGAAAAGAATATTGGTGACTCCTCACTATGTGCACTGTGAGAAAATACAAAATATTGTGGTGGCATTAAATATGTTCAGGAATCTTTCAAGAGGTGAATTGAAATAATTTTGAAATGGTGGGCACTTTTTCAACATCTGCAGTCCTCAGTGTGTCTTAATGCATAAAACTTCCACAAAATTCTGTGTGGGAACAAAATGTAGGGTTGCCCTTGAAGGATAGAATAGGGGAGATCAGTTGGTAAGTGAAGTATGGTATACATACAGAAAAGGACGGAATAGTACTTTGAAGATTGATGTTGGTCTTTTTTTTTTTTTTGCAAAGGTTCATCATCATCATCATCTTCTTTTTCTTTTTCTTCTTGTGACCACAGTCGCAAGTTGATTATTTTGTCACTAATGGAAATGGAAGATTTCTCAGAGTGATAGATATTGGTTGACCTTTCCAGGGGTCCATTATTTTGGAATGTTTTCATATTACAAAAGAAAAGGCGATATATATTCAAACTGTTTTTTCACAAGAAATTTATGTAATTTGTGTGCCTGTATAAAAATTATGCATTGATTCAAAACTGGATTGTAATGGAGCAAAGTTGGACAGAACAAAACAGAAAATGTTTTTAAAAAAAAGAAAGAAAAAAAATTATTATCACTGCTCAGTAGACTGTATATCCAGGATTGGTTAAGACTGGCAACATGTGTCTGTCAGTTTGGGCTTCACCCCTTCGACGGTCACTGTGAACAGCTGGGTGTAATTACAGTATAAAAAAAAAAGTGGCAATAAGGGTATTTAAAGTGAAAAAACCAATGTTTTACCTAGATGTGTGATCATGTCATTTGAAAACACTGTCAGTGCTGTTTACAACTTGAATGAAGATATCAGAAAACATGCTAGCGACTGCATAAACTTGTCTGGTCCCTGACAAAGATCCACACTTTCCTTTCTTTTTTCTTTTTTTTTACCAGAAAGAGAAGAGGGATTAAGGGCAGTAGAGTGTACTGGCAGACAGTTGTATTTTCTCAGCTGCCACGTATGGAGGGAAGGATGCAGCAGGGTAGGAGGCAAAGGGGTGGGGGGATAGGTAGATTGAACAGTAAAGAGTAGGAGACATATAGAAGGGGGATAAAGTGGTGGGGGAGAGACTGGAGGTAAAGTGAAGGTGGAGAGCTGAAGAGAGCAACTGTGACTGATATGCTGAAGTGTAATCGGACTGCAGGAAAGTGTACACCTGTGTCTTCACCACTTGGATAGAGGAGATTGGGAATGGAGAATGGAGGGCACAGGTCCGGTAGAATTTGTCATTGGCTAGGTTTGCTGCTGATGTGGTGAAAAAAAGGATTGCAGACATCTGGTGCTGGATTATGGTGTATCTCGTGTTGGGTTCTCATTGGTTGAGGTTCTGATATGCAGTAGACATAGATTTTGGAGGTGTACAATGTATTTTAGCACATTTTGGATTTTGATTGATTGGAAATGGAACATCAACATTTGATCAGTGATGGCTGAACTGTAGCTGACAGAAAACCAATATTTTGCTACATTTTTATAATAGATTTTTTTTTTCTTCACAATTTCTTAATCTCACCATTCTCCCTTTTTTCCTCCCCCTGGCAACTCTTACTGTCCATTTTACTTTCTTTCACAATGGTTGATGTCACTTCAAGATATAATGGACCTTCTCTGGACTCGTATTGATTAACACTATGCCGTGTTCACCTGTCCCAGTCTCTAGTGAGCCTGACAAATGTATAGTCACCCAGCTAGATGATTTGATAAATTGCTGCTTGTTTCAGTTCCAGTTACGAATTTATTTTTCATTGTTTTGTTCTGTAGGGATGCTGTTGTGCTGCATGTTATTAGAATCAGAAACAAAATTGTTGTTGTTGTGTTAGCTCATGTGACTAATTTAATCGTGTATGTGATATATACAGAAATGAAACACAATGAACTGAATGTTGAAACTGGTAAAAAATGACTCTGCTGTATGAATAATGTCCATTTTGTGTGAAAAGAACTAATGCAGGACATTTGGTAATAAAATTCACACAAATAATTTTCTTTCTTTTTTTTTTTTTTAACAAAAGAAAGTGTTTAATCAAAGTTCAGGTATAAAAGTTATGTCAAGTTTGAAAAGTGTTTTGAAGCAAAAGTATGCCATGTTCATTTTTCTATAAATGATGATCTACATATGTTACAGATTAAGAAAAGTGAAACAACAAATAATAAATGGAATACAGACTCGGTTATATTGACACAAACTTTATCGATGGTAGAATAAGGATATTGAAGTGCTGCTCAGACCATTAATTTTGATCAGCAATGTAGGAAGTGAGTGTGCATTTGTAAGTTAAAAATAAAGCAACAGGATCACCATTCTCATGTTGGCTGCTATCAAGAGAGTACTGTTTCACAAATTTTTGTTTACTGTTTTTAACGTCTGAAAAAGACATACTTGAAAATTTGTTAGTTTGTTTTGTATTGTGCATAAAATCTGCGTTACTTTACACTGTTTTGTGTATTAATTCTATTGTATTTGACCTCAAGGATTACCAGTTGACCTACCCCTGATCCATGACACCTAAAGGGTTACCTAATGCCCTTTCCGTGTTCCCTGACTCCTAAAAAAAAATTACCAGTTGTCCTTCCTCTGTTCCCTGACTCCCCCTAAAGGATTGCCAGTTGTCACTGTATTTCTTGACTCTTAAAGGATTTAACATTTTCTGTCCTGTGTTCCCTGACTCCTGAAGTGTTTCCACTTTTCTTTCCCCAGAACATTGACACCTAAACTTGCTAAAGGATTACCCGTTTTCCTTCCCCTGACTACTGAAGGATTTTCAGTTGTCATGTCCCTGATCCCTGACATCTAAAGGATTACCCTTTTGTCCTTTTTGTGATCAAATTTTTTTTTCTGATTGTCCTTTCCTTGATTCATCTCACGTATGAGATGACTGAAATTTTTTCCCCGATGCAAGAGTTGTTAATAATCTTTTCAAAGATGTCTAACTAATTATCCATCCTTTGATACCCCTCTCCAAAAGAATTATGAGTTAAGCATCCCCTGATCTTCACCGCCAGACGATTGAGTAAAGAATGATTCTTTTTCTGAACCCTTCCAACAGTAGAATTACAAATGGTCTTTTCTTTGAACTCACTCCCCAACAGGGTAACAGGTTGCCTTTTCTCAGATCCCTCTTCCCAACAGAGTTACTGATTGTCCTTCCCCTGATTCCTCTCACCAACAGGATTACTAGTGGTCCTATGCCAGATTCTTGTCCCCAATAGGATTACTAGTGGTCCTTTGTGAAATCCTTGTCCCCAGTAGGATTACTAGTGGTCCTTTGTGAGATCCTTGTCCCCAGTAGGATTGCTAGTGGTCCTTTGTGAGATCCTTGTCCCCAGTAGGATTACTAGTGGTCCTTTGCCAGATTCTTGTCACCAACAGGATTACAAGTGGTCCTATGCCAGATCCTTGTCACCAACAGGATTATTAGTGGTCCTATGCCAGATTCTTGTCCCCAATAGGATTACTAGTGGTCCTTTGTGAGATCCTTGTCACCAACAGGATTGCTAGTGGTCCTTTGTGAGATCCTTGTCCCCAATAGGGTTACTAGTGGTCCTTTGTGAGATCCTTGTCCCCAGTAGGATTGCTAGTGGTCCTTTGTGAGATCCTTGTCCCCAGTAGGATTACTAGTGGTCCTTTGCCAGATTCTTGTCACCAACAGGATTACAAGTGGTCCTATGACAGATCCTTGTCACCAACAGGATTATTAGTGGTCCTGTGCCAGATTCTTGTCCCCAATAGGATTACTAGTGGTCCTTTGTGAGATCCTTGTCACCGACAGGATTGCTAGTGGTCCTTTGTGAGATCCTTGTCCCCTGTAGGATTACTAGTGGTCCTTTGTGAGATCCTTGTCCCCAGTAGGATTACTAATGGTCCTTTGCCAGATTCTTGTCACCAACAGGATTACTAGTGGTCCTTTGTGAGATCCTTGTCACCGACAGGATTGCTAGTGGTCCTTTGTGAGATCCTTGTCCCCTGTAGGATTACTAGTGGTCCTTTGTGAGATCCTTGTCCCCAGTAGGATTACTAATGGTCCTTTGCCAGATCCTTGTCCCCAACAGGATTACTAGTGGTCCTTTGCCAGATCCTTGTCCCCAACAGGATTACTAGTGGTCCTTTGCCAGATCCTTGTCCCCAACAGGATTACTAGTTGCCCTGATCCCTTTCTCTAACGCTAGTAACAGGATGACTGATTTTGGTTTTGTGAGTCAGGTAGCCATGGGGCTGTGTATTGTTGTGACAGGACAGTGGTTCCCCAACTGGTGCAGAAGAAGTTGTACTGGTTCCTGCGCCATGCCTTTGACCGTTGGCCTCTGGACTGCTACTTCAGAATGGTCAGTTCAGGGCTTTGTTCCTTTCCCTTTCCCTCTTCCTGTCTCTGCTTTCTTCTTCTGCTTCCTGACACTCTACTGTGAGTGTGTGTGTGTGTGTGTGTGTGCGTGCGCGCACACATGCGCATGTACATGTGTACACACAAAAAAAAGGAATTGCCACCTGGTTAGCAGGTGTGCAGTCAGTGTTAGCTGAAAATGGATTTAAACAGATTTGCTGATGACAGAGAAAAGTATTCATGCATTGAATTGCATGAAAGATTTTCATTTCCATTTGCCTCTCAATGGACAAATTGCATTAATAACAACAGATATTTATGCACCAATGATATGTTCAAGGATATATTTGTAAGGAAATTACATATTTTGTGGCTGTGTAAGGAAGCATACTGAAATACTGTCAAGGTTGTACTGCTTTGGAAAATGGGTTTTTGGTACACTAATCATGCTCCATGTGTTTGAACTAGTAAAGGTGCTGTGTCATCAAATTCATAATTGAATTGGTATCAATAAAAGCAATCAAATATATTGTTGAATCAGTGTCAGCAAAAACAATCGCCGTTTCAGAAGGGAAATAAATTTCACATAACTTATCTTTTTTGATCAAGGAAAGTGATTCTGACTGGATAATGGCAAGCAATACTGATGGGGAGAGATATCCCAGAGTAGCGTTCCTATCTGTGAACTTTTCCCTGTCAGTTTAGGGGACAGGGACAGGTCTGGCCAGACTGGCTCAAGCTATCAGGCCTCAAAACTTGCAATGCATCTGGGGAGAAGGGAGAGGTGTGTGTGTGTGTTGGGGGGGGGGGGGGGGGAGGAGGCTGTTATTGAAAGCAGAGCTGTTTATGCATGCACAATGTTTTCCATATCTAGTGCAGAGAAGTCAGTCGAATACAGAAGCACAATGTTGCAATAATAACAACAAATAATGAAAAAGAACATAACAACAAAACTTTTGCGAAAAGTAAGGGCAGTGATGCCATGTGCCATCTGTTAGGGTTCATTGGTAGAGTTTCAGGAGGAAGCCAAAAGAGTGCTCAGAGGATGTAATTAATATTTGGTAAAAGGAAATAATGGTAAACTGCTGTCTTTGTGCTAATGTATGTTTAGCTCATTTGTGACTCATTTTCTCTTTGGCACCTCCCCACTCTGTGTTTCAGAACTTAACAAAATCAGATATCTATCACCAAAAAAACTGCTATTGTTCTGTCCATTTGTAAATCAGTCTCATTTCAGCACTTCCTTGTAAAGCAGCCATTTGATCCCCATTCAGAACTGAACAATCATTTGTAGTTTATTGCAAAAAACTGCAGACATGAATGAAAATTTGCAAAATTGCCCAAATTTATTATTGAAATGACCAGTCAAAGATTCTGGCCATCTTCATTGTC
>CM031621.1:26718919-26821419 GCA_018398815.1 Conus ventricosus
CCCTAAGAAGAATGCACATCTCCATTTCACTCTTTTCAGCTTTTAGAATCTATAATAAATAATAATGGTTTCTTATATAGCACTTAATCAAACGAATTTCTCTAAGCGCTTTACAAGATAAGATAATGTTGCTTATAGCCCAGCCGACCGCAAAGGCCACATCAGGGCTGTAAGCGCTTTACAAAGTCATACTACATTCACCCTTCTCATATACAATAGTACACCTTATACCCAGCTACAAATAATATTACTACAATAACTAACAAATCTTAATCCTACGAGTGTGACATTCACTTATTTTTCAAGTATCACTACAAACACTTAATCCTATAACGTTCAGTCATACAACAAATACATGTAATGGAGAACATACACATACACTACATTTGAAAAGGCCCAGACGGCTATGAGTTAGGTTGTTACCCCCCCCCCCCCCCCCCCCCCCCCCCCCTGAAATATGTATTTGATATATTTATATGTTTTCTCCATTTCAACAGATTTGAGAGAAAATGAGCTTTACAGAGCCATATTTACAAATGCACACACAGCATGCGAACAGGCACACATGCATGCACGTGCACACTGGCGCACACATGCACACACACACACACACACACACACACACACACACACACACACACACACACACACACACACACACTAGCAGTAGCACACTCAAAACTCACACACACACGCACGCACACACACACACACACACACACACACACACACACACACACACACACACACACACACACACACACACACACACTAACACACACACACACACACACACACACACATACACACAGACACACACAAACACACACACATAAACACACACACACACACACCACACACACACACACACACACACACACACACACACACACACACAGATACTGTGTATGTGTGCCTTTTCAGGCATGTATCTCTGACATCATTCCAAAATTGGATAAAGGGAACAGGTGTTTTCAGCTGATAATAATATCCATAGGCATGCAGTGCATGCGACATATTGATATTACGACAATAGATTTTTTCATATCATTTTCTTTTTACACAAAAAAGAACAGAAAGTGTGATGGACAGAGATGAGTCGGATTGCCTCAGTATTTTGGTCCCAAGGTCAGTTGGCAGCCTGGCCCCCAGCAACCACTTTTTGTAGAAAAGGGGAGACCAGGACCTCTGTTATTCCCCCTGTCACCTTCAAAAGTCTCTGATGGCCTGCTGGTGGACTTCTGCAGAATTTGATGGAATCTCCTCCATTGTCTTGTAAACACAGCTGTTTGGGCCATCCACTAGTGAGTGGATTGTATCATACTCATTGGACATGGCGAGGGAAGATGAATTAATGCACAGCATTCAAGGATTGCATTTGTCCATCCAGTCATTCCACTAGCCCAGTCATGAACTCTTGGGGGAGGAGTGAGGGGGAGACCTAGTTCAGTCCATGCCAGAATCATGTGCAGATTGTTTTCCTGCCAGACAACATCCCCCATGCCCCAACCCCCTTGGGCTTGATCCACAAGACTCCAAGTTCACTAAACTGAACCGGTGGGGTCCAGAGCTGGTCATTTGTCCTGAACAATGGGCAAAAGACTGTGTGGATCCTCTCACCTACTTCAGGGCGTCAAACTCTTCAGCTGACAGCACTCCTTCTCTCAAACTGTTGACCACAGAAGGAGAAATCTGCTCTCATTCTCAGGGACAGGAGTTCTGTGCCATCTCCTGGGAGGGACACCATAGGAGCGCCTGTTGTATCACACTCAGGATCCTTATTAAAGGACTCTTCCAGAGATCTGGCCCTTCTATGCAGAGAACCAGGCATCACTCAAGGACCCTTCTCCCACGCTTAGCGGAATGTTTTGGCTTTATCTTACAAATTCAGCCGGCTTACTATGCGAAAGGATCAAAAGATACAGACTGTTTCTGATTTGAAAGTTTTATCAGGTATACTTAAAAAATTTTCAGACGGATGTTACTGAACTACTCTTTATGAATTTGTGCAGTTTTTTAAGATTATGTAACTAATTTTTTAAACGGAAATATTGTGAAACTGAAAGGCACATGTGTTTACTTTAGTATCTTTGCACAATCAACAAATGCATTGGGAAGAATGTTTTTTTTTCCATTACAGTAATGTTCCGTTAAGTACATTAAGGTGTTCAGCATCAAATACTGTATATATGGCAAGTTCCATTGCTTCTTGTCATGAGGATTGCTTTTGCTGTACCTTCTTGGTTGTGGGAAGTGCGACCTTTGACTTGTCTCAAAACTATACTATCAGAACGAAGACTATACTGTTTTCTGTGCTCTGAATATATTCAAATGGTCAAGTGAATGGCCTGTGTAATTTCACCTCATATTGGAGCTTGGTTTACATACTAGAAAATTCTTAATTCTGCTGAAGCTCTATGAAAGTGCCTAAGTTGACAGGGAGTGGTGTGGTTGTCAGGCAGGGCTTTGTGGAGGACAACCTGCTGTTCTACACTGTGCTGTTCCTGGAGCTCTTCCCACGCTTGTCACGCATGGACTTCACCTCTCCTCACAGTGCATATGTCCTCTTCAGACTCACCAAAGTATGCTCCTGCAGCCTCTCGCTCTTCTCTTACATACCTGCCTCTCTCTCTTTCTCTCTCTCTCTCTCTCTCTCTCTCTCTCTCTGTATTTCTCTCACCATCTCTCTCTCTCCTCTCTCTCTTTCTTTCTCTTTTTCTCACTGTCTGCCATTCTCTGCTTCTCTTTCTCTCTCTGTCTGTCTTCCTCTCTCTATTCCTCTTCATCTCTCTTTCCAACTTGTTTTGTATGTGTTCTCTTGACACACAACTGACAAAAACGTTACCCATGACATGTACCAGACAAAACGTACTCGTACACACATACCACACCTATATGGGCACACTTACACTCTTAGACCCACACATACACACACACATGTACACACACACACACACACACACACACACACACACACACACACACACACATTTGTCTAAGATCACTGTAAAGTGGACAGACATTAAATTAAAGAACGAACGAACAAACACACACACACACACACACACACACACACACACACACACACACACACACACACACACACACACATTACCAGACCTTCCAACCGTCCCGTTCCCACCGTATTTTCGTACGGAGAAGAAGAAAAATACGGAAAATACGATCGACTGTAAATCAATACGGAGATAAAATCTCCCAAAAATAAGCTCGAGAATGGCATAATAAAACCGTTCCAGTCGTGTGTTTCGACTACACAGACACTGGTCGAGAGAGACAGAGAGAGGGAAGGGAAGGGAAGGCTTGGCTTGTGTGCGACGAACATCGCAATGGAATGGCTCAGTCGTGTGTTTCGACTAGGCCTACACAGACACTGGTTGAGAGAGACAGAGAGAGAAGGAAAAGGAAGGCTTGGCTTGTGTGCGACGAACATGGCAATGGAATGGCTATTTTTAGCCTCTGCCTGCCTCAACATCGACCATCGACCAATCGCGTTAGCTGTTGCGTTAAGCTATTCCAACTTTTGTCCAATCAACGAAACTTTTGAGTTGCTTCTGCTTTCCGGTTGAAAGTTCTACTATCCAGAGATTGTCCAAGTTTAATCGAGGGGGGAAAAATGGAGAAAACTTTGCAAAAGCGGAAAATCGAGGAGTCAACGGCATCAGGCAGTGGAGGAAAAAAGCAACAGAAACGAGATCAGCACTTCCTGAAGTCGTACACTAAGACGTACCCGTGCATAGTGGAATCCAAAGTTGGATCAACTTTTGCCAGATGCACGGTGTGCGATTTCGACTTTGTAATTAGTGCCGGTGGCGCCAACGATGTTGGCAGGCACGTGAAGTCGGCAAGACATACGAAAAAAGGAGCAGCTCTGGTGCAATCGTCCAAAGTTACCAATTTTTTCGACTCTGTCTCTTCCAAAGACAAATGTGATGAGCAGGATGCGATTCGTGCTGAAACCCTGTTCACTCACTTCCTCGTGGAGCACAACATTCCACTGAGTGCTTCCGACCATGCTGGGCCCTTGTTCAGAGCTATGTTTCCAGGCAATAAAATTGCCGAAAGCTATGCCTATGAAGTAGTATTATTGTGACACTGAAACTGAATGGATTATTTGTGCAACAAAGACTGACCTTCCCTGTGACTAAACCAGAAACTGAAGCTGAATGGATTACTTGTACAACATTAATCTACAATTAGGTAGGCCTACTCCTTTGCTTGTATGTTTGTGTTTTTGTGCGACATCATGTTTTCCCCCTTGTGTATCTCTTCTGTGTGTCTGTATGACTGCTAGTGAACCATGGTTCTTTTATAATGATTTTTAGCTATAATTTTAATAATGTCTGTGTATGTTGTGTGTACATGTACATTATACTATATGCAGGGTTATGTTTATAGTTTTTTTTTCTCATTTAAATAATATAATAAATATCTAACATGATTATGCCGTGCATGCGATGAAAATACTGGCAACTGCTTGAAAATACTGAGAACAGTTGCAAAAGATACTGACAAGCCATTTAGGTATTGGAAGGTCTGCATTACCCAAGGCATGTACCAGACAAAACGCACTCATACACACTTACCACATTTATGTGGGCACACTTACACTCTTAGACACACACACACACACACACACACACACACACACACACAACACACACACACACACACACACACACACACACACACATTACCCAAGGCATGTACCAGACAAAACGCACTCATACACACTTACCACATTTATGTGGGCACACTTACACTCTTAGACACACACACACACACACACACACACACACACACACACACACACACATGCACAAATACACCACACACACACAGAGGGAACAAATCTCATGACAATTACCTGTGTATATTCAGTTAGCAGCAGCGATTGCGCTGCGCAGTTTGCCACCCAGTTCTTCACACCGTTCTCATCTGTTCCACATTTTTTAGTGAAATAAGTATTACATTTCACCTCATGTTTTTGTTCATTTGTATTTTGGCTTCTTCTTCCAATTTCTTCAGTGAGTTGAACAAGCTGAAACTAAAGTGCCCATAGACAACATGATGACTGGACTTGAACTCTCAAACCTCTGACGCAAGCATAAACACTAAGGTGTTGATCTGAGATTCACAACACTGTAATACGAAGTGAGAAAACTACGTTATACTTGTACATGTCAGGGTTTCAGGTCTGCTGACCTTCTGTTCTCAGCAGAATTTATCCTGCTTGGGTTCACTGCATTCCACTGGTCCACTTGACCCCCTCCCCAAATTTGGTTGGTACAAGGTAAAAAAGAAAAAAAACATTTCATGATGGCTCAGCTCAAGCAGCAGCAGAGCAGCTGTGTGTATAGCCAGTTTACAGTTTCAACTGAACTTCACATGGGCAACTTTCGTTGAGTTAGTTGGCTACTGTCATCACGCCAAAGCATGTATCTGATTCGCATTGTCGTAGCTGAAGAAGAAAAACAAGAAATCAACAGAAGTGTTTTGCTCAAGAATACAGAAAAATATCTGTGTTTTGTTCAATCTAATGGTAGTATACAGCATGCTTGATGTGCAGACTGCCTCTTGGATTTACTAAAATTTTACATGAAGGTTATCTGGATGACTAGCATTACACAATGTGAGGAACTCAGCAAATCCAGTCAGATTTTTGGTTTTCTGTGAGCCAAGATATTATAGTGGCATTGGTGGTCTTGAAGTATGAAGAGGGGCCATACTTAAAAGTAAAATGAGTAACGGTTTATTACAGTATCCAAAAGAGCCCCTCTAGCTTCTCTCAAGAACATATACAGTTCAGAGGTCCCATGCTACCATAGTCCCTCCGGGGGTTGCGACCTTGTCGTGGTCGGAGGGCTTGCGCGGTCCAGTGATCCCTTAGGCTTTGCTGGCGGGGGCATCAATACTTGGAGATAGGCTGGTTTTTTCAAACTGCTTCTAGGCCTGTGAAGTCGAGATGCTGCCTGGCCTAAGCGTAACGTGGTAAGGAGTTGATGCCCCTGGTAGGGCTTCCCATGTCAGATAGGCTAAGGGTGAGGATCCTGACTAAGAGTAACCCGCCTTTCTCCTTTTCTTGTTTTCTGCCTTTCTTATTTGGCCCTTTTCTATCTTCGTCTCCCCTTCAGGTCTTCTTTTCCACACTCCTTTTCTCTCTGTGGTCTCCTTAAGATCCGCCGCATTTGCCGTGCGGTGCGACCTGTGTCGGAGGGGGATGAGATCCTGGTGATTGAGAGGGCCAGTGCTTGAGGAGGCCGGTGCTCTCAACACATCACTTTGGCTCGGACCTCTCCTAGACAGGGAGTACACTTTGGCCCGGGTGTACTAATCGGCTCCCCTTCTTGGGGCTGGGTCAAGACAGGCAGTTCCCCTGCTGGCCATGTGAACCCCTGCAGTGCTCAGCTCTCTGTTCCCGGGAGTTGAGCATGATCAGGGGGGATAGGGTTGGTGGTTTCTGTTTGTCGTATGTCTCTCCTGAAGCCTGGAAGGGGTCAAGACATTGGTTTCTTGGCCCTGGCCCCTTAGTTGGACTCCCAAGGTGGGTGGGTAAGGGAGAGATGAAACATAATAAAATAAATATGGCTTTTTCTAAAAACATCCCCCCCAAAAAAGAAGAGGAAGGCAGCATCCCCTATTTCAGGGGATCTTTATTCAGATAGCAGGGGTGGGAATTCTCCTCGGATCCGCGGAATTCCGCGGTAGAAGCAAAAGATTTCCTCGGATTTGAAATGTTTTTCCTCGGAAAATGAAATTCGCGGAGATAGGGCCTATCTCTTGTTCGGTTACGGTCGATTTCGGTAATCAGATGGCCTGTCTAGCAGGATACAGTAGGCCTGTATCCGGCGCTAAGAACTGTGGGATACATTCAAAAATGGCGTACCGACGAGACATCGTAAAGCGCGGGCTTCAGAAATTTGACGAAAGCAACATAAAAAATCCATGGAGATGGGAGTGGATGGAGAAGACAGCAGACAACGAAAGGCTGTGTACATTCATGAGAAAAATTCTGGCTCCTGGACTCGCTTTTTGTTCTCTGTGTGAAAAAGAAGTCAACTACTCCAGTCGTGGGCTTGTTGCACTGCAAGACCACGTGAAATGTGCCAAGCACAAAGAGCGTGTCATACTTCGCCGGGAAAACACCACACTTGAAGGAAAGCACGTCTCTATCTCTCTCTCTCTCTCTCTCTCTCTCTCTCTCTCTCTGTGTCTCTCTCTCTCTCTGTCTCTCCTCTCTCTCTCCCCTCCCTCTCTCCCCTCCCTCTCTCCCCCCCTCTGTCTCTCTCCCCCCTCTCTCCCTCCCCCCCTCTCTCTCCCTCCCTCCCTCTCTCTCTTCCTCCCTCCCTCTCTCTCCCTCTCTCTCTATCTCTCTCCCTCCCTCTCTCCCTCTTTCTCTCTCTCTCTCTCTCTTGACTCTCTCTGTCTGACTCTCAGCTCTCTCTCTCTCTCACACACACACCACACACACACACACCTCTCTCTCTCTCTCTCTCTCTCTCTCTCTCTCTCTCTCTCTCTCTCTCTCCTCTCTCTGTCTCTCCCTCCCCCCCTCCTCCCCCCCCCTCTCCTCTCCCTCCCTCCCTCTATCTCTCTCTCTCTCTGTCTGTCTGACTCTCTCTCTCTCTCTGTCTGTCTGACTCTCTCTCTCTCTCTCACTCTCTCTCTCTCACACACATACACACACACACACACACACACACACACACACACACACACACACACATCTCTCTCTCTCTCTCTCTCTCTCTCTCTCTCTCTCTCTCTCTTTTCTTTCTCTCTCACACACACACACACACACTCACTCACACACACACACACATTCACACACACGCACACACATATATATCAGAGAAAAAGTTAGAGGATAACAAGATCAGGTAACTATATATATATATTATATATATATATATATATGTAATGCACACACGCATTCACACATGCACACACACACACACAACCACTTACAAACACACGCACGTACACACACACACACACACACACACACACACACACACACACCACACACACACACACAGAATATCATACAAAAAAATTGTATAATGCACACACGCATTCACACATGCCACACACACACACACACAAAACACCACCACACACACGCGCACACACAGAATATCACGCACAAAATTGTATAATGCACACACGCATTCACACATGCACACACACACACACACACATACACACACACACATCACACACACACCACACACACACACACACACACACACACACACACACAAAACACACATACACACACACACACACCCCATACATACACAGGACTCATCCGGATGTGAAATCACAGAGGGCAGCACCACAGTCCAGCTCAGGAAAGGACTCATCCAGTAAACGAAAGCAGGCATCCATTTCAATGTTCTTTTTTTCGAAGTAGGGTGAGTATTTTTGTAATGTTTGCATGTGATCTATAGGTGAAACTGTGCCAAAAAAAAACATATTTTATGCTCTCTGAATGTTTCATTTATTTGCCCAAAATACACCAGATTGCACAGATATGCATCCTTAAGAAAAAAAATTTTCCGGGGGGGCATGCCCCCGACCCCCTAGATTTCCTCTTTTTTGTCTGTTACCAGTTCCACCCCTGAGATAGCGATTCGGATACAGAGGTAAGACAGAGGACAGGTTTCTGGGCTTCCTGGCTCGTGATGGAAGGGACGGAGCAGGAAAGACCATTTCAGCTCTGAGTCCTTTCGCCATACAGAAGGCTTTCAAGGTTTAGCAGGTGACCCTCGGTCCATCGAAAGGTTGAGGAATGGCTCGTTTCTGATTCAGTGTAGATAAAAAAAAAAAACCGAACAGCTGCTGAGGGCAACAAAGCTCGTGGACAGGGAGATCAGGGTGACTTCCCATAAACAGTTGAATTCGTCGAAAAGAGTGATTCGCTGCCGAGATTTAACAGGGGTCTCAGAGGCAGAGATCAAGACGGAACTGGCGTCCCCGGGTGTGACGGAGGTGCGCAGGGTGACGGTAAAAAAAAGGTGCAGAAAGAGTGGCCCCCAACACCCTCTTTCTGACATTCTGCAACCCTGTGCTGCCTCCGGTCATCAAAGTTGGTTACCTGAACGTCAGAGTTCAGCTGTATGTTCCGTCCCCGTTGAGGTGCTTCAGATGCCAGAGGTTTGGCCATGTCAGAGACCCCTGTTCTGGGCAGGAGGTGTGCGGTGTTTGCTGCAAGGCAACCCCTGATGGGCCGTGTAAAGATCCGGCACATTGTGCTAACTGCGGTGGCGACCCTCCCTCCTCTTCAAGAAACTGTCCTCTTTGGATTCAGGAATCCACAATACAAAGAGTCAAAACAGAAAAGAAAATCTCCTTTTTTGAGGCCCGCAAACAGGTTGTGGGCAGTCAGACGCCAACAGCTTCTTCTTATGCTTCGGCCGTAAAGACAGTTCCCACAGTTCCCACTCGGTCAGTCTGCTGCCAGACTGATGACTTCACGTTTTCTAAGACATTGCAAGGAAGAATTGTCAACTCTGGTGGAAGCAGGTCCACCACCTCCCAACCCAAAGTGAATGCCCCTGGTGGAGGCAAAAAATCCGCCACCCCTCAGACTGCCCAGCAGTCTACAACATCTGCTGCTGGGCAGATTAAAAAACCAGCACTCCCACCTCGAACTCCTCTGTCCAGTGCCCGTGCGGGCAAGGGAGTTCAATCCAGTGTGGAGATGGTGGAGATGAGGAAGAAACCTCCACCGTCTCCCAAATCCAGACCTTCTTCACCTGTTGGCAAGTCTGCCAGCAGGTCTGAAGATGCAAACAGTCCGGTACAACTCTCAAATAAATTTACACCTTTAGAAGCAGACGTTGAGGAGGAGATGACCTGATCTTTCTCCTTTTCGCCCTCTGCACCATGGATAGTACAGTATTCCATTGGAATATCCGTGGACTAAATTCCAACCATAGCTGGCCGCAACCTTCAGCATCCAGAACTTTTACATTTCTTTGAACTTTTTAGCACGTTGAAAGCGGACGGTTACAACATTACTCTTGCTTGGGTTCCTGGTCATGTTGGCATCGGCGGGAACGAAATGGTTGATCGTTTAGCCAAGAACGCCACAAGAGAGAAACTGTCCAACATTTATATCCCCTGCTCAGATGTGAAACCCAAAATTAACGATTATGTGAGAGACCTCTGGCAGGAGGATTGGAACACACAGACGAGTAACAAACTCTTTCAGATCCGTCCAAACCTTAAGGACTTCCTTCCATCTACGTCGGGGGGTCGTAAAGAGGAAACGGTTCTGTGCCGGCTGCACACCGGCCATTCGTATTTTACCCATTCCTACCTTTTAAAGAGTGAAGAAGCTCCATGGTGTATTCCATGTCATGCGCCACTCACAATGAAACATGTTCTTTTAGAGTGTTGGGACTTGCACGATGTGAGACACAAACATTTTACAGCGGAGTCCATGAAGATCCTGTACAGGGATGTCCCGCCTGATGTGATCCTTGAGTTTGTGAGAGAGATTAACATTTTTCATCTGATGTAAGATTTTACGGAAGAAAGATTTTTAACGAAGTTTCTGGTGCGTTTCTAGACGATGTCATTTAATGAGATGTGTGAAAGGTTTTTTTTTGTTTTGTTTTTTCAAATGACTGGTGAGTTGATTTTAACGTGGTGACAGTCCTGATGTGGCCCTTTGCGGTCGGCTGGGCTATAAGCAACATTATCTTATCTTATCTTATCTTATTCATAGGAGAGAGCTGTGGTTTGTTCCAGGTGTTCAGGACGCCCAATTTGGCCACGCTACTCTCCAAAGGTAAGGAGCCGACATCTGTGGCCTATGGCATCCCCCATGTAGCTGGTAGCGGTCAGATGCTACATTTCGAGTGGAATCAACTCCACCCAACTGGATTTCATTACTCTCAGGCATCCATACATAACCATATACCTTGACTATCTAGCCAGCAACAGTATACATTCACGGATCCATACAAACATACATACTGGGATGTCATGACACAGACCACATGGAATGTACACTGCAGCCCTAACCATTTGGGTCAGGTTACTGTGTGGATCACATTGTGTTACACCCAGTCCATGAACCGTCACTCCAGCCTTTTTTTGACCTACTGTTTTTCTTTATAGATGAGTTATTTTATTTCATCCATACATGGGGTTTTGCGCATTAGCTGATGTGGTTCAGCGTATATGAATTTGTCTGCCTCCTCCTTTCAGTGAAAGTAAAACTGAGACGCTCATGTTTTGATTATTTCTCTAAAAATGCTGTAGAACATGATATGCGTTAACTTGTGAATGCACGTGAGACGGCGGAGAGTCAAATCAAGGGGAGCCACTGACCAGTATGTGTCATGGAGAATGAGAAAGAACCAGTTTAGATTTGTATATTTCTTTTGAAAAAGTTTGTAATAAGTACGATTTTTGTTCACCCACCGCTAAACTTGTAATCTGCCTATTCTGCTCTTATGTTCATGCCATTTGTTGCAGTGCACCCATACAGAGCATGTAAGACTTGACACCTTGAGCCAGTCTGGCACAAACATTGGGCAGATATGTCAGCTATCAGTATTGCCTATAGTCATCCAATCAGAAGTGCTTTTATGGATCTGGAATAGATAACCTATATGTGTCGTTTTCTTTCGAAAAGATTTTTCTAATTGCTGAGGCTAACTCAGTTATAAATTCAGTCATGCAGAGTTTTTAGAATGTATATTATTTCAAACATGCAGAGCCATGAAAACAATGAATTGCATATTCAAAGCTGAAGAGCATCCAAAAGCAATGAATTATACATGCCAAGCTGAAAAGCATCCAAAAACAATGTGTAAAGCTGAAGGCATAAACAATGAACCGTTCATTTAAATCTGAAGGGCATCTGAAAACAGTGAACCACATGTGTAAAGCTGAAGGCATCAAAAAACAGTGAACGCTCATGTGAATCTGAAGGGCCTCTGGAAACAATGAATCACACATGTAAAACTAAAGGGCATCCTAAAACAGTGAATTGTATCTGTAAAGCTGAAGGGCATTTGAAAACAGTGAACCACATGTGTAAAGCTTAAGGGCAACCCAAAACAGTGAATGGCACTTGCGAAGCTGCTGGGCATCTGAAAGCAATGAATCACACATGTAAACCCGAAGGGCATCCAAAAAAAATGAATCACACTTGTGAATCTGAAGAGCATCTGAAAACAATGAATCACACATGTAAAGCTGAAGGGCATCTGCAAACAATGAACCGCTCATATCAATTAAGGTGAAGGGCATCTGGAAGCAACGAATTGCACATGTAAACCTGAAGCACGTCTAAAAACAGTGCATCGCCCATGACATTCTGAAAAGTATCTGACTACACAGTATCAGCTGAGTGGAGGACTGTGGAAAAATCAGTTTGCTGAGTGTGTGTGTGCGTGACAGAGAGGACTGGCATGCAATGATCGATAACAGTACACATGTGTCAGTGGGGTCAGTTACCAACCTTTATGTGACAGGTATCTCTGTTGATGTTCAAGCATTGTTGTTTTACTGCTTAAGTTCAACCACTGCCGAAGTTGTGTTCATTGATAATCTAGCAATAGATAGAATTTCTTCCTTTGTATCGCAGGCGTTTGTGCCTTCAAGACAGAGTGAGCATGCACAAAGCGTAGTGAAAGGTTGGGTATACAAATGACTTCACCAGTTGTCTTTTGTGTGGATCGGCAGATGACTGCATTTGCACTATTGGCTCAACAATGTAGCTTCTTCCAGTGTTTGTAGCTTCTTCCAGTGTTTGAAGGCTTATTTACTGATGTCTTACCAAGCTTGCTGTTCTTGCTGATAACAAGAATGAGTAGAGTGGTTTGCAAAAACAATTCTTGTTCACAGTTGTTTTTCATTGTAATCTTGCTGATAATACCGCGAATGATTCTGAGTGAGTGTCAGTGAATGAGTTTGTCTGTGTCAGTTAGTCTGTTGACTTCACTGACCTCACAGATGTGGATAAAATAAGTGACTGTGCTTCATTGAAGTAAAAAAACATACGTGGAGAGAATGCACAGGTATTTGTGGGTCACAGACATGTCTTTTGTGTGTGTGTGTGACAGCGGAGCAAGGTATCTGTGATGTAGGTTTGTCGGTGCCAATGAGTCATGCGGCAGAACCAGGGGGAATGTACCTGGCTGCTGGTCGTCTGCAGCCCCCTGTGCCCACTCTGCCCCCGTCGCTGGCTGACATGGAGGTGGTGGGCTTTCAGTATCAGCCCCTCTTCTGTGACTCTTCCCGACTTGCAGTAAGTTACGATGTATTTTTCAGTCTTTTGTACTTTGGAAGAAGAGGTGATCATCTTTCATTGTCATCCCCTCTTCTGCAACTCTTTCAGTCTGCCTTAAGTTATCGCTTTATCCTGTAGTGATTGCTTTTTTTCCTACAATAAAGCTTTTAACGTCATAGACAGTGCCAGTCTGCCCTTGAGTGGTGCTGATGAACTAATACAAAGCCCATTTAGCAGAAGCAATGTTTGAAAAACCATAACACTAGAAAGAGTTCTTCTGTGGCTGAAACAGCACTCAATCTCTCTTGTGGAAAGAATATTTCTAGTTCCTGTTGGTGTCAAAGTTTTACATGTTTATTCAATGTATATGATTGGCTTTGGACTAAGATTTGTTGTTTAATTGGTTTGATCATAGTCCTGACCATTCACGCAGTGTATCATACTATTAATCAAGCAATATGGTGTGAAAATGAACTTGTATTTGATAGAGATAGACTGTAGGGTCACAGTCAACTGGGCACACAAGTGACTTGTTTGACCTGCAATCATGAGTAATCTAATCATCAGGACATACAACTTTTTGAGTACAGGTGATTAAGATGAAAAAAACAACAACCCAAGGAATTATTAAAAATGCAATACTAAAACCTCTTTAGAGTTGAATTAATTTTTATCTTAATGCTTGAAATAAAGTGACAACGGAGTTGTTCATGTAGCATTTGTGCAGCTGAATTCAGCACCTGTAGGGTGACATACTGGTCAGGAAAAATGCTTGTCTTTAATATCCATCGAATTAATTTACTTGGTTGTGGTCACATGAAAAGTGTCTTCATTCACAAAGTTGTTTCACTGGATCATTTTTGTTTCTGTATGTTGCATGATTATTCAAGTAAGAAAATTGATTGACAGTATTCACAGGGCAGCAAAATATCAGAATACAAGTCTCACACATATGACAGCATTTAAAAAAAAGAAAGATTATCCAGTTGTTCCATGTGAACTTAAATGTTATGTAACAATGCTGGATCTGTCATTTAATGTGGACCCTCACTTCAGATCCACAGCCAAATTAAGATGGTTCGTACGGTGGTCAACTTTAAACTGTAATCATAATACTATTGAGGATACTTAGAACAGACATTACTTTCTCTGTGCATGTAATGTAATCATAATACTGATGAGGATATTTAGAACAGACATTACTTTCTCTGTGCATGTAATGTAATCATAATACTGATGAGGATATTTAGAACAGACATTACTTTCTCTGTGCATGTAATAATCCAGCTGAACGATCCAGACTGTGCTGTTTGATGCAGGTCCGCTTTAAAATTCAGTGGGTTTGTCCAGTGATCAGATTCCGTCTTTTAACAAAGTTTGGTTGAAATAGTTCAGTTCAGGGGCGTTTTGTGCAATTCAACTGACTGAGAGACCAACAAACTGACCAGCCAGCAAACAGAAGCTAAAAGAGATTCAGAATTCTTACAAGATTTCCATTGCCATTAGTTTGAGCACAGCCTTTTAAGTCAACCATTTTGGTAATTAAATCAACCAAGTGCTGACTTCGTAACAGCTGTGGCAGTAGAAAAAATAAGGCATTCTGTGTAGAAGACGGTTACATAAGAGTGTGTATGGGGTCACTCAGACCCTTTCCCTTTTTCAAATGCGTACTGTGTATTGGTCTTATGCTGTGTTCAATTTGTTGTGTGTTCAGTTAGTGGTCAGTTCAGTTAGATGTTAATGTTAGTTCAGTCAACAAAATGAAAATAGAAATTACTATGCTGCTGTATGAAAGAAACGAGCAAATTTCAAGACAAACTCAGTGATGACTTATTGAACAGTTCACAATGACAACTGATAGTGATGACTTGCTGAACAAACATAAAGACGATTGACTGAACAGTACACAATGACCAGTGTGTTTATCTTGTAATTTGTTTGTTGCTTTCATCTGGTGGCATAGAAATTTTTCTTTTAATTTGTCTCAGTTTCCACCTGTGGTCATCTCACTTTGAAACGAACTTAGTTCAGGTAGATGTCATTGTAAGTTCAGTCAAATGTCATTGTAAGTTCAGTCAAATGTCATTGTGTGTTCACTGTCAGATGTCACTGGTTCAGTCATTCGTCATGGTCAGGTTTCATTTAGTGTCGAACCATTCATCATTGTTGGTTCTCATTGTGTATTCAGTCAGTTGTCACTATGTTTTCTTCAGTATGTCATCTCTGTCATTTCTCATTGTGTACTGTTCAGTCTGTCGTCTTTATGTGTGTTCAGTAATCGTCACTGAAAATGTCCTTGTGTATTGTTCAATAAATCATCACTGTAAGCTGGCATTGTGTACTGTTCAGTCAGTCATCTCCGTCAATTGTCATTGTGTGGTGTTCAGTTCGTCATCTTCTTCAGTTGTCATCATTTGGTGTTCACTTAGTCATCATTGTCAGTCATCCTGGTGTCTTTAATCAGTCAGTACAGTATGTGTTCACTTAGTCATCATTGTCAGTCACCCTGGTGTCTTTAATCAGTCAGTACAGTATGTGTTCACTTAGTCATCATTGTCAGTCATCCTGGTGTCTTTAACCTTTCCCATACTCCGTGGGTGTGAAATCACCCAGACACGTGTTTTTTGCTCTGTAACTCTAGTAATTTTGAAGCTACTTCCACTTAACTTCATGACTTTGTCCCTAATATATTAAACTACATATCAATTGAAAATTATTTTGTTTTATACATAAACAAAGAAATAATTAAACAATTAATGTCCCAGTACGTCGTGGGTGTGAGAACACCCATACTACCAAAGAATAAACCTTGCATGCCATACGCCGTGGGTGTGGGCCACCCATACTTACAAAGCTTGCGCGCCACACGCTATGGATGTGACGTCACGCGTGCTTGCTACAGAGAGATAAGAGTCGCGTTGGTAAGAAATTCCTTCCTGCCCACGATTTGGTGCCACCGAGTTCCGTCTGCTTTGTCTTTTGCGGGGCGCGTACTGCCAAGTGTGAGCAATGTACGTCATAATCAAAATGATGCAAAGTAACATTACGTATTTTAAAAAAAAAAAAAAAAAAAAAAACACGTAGGCCTTGGTATGTTGCACATTCTAGGAAACGTCATACTGACAGAGGATCAAGTATTTCTAATGTTTTACCAATACACACACACACACGCGCGGGCCCGTGCGCGTGTACTATATAGCATATCTCATATGTCTGTCCATGCATGCACATACACACGCACACTTTCTCTCCCTCTCTCTGTTTCTCTTTCTCTCTCGCACAAACATGCAATAATGCTCACATACACACACACAGATAAACGCACATTCATGCGGCCGCCTGTGCACAGTTATTCACTGAGAAACAACAATGAACAACCGTTTGACGCAAGTAGCAAGACTCTCATCTGATAGAAGTCAAATTTGCATGACGTACGGCAAGGTCTTACTTCCTCGAATAAAACCATGGGTTACTGTACACCCACGGCGTACGGCGAGGGGTTAGTTCCTACACAAAAACCATGGGTTACTGTACACCTATGGTGTACGGCGAGAGGTTAGTTCCTACACAAAAACCATGGGTTACTGTACACCCACGGCGTACGGCGAGGGGTTAGCTCCTATACAAAAACCATGGGTTACTGTACACCCATGGCGTACGGCGAGGAGGGGTTATTCCTTCTTAGAAAGCATGGGTTTCTGCACACCCACGAAGTACAGTGCGCAAAATTTTAGGCGACGTACGGGAAAGGTTAATCAGTCAGTACAGTATGTGTTCACTTAGTCATCATTGTCAGTCATCCTGGTGTCTTTAGTCAGTCAGTACAGTATGTGTTCACTTAGTCATCATTGTTAGTAATTGTTTGTTCAGTCAGTTGTCACTGTCAATTTTAATTCTGTACTGTTCAATCAGTTGTGACTGTGTGATATTCAGTTAATTGTCACTGTCAGTAGTTGTGTACTGTCTAGACAGTCATCACTGTCATCGTCATTGTCTGTTATTGTTTGTTTGATTAGTTGTCGCTGTCAGTCGTAATTGTGCGCTGAATCAGCCATCATTACGTGTTGAATCACTCATCACTGTCAATTGTCGCAATGTGTTCAGTCATTGGTCACTTGTCACAGTGTGTTCAAGCAGTTGTCATTGTGTGTTTCGTCAGTCATACGTTGGGTACAGTTCAGTCAGTGGTCGGTTGTGCTGGGTTCAGGTGAACAGACTGCTGCAGAAGGTGTTGGAGGCCTATGTGTCGCTGATGACTGTTCAACCGGAGAAGTCGTCAGGCGGCTGGTTTGGCTGGCTCACTGCCCTCTTCAGTGGAGAGAGAGGAGGGGAGTGGATGCTCGCCGCACCCCAAAGTACCTGCAACAGGCTGGCACCTGCCTGGCTGACCTTTTTGATGTGAGTGGTGTCTGGAGGTTTGTTGGTGAATTGATGTGAATGGTGTTCAGTGGATGGTGAAGTCAAGACAGGGATCTGTAGTAAAGTTTTTGTCAATTGAAGAGAGTGGTGTTTAGTGGTATGTCTTTGAATAGATGGGCTGAAGCTCCTAGGGCAAGTCTTTGTCTTTATAACTTTCCATTGGTTTTGAGCATTGGCCAAGGACTGTTCTGTTAAAAAAACACCCTTGTATTTGGCAGTTTGGTACATGTGAGTCAGGGAGTGCAGCCTGTAAATACTGAGAAACTTGGTTTCATCACTTCACATGTTTGATGCCAAAATGTTGATATTTGTGCTTTGGAAAAGTTCTGTTGAAGATATCATTATTTTTTATAATTTAAGTGCACATATGATATTTTTGATAATTTAGGCGCAGACTGTTTGTTGTGGCTCTACTGCTTACTGACTTGAGTTGTTTATAGAAGTTGAAATATTTTGAGGATGTGATTGTTGCAAGGTCTTGAGTTATATAGCTAATCTGTGAGCCCATATCCCATTCCCCTCCTGCCCCTCCCCCCCCCCCCCCCCCCCCCCCCCCCCCCCCCATTATTTATTTATTTCCAGCATTAGCACATTTTGGCGTAGCAGTTGTGAAATTGGACTAATCTGCGTGAATGGGCACTCCCTGTTGAAACTGAATGCAACTTTTTGTATATGTAAGTTTGTGATTTTGAGAGTGTGGTGCTGCATGTTTGAGTGGTTTATACGCCCGGGGAAGTCGCGTACCGCCACACAAGGTGCATGCGGTCAGGCAATATGGCGGACACGCCAACCGTAGTGGCACAATCCAACATGGCGGATCGATTGACCGGGAAGGGATCGATCGCCGAGAGTGAACGCGCACTGGCGCGCGAGAGTAAAATACCTGTGGTGTACCTGTAATAAAGCTAAGGAGGTACTAATCAATGTGCACCAGTTGGTAGATGAAGAGATCGTAAAGACCATCAATCTACCTGTGATAAATTAGGTACTAAACACATGTGCACCAGCAGGCAGATGAAGAGATCGTAAGTCACTCGATCTACCTGTAGTAAGGATACATAGAGTGCCATATAGGGTACAAATAGATGTGGCCTGGGGAAATGCCCGTACCGGCAAGCATGTGCGATCGAAAATGGGCACCATGCGGTGAGGCAATATGGAGGAGAAGCCGATCGTAGTGGAAAATCCAAGATGGCGGGTCGATTGACCGGTGAGGGTTAGGTCATCGAAAGAGAAGCAATGGGCGCGAGAGTAAAATCGACTGACGCACTGAAGGTATACGAGGGTCCGAAAGGAGACTCAGTAGAGGGATGTTAGGATAACAAATGTTTATTATTGGCTTAAATGATTGACGGGAGATAGAAAGGCCAACTCTTCTTCTTCTTTCTTAACCTTTACCGGATGAAGCTTTTGACTACAGTGTACACAGACACGATGGCGGGGGTCTCTCACGACCCCTACTCGGCAAAGAGCCATTTTAGTGCTTATACCTAAAGCGATGGCTGGGGTCTCTCACGACCCCTACTCAGCAAAGAGCCGTTTTAGTGCATGCATATACCTAAAGACCCCAACTCGGAACTGTATGCTCAGCCTTATTCTGGCTTAGTCCGTTCTTTTTCATACATGAGGGGGAAGTTGGCGCTTGACCTGGCACCAAGGAAAGGGGAGAGGGTAAGTGGAAGGAGGAGGGGGTGGGAGGAGGGATCGCCTGGCAGGCCAGTGAAAAGTCTGCCTCGCTAGCTGGCCATACTCTACAGTGCTGGCCTAGTTTTCATGCAGACATAAATGAAATGTCTCTCTCTCTCTCTCTCTCTCTCTCTCTCTCTTTCTCTCTTCGGCACCTCCCCCCCCCCCCCCCCCCCCACTCCCCTCCTCCAAGGCATTGCCGCTCGGAAGTTAGTAGAGGTAGCACACATCTTACACTCAGTGTTCTAGCCTAGTATGGATTAATGACTGTTCAGATAATACAATACATGAAATTCATTTTCACTTGATTTTATTAGATTACATACCTTTTGATGCTGGATGCCGACAAGACGTAAAACTGTTGTCTGACGTTTCTTTCAGTTCCTGCCGTGGGGCTGCAAGCGTGTGTGCCGGCGGTGATTCCTCAAAAGTGGTTTACCCCACTAAGAGACGCGCAATAAGGAACGGCACACACACTTTTTTCTTCTGTGGCGAGTTGGGGTCTTCCGCGACCCCCGCCATCGCTTTAGGCATAAGCGGCATTCTACTCTTTAAATTGTAGGGGTCGTCCGCGACCCCCGCCATCGTTTCAAGATAGTTAAAAAGATGCGTCCAATTACGTCATTCGTAAGTTATACATACATGTAAAATTTTACATACCTAAAGCCAATTACGTATTTGACAAAGTCATTAAATTTCATGAAGATTGCTCAAATACTTTTAGAGATATAACCCTTTTTGTGTGTTGTGGGGTCGTGGGTGACCCCAGGAGTCTGGTAAAGGTTAAAACACGTCCGCCATCCTAATTTGATGGTAGCAATGTGGGTACAAACCCGATCGACCGTACTAGACGAGCGATCGAAGAAGACGATCAGGAGTAGTGATGCAAGGAAAAGAAGGAGATAATAATAGAGGAGGAAAACCTCCATAGCAGTGAAGCGGCACGAAGACCGAGGACGACCACGCAGGGGTCGGCCGAAATGGCGAGAATAAAGATGGAGGCTCGAGCGACCGACGAAGATCGATTGTCGATGTGAATGACCGAGATGGCTATTGGGAATAAACAACGCGCCGAGATCGATGGAAATCGGTGGAAATGGGGAAGAAAATAACGAGAGAGTGGCTGACGCGTTACTACAAGGGTGACGCGTTCCCAAACCCGGCGAGCAAGGGACGAATGGAGAACAATGGGGTGAAGAGAAGTCGTTAGCCGTCACGCCTAGAGCGTGAATAAAATGAAATAAAATGCCATCCATAAGCCTCACGCGGCAATGGTACCCATCGTCGAACGTAAGCCACAACAGAGCAAGTAAAGAAGGCAAGCACACAAGCAATCTCTACAAAAAAACAGAAGTATAGGCGAGACAGAGCAAAAACCTGTCCTTGTTAGGCAGGAGGCCGAGGTTGAATGAGGAACAGGAAGTTTGCACCGGTTTCTTCCCTGGCGGAAGTAGTGTGGACGTCACGTGATGGTCTTATTACTGCATTAGCCAAAAAAAATCTCGGCCTGCAGAGCTAACTAACTGCCGTGGAATGCTATGGTCTGACATGGTAAAGTATATGACGCCAAACCCAAGCTGTGTGTGACCTTTGTTGTGATCCCCAGATGTGGTTTTTGTTAATATGTCCAACTGTGACTTTTGTTGTGACCCCTAGCTGCCCAGACCTGAGTGGATGAGTGAAGGGCAGCAGGCGGACGTGCTGCAAGACTCGACACTGATGGAGGAAGACGAGCTCACGCCTGACTGCATCCAGACACCTCACGGTCCACAGCTCACTGCACGCGGCAGGTACCAGGTAGGTTGTCACACCTGGTTTAACCCTCTTGTATTCATAACGGGCGTAGACGGGAGCGCTGAGACAGCGCGCTAGATTTCGTAACGGGCGCAGACGGGAGCTGCCCGCCGTATGTGTACGGTACTTTTCCATCACATGCTGACTCCGTGAAAATACTCGGAGAGCCACTAAAAGTTGTTGGGGATTTCCCACTATAGCCCAGTAATCTGGCAGCACTATTTTTGGATGCTGGAACCACTTCCATTCACTGAGAAAGAGGAGAAACTGCAAGCGAAGAGTTGTGCGTTAGACTGACCGATTTTCACAATGGCGTCGTCTGCTAACAACAGTGAGTTTGATGATATTCCTGCGTATTCAGCAGAGGAGTGGGATCAAATTATGCCAGAAGAAGAGAAGTATGAAAATGGAGAGTTAGGAGAAGAGAATGATGTTGAAATCGGCACCAATGAAGGAGAGCAAAATGGTGAAAGCGACCCTCAGTACAACGTGCTACTTGCCGTTCTGCAAAACAATGGCGACCGGCTACACATCCTGCCCATGTGGTCGCGTTCCAACAGCCGACAGGCCAAGCGCACTCACTGCCGAACACTGCCACCGCACTAGATTATTTCTTTTTTCTGCCTCTCACATTTTTTCAACTAGTAGCAGAAGAAATTAACAGATACGCTCAACAAAAACAAGCAGCTAAGGGCACACCTGACTCCCAATGGTTCAACACAACACCTGACGAAATGCGGGGCTATGTCGCTGTACCGATTATTCCGTATAACAACAAAGGGACGACGCGTAGAAACGTCATATATGTGTTCTTTCTGCCAGGTGCCTTTATGCTTTCATAAGAATGACTGTTTCCATGACTACCATGCGCAGAAAGTGGCTTAACAGTAGGGCAGTTTGCTAGTCTCTGTGTTTGTGTGTACGTGTATATATGCTTACCTGTAGTTTATGGTGACAGTGCTTTGATGACACTTGGCAGTGAGACTCTACTCAATTTCGTCACAGCTATACAGTGTGTAAATACATATGGACATGTATAAGGTGCTTAGAACAATGACAGAAAAACAATGAGGAACTGTGCTTGAATCTACAGTAACTGTTCAGTTGTGACAATTGACACTAGTTGTGTGTGACATTCTGTGGATTACCTGTGGGGACTGAACAGGCGGACAGAAGACAGATCATCTCACTTAGGCTGCAGCTTTCATTTCACAACACTAACATGCATGTGCATGGGATAACTGCATGTTGGTGTGCTGTATTAGAATTGTCACCATCGCATGTGACACATTGGGTGACATTTTGGTGACAATGACACGACCTTTCACCTCGAGACACACACAGTCTTGCTCACAGTATAGAACAAAGCCTTGTGACCATACATGCGGAATTTCGTAGCTCTAGAGGTTTATTCCTGGTTGTGGTGAAGCATGAACCATACATACCCATTTTAAGGCTAAATTCACACAAAAAATCTGAAAACTAGGGGGAATTTGGCCTCAGAGAATCTGAATACAAGAGGGTTAAGCCATTTATTTCAGTGTCCGACATGTGTCCGTCTGGATGAAGCCATCTATTTCAGTGTCCAATAGGTTTTTGCACCTGGATGTATTCATGTATTTCTGTGTTCAGCTGGCTGTCATGCCTAGATATCATATTTGTTTGGTTCAGTAGATTGTCACATGTTGATGTGGCCCTATTTTCCCCTGTCTTGATACTAGTATGCCCTCCTACCTCCCCGCTTAGTTGTGAAAAGATGCAAAAACTGAATTAGGGTGTGAATATGGTTCATAACATGAACTAAGGGTAAGCACTCTGTTGGCCCAGCCAGTTGTGGAGATGTGGTTAGCTTCCAGGTCAGATTTTGTCTTTTTTTTTTTTTTTTTAGAGGATCCTGATAAGATGGCAATGTTCCATGCCAAGGAGGGATAAGGTATTTGTTATGACAGGTAAGTATATATTGTAAAACTATTTTAGTGGTAAAATTTGTTTTACTTTGTATCATGCTGAAAAAATACCTAAAATAGAAAATGTAGTCATACAATCTGAAATATGAGAACACGAATATGGATCATAAGGACAGCCAACTGTGTTGGAAGCAGCAATTTTTGCTCTTTTTATGTATGTATATTTTAGATTTCAAATCAAGTAAACATTTTAGAATTTTATAAGCATGTCATGAAAAGTGTAGTAGAGAAAGTGCTCTGGTAGGTTTAGATTTTATTGCTTGCATATTTGTGTTTTCCTTTTGCTATGTGTTTAAGTTTTGAATTTCAAGGATACTGGAGATGTGCATGTTACTGAGTTTTAACTGATATGCTCCAAGTGTGAGAGATAATCAGAAACCACACTTGACTTCCTTGAGCATCACCACACGCGTTTTTTTCAGAAGTCAGATATGTCATCAGTCTTACAACAAATGAGAACATCAAGACTCGGGATGCTGTAGCAGCGTGTTGCCAACAGCAAGGAAGTGTTCAGGTGACACAAACGCCTGCATGCCTTGTGTTGCAGATTGTAAACAACCTGCGTCGCTTCCAGCACTGGCAGGCAGGGGACCCAGACCTTCAGCCCATCCGCAGCTCTGAGAATGCCACGCTGGTTCGCTTTTTCTACAGAATCTGCTCTGCCTTCAATGCCCATGTGAGTTGGTCGTCAGCTTTGTAGCTTCACTGGTACTTTTATTGTGTGGTTTTGCACCTTCAGTGCTCATGTGAGTTTGGTTGTCAGAGGTGTCTGTGTTTGCCGATACATTTTATTGTGTTCTGTTCTGCCTTCAATGCCCTTGTAAGTTAGTCATCAGCAATGTCTGCCTCAGCTGGCATTGCTGTTGTTTTAAGGCACTGGTGTTTGGTGTCAGATATGCCCCAGATGCCTCAACAGTTATTGTGCATGAAAGAACACCTGCCATCAAGGTCTCACTCCACCTTTTGTTACTTCCCTTCCTGTGTCGTAAAACCACAGCCAATGAATTATTTTAGCAATGTCCAGATTTACCCTGTAAGAGGTGATATATAGAATCTGTATGAAAGATTCAGAGAGCTTCTTTCTGCCGGCAAATCATCTTCCCTTACAGAGGTTATGAATATAGGTAGAGCAATTATTTTCTATTGAGAACAGAGGAAACCTGGTGTGTACACATACAACCACACACAAGCGCGCGCGCACACACACACACACACTCTCCTTCTCTCACTTGATGGTTCTATCCAAAAGCACCGATACATTGACCTCCGGTCAGTGATTACAAATAAGGTCCTTCATTAAAAATTGCTCATTCCAAAAGCAGTACATCAGCATGGCTTAATGCCAGAGCACCACAGAGAACACTTTTTGGCGTGAGTGCAAGGAAAATGGAGGGCTGACAATGAGTCGCCTGTCCTCCACTCTCCCCTACATGTTTCTGCCTTTTCCATACCTCAGCCCGCCCTCCCTCTCCCTATGCCCTGCCTCCACGTCGGTCTTCCATTTTGAATCCTACCGTACCCTTTCATTGCTGTTCTGCTTTAATACCTTTGTTTCAGATACCAGATACTAATACCCAAATTGGTAACATGCTTTGGTGGTGGTTGTTATTGGTCATGTATTTGTTTTCTGGGGATGGGGATGGAGGTATATTCATAGTTGTATGCCTGCAGATTAACCTTGTCAGACTGCTACTGGCTGACAAGATGGATGAGACAGAGCAGTTAGTGGGATGCGAAGTGTTGAATGATTCAGTGCAAGTTTTGTGTTGATCATGCTTTCAGATGTGAGGACCACAGTCGGTAAGCGCTTGTTAATTGTTGCAAAGTTCTTAGGTTGCTGTTCAGTATTGAACGACAGGTCAACACATAATGTCTGTATTGAATGGTTGAAGGCAAGCATGGTCATTTTTGGTCAGTGCTGGGTCTGTCTCAGTGAAAGTTTGCATATGTTGAATGCCTGCAAATAGTGTAATGTTGTGTTTGTGAGTTGTGGTGATGTACACACTGGAAGGTTGATGATCTGAGCTGTGTTCCCATGGTCATTGACCATGACTGCAGATCATGTAGCCAGATGGCCTGCACAGTTGGTGGCCTAAACTGATTTTGCCATCACCAAGCTGCTTTCGAAATACGAGGCACCATCATCAGAATTTTGAAAACTGGGGAGGTGGGGACGAGTCATAGTGCCTTGTAGTCTAGAAATTACAGTCTCCTTATGAAGAAATTACAGTCTCCTTATGAAAATATGTCTATTCCAACAAGGCAGTTACTTCACCCTATTCAGTACTTAATCAGGATATTAGAGATATCCAAAGTGTTTGCATAAACATCCTATACCTGTACTCATGCCAAGGAGTTTGAAACGGTGTACATCACCATCGGCACCATACCATCACTGCCTGCCCTCATGCTGTGAAATGTTACTTCAGTTTTCAGACGACATCTGGCAGCTGTACCAGCGCCAGGACTTCATGGGACGATTGGCCAAAGTTTTCCTAGCTCCGCCCCTTGCGACTGGTCAGCCAATCAGCTCTCCAGTGTCACCTAAGACGGCCATCCGCCTGCGGACGCCAAGGGTCAGTTTGCGGGTGTTGGCGTCATACCAGACGCTGGGTCTGTTGGCGGTAAGCTACGTGATGCTGCACTGCTGGCTGTCTGTGGGTCCCTTCTCGTTTGGCTTCCTGCTGCTATGTGCCCTGATGCTGTACGGCCTTCTGAGAGCACTCTTCATACCCCAGTCATCGTGATGGGACAAGTGTTCAGCCCTGCTCTGCTGAGGCCTGCACACCCCTCTCTTCATGACAGACCACTTCATTGCCCTTCTCCTCTGCTGATGCCTTCACGCTCCACTCTTCGTGACAGACCAGTCCGCTACCTTTTTTTCTCTGTTGAAGCTTTCGCACACCTGTTTTCATAATAGACCAGTCCACTATGCTTCTCGTCTGAGGCTTTCACACCCTTCTCTTCTTGTTACACCACTCTACAGCCCTTCCCTACTGATGCTTTCCCTGTGATGAACCAGTATGCTACCGATGCAATATTCATGGAGGGGTCTGACTTTCTCCAACTCTCCTTTCCATTACTTAAGCCCATCCACAACCCACTCTCCTTTTTTTTTTATTGTGCAGAGATTTAGAGAGGTTTAATCTTGTAGTACCTTCACTACACTGTAAAAAGGTGAGAGTAAAGGTGGGTCTGTTCATTGAAAGAGGAGTAGCTTTACTCACGAGAAGAATCTTTATCATGACATCTCTTCTCCCTGATGATCTTTTGCAGCAAGGAGGATGGTTGTGATAAGGGTGGGGTCTGTGCTCTGTTTTTGTGCCATTAATGTTCAGAGGATGTGCCCCCTGCCCCTCTGCTCGTCACAGGATTGCCAGTCACCAGCCACAAGGGATGAGGAGTGTGGTTCTGAGGAATCTGGGAGAGAAGGATCTTTGTGGTTTTTCCCAGTCTTCAGGTTGCCAGGGAGGAGGGATTGGTGAGCCTGTGCATGCAGCACCACAGGGAAAGGATCGCATGAAGCTGGATGTGTGGGTAGAGAGTCCAAATGACTGATGTTTGGTCTGCTCCACTCTATATCCTGAGAATATGTGGCAGCAGGAACAGATGTGAGAGGGTGTTTTATACGGACTGTATGTGCCTTCGTCAGTTTTCTTAATGTAATGAACTGCAAGAGTGGAGTTCAAGACCAGGGATGTGGATACGAATACAATGTGTGTATGATGATAGTGAATGGTGTGGATATGAAAATGTTGAATGGTGTGGACATGAAAATAGTGAATGGTGTAGGTATCAAAATAGTGAATAATGTGGATGGCAGGCTAGTGAATGGTGTGGATATATCAAAAGATAATAGGATTGGTGTGCATGGACGCGCATGATGTTGACGTAGATGGTGTTGGTATGGTGTGACAAGGAAGTGAACACACATTGTATATTTCAAAGATGCGTGTGTTAGAATGGATTCATTTGATAATTTCCTTGTTTTAGTGTGATGAATTCTGGACCTCTTGTAACAGCTGTTCCTTTTCCAAAGCGAATGTGACGTGATGCATGGCATCTTTCCATCCAGTTTTAGTTGTACATCTAGGACATCTTTTGACTCTGTTTTCAATAGATTTTTTTTCCCCCTGGAATTTCTTAATCAGTAAAGTCCCTGGGTCAGTTTTTGTGGAAGTATACAAAGAAGGCAGAGGTGGAGCTTGATAGCTAAATTCAACAAACGGTAGAAATTAAATTACATAACTGAATTCTAGCATCAGTTGCCATCCACATTGCATTACATCATCTGTTTGAAGAAAACTCTCCAAAACTGGCAAAAATTTGGCGGTTGAAAACTTACTTTACTCTGGTGATATAGGAAATAATCTTTTTTTGTTCCTTGCATCTTTGTGCTGTTCTGCAGAATTGCTCTGTAGATTGTGCTGTGTGTTAAGTTATGTAGTCCAATGTACACCAGCAAATCGGGCTTATGGTCACAGGATGCAGTCATGCAGTCAGAGGTGAGGTATATTGCTGTTTCACATGCTGCTTTTAATCAGTCAGATCACCGTCACTGACCCTGCTGTAGGGCGGGTAGCTGTGAAATAAACTGGATGTGCTTTGGATCAGTTACAGTGGTCTAATTGTAAAACCAGTCTGTGGATGGAAAACAAAGTACTGTCCTGTCAGTCTGCAGATCATGCAAATGGTATGATAGTTAAAAGGTACGGTAAAACCAAGATGTCAGTCTGTGCATTCTGATTTATGTAGTCATATAATATGTGCAGTCATTTCACATACATCTGCTTACTGACACACACCTCTACATGTACCCCTAAAAACTGAATTTGACGAACTGTCCATTCTCATTTCAAAGAACTGAATGCATCCTGAACACATTGTGGTTCCTGATCACATTGTGTTCATCGTGTCTTTTGCTTGGATTACAGTCCTATTTACAAAAGACTTGACTAATAAAATGCTTATGATGACAGAAATGCTGTGTGCTGGATCTTTTTTTCTAGGGAGGATGGAGGGTTGTGTGAGAAGATGTTGGAGAGACCAGTGTTAACTGGTGCTCTCACTGGGCCAAGGGAGAGGGATTTTTTCTTCGAAACAACTACTGTTACCCTCGTCAAGTGTTGTCAGATCAATAAGGAAAACTGAAAGAAGTAAAATTCAAAAGGGAAATGGATCCCTTTATCGATGAAGCTTCTCTGGTTCCCTGTTCCCTTGAGAATTAACCACAAGAATAATTAACTACAAGATAACCTGTAAAGAAAGATTTAGAAAGAGAAGAGGTCAGTTACCGCCAAGGACACAGATAAACAAGGTACAGGACAAACCACAATGCATTTCGACCTCTTGGTCTTCTTCAGGCAAAAACAAATAATATTTAGGACAGTGAAAACAAAGAACAAGAAACCACTTATCTTCTCATATTCAGCGCAAAATCAAAATGGCTGTTGGAAGAAAACGAGGCAGTTAAGGATCATGGGAGCTGAAATAGTAACAATGGCAGGATAAAAAAACGGTCATACACACAAAACTCCACTGCCTGTCTATACAGGCAGTGTCCGCAGGAGTATCAGACTGTGTACCAGAAAGAAAGAAAAGAAAAAAGAAATAGTAACAATGACTGTGATGATAATGGTACCAATGGCTATAATAGTGGCGATGATGAGAATGTATATGATAAGAGGAGGGATACTGGTAAGGTTGGTTGGTTAAAAAAGAAAAGAAAAAAAGGGGTGTGTGTGTGAAACAGTGGGGTTTGTAGTTTGTTTTGTAATTATTGTTTAATGGTATGATAAATTGGTGACGTTACTGATTATGGTGGTTTGATAATAGTGCTTAGTGGTAAGGGATAGAAATGGGGACCCCCCCCCCCCTCCTCCCCCCAGAAAACCTTAATGGGTGGTGATTGTGATGATAGTAGTGAGTTGTATCTGGGTAGTTGTATATGGGGGGGGGGGGGGGGGGGGGGGGGGGGGGGGGGGGGTAATGCTAATAATGATGGAAAGGAATGGAAGTGATCAATGGGTGAGAAGCATTGTTGTTGGTAAAAAGAAAAAGGGAGGGGGGGGGGGAACTGATGGGCACAGTATTGTTGGGGAAGGAAACCATACTTTTGGATGGGGGGTATTGGTATAGGTGAAATAAGGTGTTGGCATTAAAATGACCATGTTGGTTGGGGTGATAAAAAAGCTATTTGTGGTGAATGAGGATAAATGGAGACTATTTGTGAGAAGTAAATAGTGGTGGTATTAGGATAATAGTATAACAATATGGCTGGAAAGGAAATGAAAAAAATGATTTAATGGGAAAAGTGCTGACAGGTAATAACAAACTACAAACACACCAATACATCCACACACACACACACACACATATTACACACACACACACACATACATAAAACAAAAGCAAACGCACACACACTCGTACACACACACACACAATTATTTATGACTGATGCATGGTGATCATTAAGATCAACAGTACTATAGGATGATATTGTCGTAAGTGAAATAATATGGTGGCATTAGTAAAATAATGCCGGTTGGGGGGGGGAGGGGGAGAAATCAATGACTGATGGGTGATCATTTGAGATTAAAAGCACCATAGGATGATGATCATTGCCATAAGTGGAAACAATGTGGTGGCACTGGCATAACAATGTCGGTTGGGGGAAATGATCAATGACTGATGGATGACGATCACCCGCACTGGCATAACAATGCCGGTTGGGGGAATAAAGGAAATGATCAATGACTGATGGATGATCACTGTATAAGTGGGATGAACAGCACTGTAGGTCGATGACTATTGTCATAAGTGAAAGAATGTGGTGGCATTCGTATAATAATGCCGGTTGAGGGAGGTTTAAAGTCGATGACCATTGTCATAAGTGAAAGAATGTGGTGGCATTCGTATAATAATGCCGGTTGAGGGAGGTTTCAGGATGAAAACTCCTCCGCCGTCTCCGCCGTTATTTTTTCGCATCTCCGCCGAAAGAAAAAGTCTCCGCCGAAAAATTATTCGAAGAGTGAAGCTCAGAAACGATCTCAACTTGTCTGCACAGCGAATTTCTTCTCTGTCGGTAATGTTCTCAAACGGCGTAGTTCATTCTGCTTCCTTCCAGTATCATTCTCATCATGGCGTCGATTCACAGCGAGAGTTTGCCGCTAGTGAGTGAAAACAAAACGAAAAAAAAAGAAAGAAGTATGTGAACCACTAGAAGACCGAGTGGCTACAGAAGGACGGTGTGACCGCAGAGTCGCGGATGTAATAAGAAAACTGATAAAGACGGCGAATTTGAAGTGTTTTGCGAGCCTTGCCAAAAACGTGTCTACTTTGGTAGTCGTGGCTTTGTGGCAATCAGAGATAACATCGAGCGTCCCAGTCACCAACAGAAAATGTGTGTGTTTCCCACACCATTACAGCATGTTTTCAGATCATTGGGTATGCAACAATCTACGTTTCATTTCCAATGATAGTTTGACTCCTACTCTGATTTTTCTACAAGTTCCATTTCGATGGTAGTTTTGATTCTAACTCTGATTTACTTAATATGAAAAATGAGTTCTTTGAAGTCCTTTTTTACAAAAAAAAAATTATAAGCACTCAAGCTTTCGGGTCTTAGACCCTTCATCAGGAAACACTAAACAGTAAACACAAGGGAAAAAAAACGGGATAACAAAACAACGGAGGAAAAAAAAAAACTTCGAACCCACTGGAGAGATGAGGAATTGAGTACTTCACTCGTAGAGTCTTCAAAGCAAGGAAAAAACGTCAAAGTGACAAAAGAATATAAAAGAACAAATGACATCAAAATAATGATGTCACAACAGTTTTGTGTAACACTTTTCCCCTGGTATAATGCAAACGTTTGCTACATGTGTTAGGTGTCTGCTAACAGCCCCTCTATGAAATCCATTTTCCACCAGCCCACTCCACCCACTACCTATATACTTCCTCTACTCCTCCTCCTTCTCCCCCAACCCCCACCCTCACCCCACAACACACATACCCCACACACTTCGCCCCCTCCCCCCCCCCCCCCCCCACCCCGTCCCCCACCCCCTCACACCCCCCACACACACACACACACACACACAAGCACCCCCCCCCCCCCCCCCAAACACACACACAAACTTGTCAGGCGGGGGGGGGGATATGATAAGTTGTAAGGGGGAAGTGGGCGGGGGGGGGGGGGGGGGGGGGGGGGGGGGGGGGGGGGGTTGTGTGTGGTGTACTGTTGTGACATCAGTTTGTTTTGATGTCATTTCTTCTTTTTTGTGTTTAGTGTTTCCTGAGAAGGGTCTAAGGCCCAAAAGCTTGAGTGGTTTTTTTTTTTAAAGGACTTCAAAGTAATCATTTTTCATATTGTGTTTATTGAAGTCTGGCAGTCGTTTTCATACATCTGATTTACTTAGTTTGATTTCCCACTCTGATTTACTTATCTACAGGCCTTATTCTTTATGTCCTGAAAGCACTGTTTGTCAAATTTTCTTTAGCTACAGTTCTGAGGATTCATCATACTAAATGTTTGCTTTGTCTCAATTGACATAGTTTCTTTCCACATCAGTCTCAGTCTTAAAGGTGTTAAAAGCTGTTCTATAGAATGAGTGTTTAGAAGCAAAGAAAGTGATTTCTAAAGATTTTTATGCCTTATTTAATACAAAATATGCTTCAGCTTCAGGGGCGCTGCCCCTGACCCCCGCCGGGCTGTGCCCATGGTGACCCCCCCCGATCCCCGCCAATCTCCTCTTTTTTTTAAAAAAAATGTTTTCATCCCGGGGTTTAAAAAAAAAAAATCAATGACTGGTGATGGATGTGATCATTTGGAGATTAACAGTGCTATAGGATGATGATCATTGTCGTATAAGTGGAATGATATTTGGCATTTTCTTCATTTATATCTTCTTCTTCTTCTTCCTAAAATACGGTTCATCAAAAAACGAGTAGGTCACCAGCGCGCATGTTAAAAAGTCAAATAAAATAACATAAAACAGTGCGACTCAAGACTGTTGGCCCCTGGGGGCAAATTTAGCAACAAGGGGTCGCACTCAATATTCAAGAAGATAAAAGCAAGGGCCCAAAATTCAGCCCAGGTAATAGTAAAATATCGGGGGGGAATAAAAATAGAAAATCGCAATATGCAGATCTCAAAACTGCGAATCAATTTGTCTTTTGAATGAGACCGCACCCGTGGCAATCTTGATGGCACCCGGCAGTGAGTTCCACAGCCGTACAGAACTGGGATAAAAAGAATGTAAGTGGCTTTTCAATATTTGATGCAGGTATGGTATAACATGGACCGCCACTCGGGTGCTACTTTTTTTCAATACTAGTTGTTCCATTGGAATATCAATTACTTTAGCTCTGCCTTTGAAAAAGGTGTTAAGTTTAATAAAAGCTCTTCTCTCTTCTAAGGGTTTCCATTCTAATTTCCCCTGTTCTTCCCCTAGTATTCCCCTTTTCTCTGATGTGGTTCCCTGTTACGAACCGTGCTGCTCTCTTCTGAATCTTTTCAAGGTTATCAATGTCCTTTAGATGGTAAGGATCCCAAACTGAGCAACCATATTCCATAACGGGTTTCTAACCATGTTTTGTAGCAGTCGTCTTTAACCTTTTGGGGGAAAGTCATTGATATCCTGTGTAAAAAAAGCTAAGATGTTATTTGCTTTTTACATACTAAATTGTAATGTTCTTTCCATTTGAGACGAACTATCTAAAAATCACGCCTAAATAATTTTTGCAGCATTAGTTTCTTTAAGAATAGTATTATGGATAGAATAATCTGATCTAATTAGTGAGCGTTTGTTACATATACGCAACACTTGGCACTTTGAGGATGAAATTCCATTTTCCAAGTTCTTTCCCACCTTGTAAAGCGTTTTAGATCTTCTTGTAAGAATGCGTGTATCATTCTTGCTTCTGATTGTTTATAAACTAAACTGTCATCTGCAAAAACCCTTATAGTAGTTCCAGGAGAAAGATTACTACTTATTCATTTAAAAAAATTAAGAAAAACAAGGGCCCCAGAACAGTTCCCTGTGGTACGCCCGAAAAGACTGGTTTACAATGGGATGACGACCCTTCCACAACAACTTTCTGCGTTCTCCCAACGGGGAATGATCTAGCCCATTTTAGCAAAGAATTCCAATGTGATGTGTTCTAATTTAAAGCAGCAGGCCCTCATGGTCACCTTATCAAAGGCTTAAAAAAAATCTAATAAAATTGCATCCATTTGCTGTCTGTTGTTAAGACAGTTACTAAAATCATTGAGAGTTGTTATAAGTTGAGTCTCACAACTCCTTTGCTGTCTAAAACCATGCTGGGCATTATTTAAGAAGTCATATTTGTCAAGAGGTCCATTATGCTACTATATTTATGGTTCAAGTAGTTTGCTGATTTTGGATGTAAGAGATACAGGTCTATAGTTCTCTCTTTTGTTTTGGGTCACCCTTTTTAAATAAGGGAACAATGCTCGCATCTCGCCACTCATCAGGAAATTACTCCTGGTCCAGTGAGCTTGGTAAAGAAATTTGGGTTATTACCTCACTCAATTCATTGGCACATAATTTTAAGAGCTTCCCGGGAACGCCATCGGGACCAGTAGCTTTGTTTTCATTGATATTAGTCAGTAACTTAAATACTCCTGCTTTGTTTACTTTGATGTTTTGTATTTCAGGGAGTTTATCTATCATCCTTTAGTCTAACCGTTAATTAAAAGGGTTTGGGATTTGAGAAAACTGAACAAAACTGCTTGTTTAGTAGTTGCTTTCCCTTCAGGGCCCTGTATTAGGTTATTCTGGTTGTTTCCCCAGTCTGGAATCCCAATTTTGTCCTGTCTCTTACTCCTTATGTAAGACCATAATTTCTTTTTTTTGATGATCACCTTCCGAAATAATCGAATTAACATAATTGGAGTGAGAAGTCTACATTCTCTCTGACACCTTCTCTTAATATTTTTATACCTAACCATTAATCTTTCTGAATTAGGATGTAGTTTCAATTTCTTAAAGAAACGATGTTTCCTTCTCAACAAACGTTAGTTTTAGTAGTAATCCATGGCTGGTGGTTTTGCTTGAAGTTATTTAGTAGGTATGTTGTCATCCATAATAAATTCCAAGTTAGTTTTTATACACTTCCAAAGATCACTGACTTTAAACTTTAACACTATGGGACCTAAAAAAAAAGACGACTGAAATTAAGAGTATCCCCTGGCAATTTTGGTAAATCTGCTTGGTTCCAGAGTCTGATGGTACGTTTAGGGGGTTTTCTTCGAAAGGGTTGAAAGTTACTCTCTAAGGAAAATTGCATGATCACCCAGGCCTGCAATTAATTCCTGATTGCCTTAAAGCGCCTGACAATTTGGTAAAAAAAATAAATCCGGAATGCCTTACGATTTGGTGATCAAACTGACTGTACTATCCAAGGTCTTGGTGGCATCAAAAAACTGAGTTTTATATTTTTACTGTATTGTTGCCAAGTATGGCATTTTCGCCCCAATCAATATCTGGTAAATTAAAGTCTCCACCAATCCAAAATTTATTGCCTTCCTTTTGGAAAAAACCCAATGTTGGAAAGTCTCTGCAAATAGACGAACATAACATTTTCATCTGAGTCTGGAGGTCTGTAAACTGATCCAACAATGACAGGTTCTTTTATTCTTGAAATTAATCCTACAAAATAAATTTTCCCACTATTTTTGCCTTGATATAAAAAACTCACTGGCTAAATTCTTCCTAATGGCAATCAAGATCCCCCCCCTCTTTTTCCCAAGTCTGTCCTTTCTATAAATATCAAAATCCTCCATTAGAAGTTCACGCTGGATGTTCCAGTTTCTAGCCAATTTCTGTTCCAATTACAACATCAATGTTTTTTTCAGTGACTAAATTACTGAGTTCTTCCTTTTTCTTGATAAGAGATTGAAATTTACGACTATGCATTTAAGTTTATCTTTTTCTCTTAATGATTTGGGGTTCAGTAAGTTCTCTCTCCTGGAACTACTATAAGGCATTTGCAAAATGACAGCTTATTTATATAAAACAATCAGAAGCAAGAATGATAAACGCAATTTACAAGAAGATCTAAATGCTTTACAAGAGTGGGAAAAAAACTTGGGGGAAAAAGGAATTTCATCCCCAAAAAGTGCCAAGTGTTGGTATATGTAACTAACACTCACCAACTAGATCAGAATATTCTATTCTTTAAAATTCTTAAAGAAACCAATGCTGCAAAATATTTAGGCGTGATTATAGATAGTCGTCTCAAATGGAAAGAAAAATTACAATTTTAGTATGTAAGAAAGCAAATAACATCTTAGCTTTCTTATACAGGGAATTTCAATTGGGCTGCCCCCAAAAGGTTAAAGACCACTGCTACAAAACATTGGTTAGACCATGTACTGGATTATGGTTGCTCAGTTTGGAAACCTTACCATCTAAAGGGACATTGATAACCTCGAAAAGATTCAGAAGAAGAGCAGCACGGTTTGTAACAGGAACACATCAGAGAAAGGGAATACTGAAAGAACATGAGGAAATTAGAATGGAAACCCTAGAAGAGAGAAGAGCTTTTATCAACTTAAAAATCTTCAAAGGCAGAGCTAAACTAAAACTTTTTCCAATGAACAACTAGTATGAATAAAAGCACACCAGGAGTGGCGGTCAATGTTATACCATAACCTGCATCAATTATTGACAGCCTCTTACATTCATTTTATTCCCAGTTCTGTACGGCTGTGGAACTCACTGCCGGGTTGCATTCCCAAAGATTGCCACAAATGCAGTCTCATTAAAAAAAAAACAAATTGATACGACAGTTTTGAGATCTGCATATTGACGATTTTCTATTTTAACTTCCCCCAAAAATTTTATGGTTACCTTGGCCTGAATTTGGCCATTGCTTTTAACTTCTTGATATCGAGTGCGACCCCTTGTTGCCCCAAAAATTTCTCCAGGGGCCAACAGTCTGAGTCGCACATTTTATGTTTTTTTTATTTACTTTTTAAACATGCGCGCTGGTGACCTACTCGTTTTTGAGTGAACCCTATTTTAGGAGAAGAAGAAGAAGTACTGGGGAAAAATTCAGCTCCCCCCCCCCTCCAAGGCAATAGTAGCAAATAAATTTAGCTCATTGATTATGGCTTCTTAACCTGAATAAGAAGTGGTGGGGTTGGGAAGAGGTAGGTGGAAATCACCTGAAGCATAACCAAAATTGGGTTTTGTTCATGAACAATTTTTATTTTGATCACCTTGTTTTTATCAGTTAATTCCAAAAAAATTACCTAAAAGTATTTTGTATTATTTGTTTGACAAAGAGTTTGTGTTTTCTAGGGCTTCGCATCCTACTTTCCTTCATCAGAGGGAAAAAAAGAGAAAGTCTGGTGCAGAAAATGCAAAAATCTGTTTACATCTTGTAATTATGTTTTTAACCTAAAATGTATTTTCATATGATTTGTAAGCGCTCTAAGCTTATCTGAGAGAGCAGGTGCCCTAAAAGTACAAAGTTATTATTGTTACTGTCAAACTGTTTCTATTCATTTTGATCATTTAAATAATCTAATTCCTGTCAGCAAAATGAGCAGTTTGTCGAGTATGTCCAACAGTGAGGCCATAAAAAACTGTCAGATGGATTCTATTAAGTGTTCTACATGATCATTGTGACTTATTTAGCTTGGTTTTATAGGCCTTAATGTGTAAAATGTAACAATAACATAGAACTGTACTCAAAGGAAAAGTATGTCCATTTTTTTTAATGACTGTTGTTATTTTGCTTGTTGGGAAATACTTGGGGAGTTTCCCAAGCAACATCATAAAAACTGTCAGATAAAAATGCCAATATCATGGTAACAAGGCTATGTGGGTCCCTAACTTGGTATCTTACATGAAATGCACCCTCAAACAACACAGAAAATTCATCAGAGGATGCAGTTACTGTCTTATTTCCAACACCCGCAATAAAGAACAAATCATATGTCCGACGTTGTTATGTTGGACATACCATCTCATGTGAAACTTGATCTTAAACTGCACAGATGCCTTTTCTTTTGGAATGAATTAGCTGTAAATATTTTAGTCTTTTTTCCTCGAAACAATTATGCTGATAACAGACATTCAAATAGGGAAAATTGATTAAAATTGAATGTCCAGCAAAACAACCGTCAAAATGCCCTTTTGTGCCTTATAAAATTACTAGCAGAACATCGGTGCATGAGTTATCTTTGTATGTATGTTTTTATGACCCTTAAACATAAGTCTTCCTTTGGACAAAATTGCTGTTAATAAAAACTATTTTGAAAAATCCACTTTTTGTTGGCTTTTTTGGACGACCTTTTGTCACTTGCTCATATCCAACTTTCTTCAACCGTGATGTGTCTTCATGTAGTCAGTTGGGCTATCTTCAACACGAAGTGAAATATGCATGTGTCCTAATCTCAATCTCTTTGTCTCTGGCTGCGTGTCCCTTACAGTGTCTGTTATCCCCCCCCCTCCCCCCTCTGTCTCTCTCCCTCTCTCTTCTGCCCCCCCCCCCCCCCCCTCCCCTCTATGTTTGTCTCTGGATGTGCCTTTGGGTCTTTCGCACTCACAAGTGTGGATGGGTGCTAACGCGTGTGTATGTGTGCGTGCGTGTGGCGCACGCGCGTGTGTGTATGTGTGTGTGTGTTTGTGTGTGTTCCTCCTCCCACACACCCTCTGTGTCGGCATGTGTCTATGAGGGGTGTATGGTGGCACCATCCCAATGTATCATTCGCATATCTGTGAACACTTGGTTCAGCACTCTGCAACGAATCTGCGCTAATTGTGAAAGCATCCACAAAGATATACTCTCATGTGCACATGCCCACCTGTCACCCCTACCCGTACCACTATCACTACCCTCCCCCCCCCCCCCCCCCCCCACACACACACAACACTCCTAAACAAATTTCATACTCACAAGATACTTTTTTCATGTGCACGTGCTTCTCTTCCTTCCTCATTCAATCCCCGCCCACTCCTTCCTCCCCCCCCCCCCCCCCCTCAGAAAGTTGCTTACCTTCCCTTGCCTGTTTAATTCACATCCACCAAACGCACACACTCACACTCACAACTAAGTCCTAACAAAAACAGGAAATAGTTTAATAACAAGGTCACAGAAAGATTCATAGTGGCACAAGGATTTGTATCGACTGGTTCAATGACTGTTTTAAGAGATCGTACACAGGCAATTGTCTTAAAGGCTGGTGGTACTCGGGGCTATGCTTTTGGCCCACCATTAGTCCATGCACAAATAAACAGTATCCTGAATGACGTCGAATCTGTAATTAAAAAAAAAAAAAATGTTCGCTGACGGCAGCAGTGTGTACCTGGGATTTGGGGACTTGAAAATCCATGCATATAGAACAGAAGAACTGAACTCGGAATGGTAACTAGAGTGCTAAAATGAAAACTTAAATTCAATCGATCCAAAACAGAACCCATAATAATTCTAATCTAAAATTTAGAAATAGAGTTTGTTTCTTACCGCCAATGACATTGACAAACAAAGCACATGACAAGACACGATGCATTTCAACCACTTGGGGTCTTCTTCAGGCGAAAAAATAAATCACATTTAACATTTGGGACAGTACAAACAAAGAACGAAAAACGAAAAATGACTCATCCGTTGTTGTCCATGTGGTGGGGAGAATAGCCGGTAGGCGGAAATGACATGGGGGATTATGGGAGAGGAAAAAAGGAGGGGGGGGGGGTTGCATAGGGGGAGGTGTGTGTGTGTGATATGATAGGGTTGTGTGTCTAGTTTATTGGGATGGTGTGATATCTTTGTGATGGTTGTGGTAATGGTGGATTGATAATAATGGTAAGGGGGAAAAAAAGGGGGGGGGGGTGGGCTGAGGAAAAAAAAAAAAAAAAAGGTTTGGGTGAATAAAATAAAATGATTTCGTTGGGTGATGTAAGAGGTAGTGGTAGTTATGCGTGGGTAGTTGAGAAGGTGTGTGGGTAATGTTAGGGAGGGAAGGGGAGGGAAGATAAATGGGTGATAAGGTATGATCGGGGGGGGGGGGGGGGGGGGGGGGGGGGAGGGGAAGCGGGGGGGGGAGGTGAAAAAAATTTTTTTTTTTAAATTAAAAAATAAATAAAAAAATAAAATAAAATAAATGGGGGGGAGGAGGGTAATGTGTTTGTGGGGGGGGGGGGGGGGGGGGGGGGAGGGAGGGGGGGGGGGGGGGGGGGGGGAGGGGGGCAAGAAAGGAGACTCTATATCTCATCATCACACCATGGGGTGGGTGGGTGTGTGTGTGTGTGTGTGTGCAACACATGATACCCTGTTTTTCATTGTACACTGCTATCTTCTCTCACCACAAACCATCAGCATATTGATGCAACACATTATTCTTCACCTTTGCACTGACATCACCCACAGCATTGTTCACTTTTTAAACAACACCATTTATATTAACCCTCCCCCCCCCACCCCCCACCCCATAGAGGATGATAATATGAGCTTCCTTCTCTTGCCCCCCTCCCCCCCCCCCCCCCCACACCCTCCCCTCCCCATTCTCCCCCCCCCCCCCCCCCCCCCCCCCCCCCCGCCGATCATACCTTATCACCCATTTATCTTCCATCCCCTTCCCTCCCTAACATTACCCACACACCTTCTCAACTACCCACGCATAACTACCACTACCTCTTTCATCACCCAACGAAATCATTTATTTTATTCACCCAAACCTTTTTTTTTTTTTTTTTCCCCTCAGTCCCCCCCCCCCCCCCCCCTTTTTTTTTCCCCTTACCATTATTATCAATCCACCATTACCACAACCATCACAAAGATATCACACCATCCCAATAAACTAAACAACCCTATCATATCACACACACACACCTCCCCCTACGCAACCCCCCCCCCCCCCATCCTTTTTTCCTCTCCCATAATCCCCCATGTCATTTCCGCCTACCGGCTATTCTCCCCACCACATGGACAACAACGGATGAGTCATTTTTCGTTCTTTTTTTTTCGTTTTTCGTTCTTTGTTTGTACTGTCCCAAATGTTAAATGTGATTTATTTTTTCGCCTGAAGAAGACCCAAGTGGTTGAAATGCATCGTGTCTTGTCATGTGCTTTGTTTGTCAATGTCATTGGCGGTAAGAAACAAACTATTTCTAAATTTTACTTCGTTCGCCGCCATCAGTCACTCCATTTTGAAATTCTAATCTAGTAATGCCACGAACACCTTTATCATATAACACTTTTGAAATGCGCTATGATTACAACAAATTCAGGGAACAGAAGGGGGGCAATATCCATGCCTTTGCCTACATCTCCATCGGAACTAATGTCTTCGCAAATATTTTTGTGGCTGATGCTTCTTTAAGTCATCTTGTTAGGTCCCATGGCAATTGATAACTGTTCTCTTTCATCCTCTCACTCATCTTCCTTCACCCCTGATCAACATGCTTTCTCTTTCACTCTCTTCCCGCATACATGCAACACATGACACAAAGATGTTATATTACGCTTAGGTCCACTCCATGAGTGAAAATATAATTTGTCCTTCGGAGAATACACAAAGAAATATGGTTATACATTACAAAAAATAAAAAATAAAAAAATAAAATGTCTGAGCGTGTTGTTCATGTTGCGTGATTGAATGTGGAGGGATGTGTTCGCGCTGGTGACCTACTCGTTTTTGAGTGAACCAGTATTTTAGGAAGAAGGACTGGTACTCAGCTTCACGGAATCCTGTTGTCCCTCCGGAGTTCCACTGATGCTCAGAGTCCACCTCCAGACCTCAGCAACGTTGACACGTCAACACGTTCCTCAGCAATGAAGAATGTAGTAGGATAATGAAGATGCGTGACAAAGATAAAGAACCTTGCAACTTATTTGAGAGAGCAGAGAATTTTTTCGGAGGGCAGAGAGTGCGTCTTCGCTGCTAGCGTATTACTTCGAAAAGGAAGCGCTTTTGCGCATGCCCGACCTGCATTAAGAATTTTGTCTTACCGGAAAATACCGGAATGATTTTTACGCATGCCTGGCCTGCTTTAAGAATTTTGTCTTACCAGAAAATATCGGAATAATCGCACTCCGCCACAAATTCCCTTATGTCCCGGGATAAGAACTTGTCCAGGAGTTTTTTTTCTTCGTTTTTTCTTTCTTTTCTTTTCTGTTTTTCTTTCTCTCCACGTTATCTGGAATTCTTTACGACCCACAGTGGGTGAGCCTGTCAATTTGGCAGTGTTCAAGTGGAAGCTTTTCTCATTCGTTTCAGAATGCTTTTCTCCAACGTTCACCGAAGGATGGACCAGAGCTCTGCTGGTCGAGGACCGATACTGCAGATGGATACCTCAAAATAGATTCTTCTGCTGATGGATACCTCAAAATAGATTCTTCTGCTGATGGATACCTCAAAGCAGATTCTGAGGATGAATACCTCAAATTAGATTCCGCTGCAGATGGATACCTCAAAACAGAATCTTCAATTTTCCTTCTTTTTTTTTTTCTCCTTTTTTTTTTTTCAAAGTTCACTTTCTTTGCGCAGCAACACTGAAAATCGCCAAGGGTTGATAGGTGTTCATAACGATTCAGATAACGGAGTGATCCTTGTGTGGGAAAATCAGCATGTGGCAGAAGATCCGTGATGATTGGCCGGCACTCAGTCCACCCTTATTAGCTACAACACAAACTGCAAAAGGCCCGAGACGAAGACGATAAGAAAGCCTTTTTTTTTCTTTTCTCGATTCTTGAATAACTTTCTTCACATCAGGGACTCCAGCAGTAACAACAACAAGGTTACATTTAGGTTCAGCGTTGGCATCCAGCTCTGATGGTGACAAGACAGGGATATTCACCTCGAGAGAAGGGCTGAAGATGATCTGTCTATCATCACTAGAACACCAACACGTTCAGATTGGCAGCGAAACAAAATCAGAGGGCAGCATAGCTGTTAAGGTCCTGTGGTGGTGTACAGTTCTCTCTCTCTCTCTCTCTCTCTCTCTCTCTCCAACCATTATTATCATTACCAATATCCCCACATGTAACTACTATCATCATAATCACCACCCATTAGTTTGGGTTTTTTTTTTCTTTTTCATTGATCATTTCTATTCCTTGCTACTAAGCACTATTATCAATCACCATAATCACTATCATCACTAATACATCATACCATCAAACAATAATTACAAAACAAACAAACAAACAAATCCTACTGTTTAACTACCCTCCACCCCCTTTTCTTTCTCCCCTTTTATGTTTAGCCACTTTTAATACTACAGCTATTATCGTCATATTATTACCAAAAGACTAACAGCATTCCTCCTGTTATTATTTACATGTTTTCATCACCGTCACTATATACCTGTTGGCGCTATTGTTGCCATTATTGTTATTGTCATCATTATCATTTCAACGCCCTTGGTCCCCTTCTCAACAGCCTCGTTTTCATCCAACATCCATTTTGCACCGAATATGAGAAGAAAAGTGGTTGCTCGTTCTTTGTTTCCATTGTCCATTGTGACAATTTATAACTGGACACTAAGGTCAACTCGTTGATGATAATTAATCAATAACTAGACAATATAGTCTACCCTTTGATGATAATTAATGACTGGACACTAAGGTCTACTCTTTGATGATAATTAATGACCAGACACTGAGGTCTACTCGCTGATGGTGATTAATGACTAGACACTTACAGTCTACTCTTTGATGATTATTAATGACTAGACACTATAGTCTACTCATTGATGATAATTAATGACTGGACACTACAGTCTACTCATTGATGATAAGTAATCACTGGACACTAGGTCTACTCCTTGATGAATTAATGGCTAGACACTAAGGTCTACTCATTGATGATAATTAATTAATGACTGGACACTAAGGTCTACTCATTGATGATAATTAATGACTGGACAGTAAGGCCTATTCATTGATAATTAATTAATGACTGGACACTAAGGCCTACCCATTGACATATATTGAAGACAGAGCTCGAAGAGTCTACGCATGTCCCAAGCGAGCCATCTGACCGCTGAGTGAGACTCATTCCGCCGTCCATGGGTGTCGCCGGTTCAGGGCGATGCTTACTTAACCCCAATCCCCTTGATGCACGCACGTCCAAGACCCCCGGCAGGGAGGGAGGGAGGGAGAGGAAGCAACACTCCCTCAGATCAGCTCTACCCGGCAATGTGCTGGTCAACGTCAAACTCCACTATCAGGGTGGAGCGGGCCTCAGCATCAAACATCGGCAAACAGCCAGCCGCCCTTTGGTCACACACACCCACCCGTCCGCCAGCTGTCCTCCCACGCCGTGTCACTGGTAATGACGACACGTCTCTTCGGCCGCTGGGCGGACGATGGGGATGGACTGCAGAGGAGAATGTTGAGAGAGAAGAGGGACGGGGAAAGTGGGTGGAGGGGAGGAGAGAAGGGACGGGGGGGGGGGGGGGGGGGGGGCGTTGATGGGTTATTAGGAGATGTGTTGATTCCTTAGACTGCTGTTCTATTGAATGTAGCCTTAGTGGTCAGCCGAGCTGTAAAGCACCTGGGATGATGTACATCATGTGCAGCAGGCTAATAATACACGATCGGACAAAATATTAGCCACAGATGTTGCTGAATTATACCCCTTACGTTGTTTGATGTGACTTCATCTTATGCTCAAGTCTAGCGTGTAGCCTACGGATCTGTATATCGCATTTCAGGGCGGATCACTTCGCCCAAGACCTCGGGGAGAGAGAGAGAGAGAGAGAGAGAGAGAGAGAGAGAGAGAGAGAGAGAGAGAGAGAGAGGAGCAATTCCTTTCTGCGATAAGAAAGAGGATGGCAGAGATATAGAAATGATCCCCATTCACCGAATCAAATAGACACACCTAAAGGTTGGGGAGAGGAAAGGAGGGATGGAGGACGGGGGTGGGGGACTGTGAGGGGGAAGGGTATAGGAAAAGAGCGGTGGAGGGAGGGACTATATAATGACAGAATCCATAAATGGTGATAATTATATTATTTGTTCTCAAGAGGATTTTTCCCCTGGAATGTACACACAAACGCGCGCGCGCGCGCGCACACACGCACACGCACACACACACACACACACACACACACACACACGCACACACACAAGGGTACAGTCAGTCCTATGTTCGGATTAACAGTGAACACAGCATAGGCTGGACTGGGGTTTTATTTTAGTTTTTGTTTGTTTATTTTGTTTGTTTCCGTTATTCAGGAGGGTATAAGCATAAAAGGAAATTTTTCTGGAAGGAAATTATTTATGTATTAAAGCCCTGACTATTTTCACGGATGAACACTTCCCTGTTGTATTTATTTCTGGAGAGAATATCCCTTTATATATATATATATATGTTTTTTTGTTTTTTGTTTTTTTTTTTTTTTTGGTTCTTGTAGATGCGTCGCAGAGCTTGGAACTTGCTGTTGGTGTAAAAGATGGGAGGGGTGCCATGGTTTTAGTGTGCATTTATTTACACGGAGCAGGTGTGGGGGCAGCTCCTAAATTTTCTGTCGTTGTTTTCATCCATGTCATTTGGTGCTCTCTCTCTCTCTCTCTCTCTGTTTTCAATGTGGGGTTATGGAGTTCTGGCCCCTCTTTCTCCAGTATCTCCACCATGTTCTGAATGTAATCAACGATTTTTGCTTTCTTTTGAATTGTTCTCGCAATCGACCTGCAATGCATATCCCATTTGGCGGAGGAGCAACTTGGTTCTGTGGACGTTAAATCTTGCTGTCTGTGTTTCCCGCTGTCACGTGTAAGGTCGCTTTGGCCACGATCTCTTTCACTGAAGATCGGACACAGCGGTTGGATGGTCTCACGCCCGAGGTTATTCAGATTACGTCTATTTGCCAGTGCACAGGTGCAGTTTTAAACTGCGCCATGCGAATGACAGATATGCTTTGTACCGGGATATTTTCAATCGCCCCAAACACCTTGGAGGTGAAGGATCCATCTAATGCATGATGAAATTGAAAGTTCTTACTCTGTTTATGTGCTTTACCTTTTTTAATCATCGGGCGTAAAGCAAGTAAAATGAAAGGGGGAAGGGGAGGGGGGTAAAAGATAAAAGCTGGAATTTTGTTTTGATGATTTGTCATTTATTTGAAATGATGTTTTATGTCATATTCATAATGGTCATATTCAACATCTTCCGCATATATTTTTGCAAGCAGAAGCTCGACACAGAAGGATTTACACATGCACAGACTTCGGAGACGTCGAAAATGAATATAATGTGTGTGTGTGTGTGTGTGTGTGTGTGTGTGTGTGTGTGTGTGTGTGTGCGTGCGTGCGTGCGTGCGTGCGTGTGAAAACTCATGCTTTGGCATCGATATTTAAATACGGTGTAGCCTGTTGCTCAGTGTCTGCTTTATAGACCGATGTCTGCAAAGGTAGAGATGGGTCATTGTAGAGATGGGTCATTGCACTCATGCCACCCTGCCTGAAATGCCTTGGCGGCACCCCCACCCCCAGCAGGGTCTCTTGGGGTAAAAACACTCTCACACAACATGGTTGGTGTGTGGTGTGGTCGAAAATGAAAAACTACTTGTTGGACTGCTGCTCCAAATACAAACCAGTACCAGACCCAAACTTACGTAAACAATGGCTAGGTGAAATGACTGCTGCAAATCCGCCAAATATGTCGATAACTGCATGAATAGGAAAAGACGTTAAGGTACCGAATACGGACCCACATAAATATATGGTTCAAGCAGAAACAATGATCTCTCACAATCTCTATGTCATCACCATGTGGTAATTACAGGCCCTTGATGGTACTCGTGATAATTAAGATGTGGATGTGAGTCACAGCGGTTGGAATACAGCGTGCCTTCCGCATGGAGCATTTCAAAGAACACATCTGCCGACAGAGGAATGTGTACAGGTGTCTACCTTGGTCTCGCCCTCAACATGGCTGCCGCCACAAGGGCAAGGGGCAGCCGACCGACCCAAATCAAGGCCGATAAGAAGACTAGACAGAAGACTGACGTGCTGTCGCTGTCTACTGCTAGGGACGTGCAACGCAGATCGCATGGACGGACTATATAAGGCAATGGACTGGTTCCTACCTCGCCTTAGTTCATACAGCGTAGCGTCTGTCGTTGATCCTCTATAGCTTCAAGATGAAGGGACTGTTTGGCTTGCTTCTAGTCCTGCCTGCTGGTAAGGTTTTGTTTGGTTGGTTGGTTTGCTGGTTGTTTATGCTTGTGTGTGTGTGTGTGTGTGTGTGTGTGTGTGTGTGTGAGGAGGGAGAGGGAAGATGCTTGTTTGTATATGTGCTCCCATTTGCTTTGTGGCAGGGGTTTCTGTTTTTACTCTGTCACCACCATCGTTTTCCCATTCATATTATCTCTCTTGTTCTTTAACACTTCAAGATTCCCCTTCCCTCCTCACCCTACTCTGTTATTATATATTAGTATACTTCTTTTCTTAATGCAAATAACTATGATGAAAGACCAACGTTCATCGTTAAAACTTAGAGTGCAGAACTTTCGTTCTCACCAAATGGATGTAATCTTTGGGTATTTCTTTCCGGTTTTCAGTCCCCGTTGTTTTCACAGTGTAAGTCTAGTGCTCTTTCCTGAATTCTCTCTGGTTTGGCCCTCTGCATGGGGCAGATAAATCAGACAGGCCACATGCAGCCCCCTCACCTAGTCCCACTCCCTCACTTTTGCTCCCATTCCTTCCTAATGCCTTCTTCCTAAGACTTCCCCGGGGTGGAGAGGGGGAGGGAGGGGGGGGGGGGGGGGTGTTAAAAATACAGAAGGCTTTTCCTTCCAGTCAATGGACATTACCTTTCTATGTGTAGAAAAAAAAAGATGACTGAACATAATTAGGAAATGTTTTCTTTTTAGCCTCATGTTCTTAAACGCGATCTAAATTTTGTTTGTATTGCAGAAGAAAGGGATTTTAAAAGCAGAAAAAGGTGAATTATAAACTAGACTGTTTTGACGTCGTTCCCCCCCCCCTCTCTCTCTCTCTCTCTCTCTCTGTAAACATTGATGTTTTTTGGGTTACATGATTCACCGTTTTTTTTTGTTTTTTTTGTTTTTTTTTTTATAAAGTTGCGATTGTTGTGAACAGTCGTCGGAATTTACATGGTGGTAGTGTTTGTGGCAGCTTTTACTGATTTGCAGATCACTTCTTCTTCTGTTGCTTCCCTGGTAGTTCCTATTGTTTGCTCGCCTGGGCCACACCTCGTCGGTTTTTTCCCCTGACTTTCTGACAAGCTTTGTGGTACAAAGGAAATCACCAATCCTCCATGCCTCCCTCCTTCCCCTCTCCCTCTTCCTCCTCCATCTCCCTTCCATCGCCTCAGATCATCAGTACAGGACCCACGCTAAACCTCCTTCCGGAAGATAATTTATTGACATGAAAAGATAAAGGGATTAAAGGTAGTGAGGCCATATGAATGGTTAAACACCAGAGCTGCATAAACATTTGGCCCTGTAAGAGAAGATATATTATTAAGAAAAGAAGCTTGACGAATAATTCACAATGCTGCTTTCTGTCAGTACATTGTCTTCTCTTATAAGGCTAAATGGTAATACAGCCAATAGATCTGTTTAAGAAAAAAATCAGAGGACAATAACGCCTATATTCCCATCCCAAAGAGAGTCACCTTTTCTCTGTTTAGGGTCAAGCCAATACATCAGGAGAGTCGAGGATTTGATTTGAAGTGCACGCCAGGATGATGATCGGGGATATTGACTGTCTCTGCAATGCAGGCGACCCTTTCACACTCCTGTTTCGGCATTTGCTCTTTCTGGTTGAACTGTTAAGCTGGCCTAGGGGACAGAATTGTCTTGGACGTGCCCACTAGAGGCATGACAATGGAGGGGTCAAGCTCGCTGAATGCCAGCTCCAACAAGATTTACCTCTATTGCAGACTTCCGAACATTGTTCATAACGGCATATAAGATTTGATCATTTTGGTGAAATCTGTGACACCGGGAAGGGAGCACAAGAGAGAAGGTCATTTCACACGTGCAGGGAAGGAAGCATGAGAGGATATTTCTGAATACGTCAATTCCAATCAGTTTAAAAGGGGGGGAAAAGCATGAAGGAATATCTTTGAACACGTCATTTCAATCTCTAGATGGGAAAGGGAGTATGATGATATACCTTTTCATGCGACGTTTTTGTAAGAGGAACAGGTGTAGAGCGTTGAGTTTGCTGTCAGAAGCTGCGCATTTGAATCCAGCTAGCGCCAAACTTAGGCTGTCCGTCCTAAGGTGAGACTCTTCTCGTGGCACCAGTGAAATGTTATTTATGGCCCCATCCCCTGATCTCCTGGGATGTTATCTGCGTCTGTCGTATCAGCTTCGGAGGGTGTAGACATCGAATCTGAATTTAACAGTGGGACAGGACGGTAATTTTGCCGATGTAGTAGATTCTATAGCAGACACACGAGCGCATTCAATGCAAAGGTACCCGCCCGTCTTGTCAGTTTGAATGTACAAGCATAAGTGGTGAGACATGCGTCCAAGATTCTGAAGTTCACATACCCTAGAGGTTTCAGGTGTGCTTAAGATTCCTCGACTTACTGATCAACACGTAGAACGGATAGGTGAATTCAGATGACTCTTTCCACCAATGGCAAGGAAGATGACAGAATTCGGCGAATCACGTAGCCCGAGATGTGTATTGATTTGCTCAAACAAATGAGTTGCAGATGAAAAACAAAGACGAGGTTTAAAACTGTCTAGTCTTTAATTCGGTTTCTTCCTTTCTAAAATTATGATTCTCCTCGACACAAACAAGATGATGTATAAATGTAGAGGCAAAAAATGACAATCTTCTCTGATTATGGTCAGACACTATCTCTCCATACGCACCAAAGATAGCTGTCCTCTGACAGGCAGGGACAATCGTTGGTATTTTTCCAACACGGGCGGACATGACGTACATTAAACTCCGTCTGACCTGTTCCTCTCACCGCTCGCTGCAATGACACGAAGTCCCCGTTCCGCGCCTTCTGTCATTCATTAAAGTTTCTCAGCTGAATGGCCCCAAGGGCAGTGAACAATTGTAGTAGAGTTTCACCTTGTCTAGGTCACGGCATCAGGGAAGCTCAGCCCCAACCCTCTTCGCCCGCCACATAGACCTTCCTTGAAATGGACCAGGTACCCATTTACGACCAGGGTGGACAGAGAGGGTCATTTACCACCGGGTGGACAGAGAGGGTCATTTACTACGGGGTGGACAGAGAGGGTCATTTACCACCGGGTGGACAGAGAGGGTCATTTACCACCGGAAGGACAGAGATGGTCGATCATTTACCACGGGTGGACAGTGAGGGTCATTTACCACCGGGTGGACAGTGAGGGTCATTTACCACTGGGTGGACAGAGAGGATCATTTACCACTGGGTGGACAGAGAGGGTCATTTACCACTGGGTGGACAGAGAGGATCATTTACCACTGGGTGGACAGAGAGGGTCATTTACCACCGGGTGGACAGAGAGGGTCATTTACCACTGGGTGGACAGAGAGGGTCATTTACCACTGGGTGGACAGAGAGGATCATTTACCACTGGGTGGACAGAGAGGGTCATGTACCACTGGGTGGACAGAGAGGGTCATGTACCACTGGGTGGACAGAGAGGGTCATTTACCACTGGGTGGACAGTGAGGGTCACTTACCACTGGGTGGACAGAGAGGATCATTTACCACTGGGTGGACAGTGAGGGTCACTTACCACTGGGTGGACAGAGAGGGTCATTTACCACTGGGTGGACAGTGAGGGTCACTTACCACTGGGTGGACAGAGAGGGTCATTTACCACTGGGTGGATAGAGAGGGTCACTTACCACTGGGTGGACAGAGAGGATCATTTACCACCGGGTGGACAGTGAGGGTCATTTACCACGGGGTGGACAGAGAGGGTCATTTACCACGGGGTGGACAGAGAGGGTCATTTACCTCCAGGTGGACAGAGAGGGTCATTTACCACCGGGTGGACAGAGAGGGTCATTTACCACCGGGTGGACAGAGAGGGTCATTTACCACCGGGTGGACAGAGGGGTGGACAGAGAGGGTCATTTACCACCGGAAGGACAGAGATGGTCGATCATTTACCACTGGGTGGACAGAGAGGGTCATTTACCACCGGGTGGACAGAGAGGATCATTTAGCACTGGGTGGACAGAGAGGGTCATGTACCACTGGGTGGACAGAGAGGGTCATTTACCACTGGGTGGACAGAGAGGGTCATGTACCACCGGGTGGACAGAGAGGGTCATTCCCCACCGGGTGGACAGAGAGGGTCATTCCCCACCGGGTGGACAGAGAGGATAATTTACCACCAGGTGGACAGTCAGGGTCATTTACCACAGGGTGGACAGTGAGGATCATTTACCACCGGGTGGACAGTGAGGATCATTTACCACCGGGTGGACAGAGAGGGTCATTTACCACTGGGTGGACAGAGGGGGGACAGTGAGGGTCATTTACCACCGGGTGGACAGAGAGGGTCATTTACCACCGGGTGGACAGAGAGGGTCATTTACCACCGGGTGGACAGAGAGGATCATTTACCACGGGTGGACAGTGAGGGTCATTTACCACCGGGTGGACAGAGAGGGTCATTTACCACTGGGTGGACAGAGAGGGTCATTTACCACTGGGTGAACAGAGAGGGTCATTTACCACCGGGTGGACAGAGAGGGTCATTTACCACTGGGTGAACAGAGAGGGTCATTTACCACCAGGTGGACAGAGGGGTGGACAGTGAGGGTCATTTACCACTGGGTGGACAGAGAGGGTCATGTACCACTGGGTGGACAGAGAGGATCATTTACCACTGGGTGGACAGAGAGGGTCATGTACCACTGGGTGGACAGAGGGTCATGTACCACTGGGTGGACAGAGAGGATCATTTACCACTGGGTGGACAGAGGGTCATGTACCACTGGGTGGACAGAGAGGGTCATTTACCACTGGGTGGACAGAGAGGATCATTTACCACCGGGTGGACAGAGAGGGTCATTCACCACCAGGTGGACAGAGAGGGTCATTCACCACCAGGTGGACAGAGAGGGTCATTCACCACCAGGTGGACAGAGAGGATCATTTACTACTGGGTGGACAGAGAGGGTCATTCACCACCAGGTGGACAGAGAGGGTCATTCACCACCAGGTGGACAGAGAGGGTCATTTACCACCGGGTGGACAGAGAGGATCATTCACTACCAGGTGGACAGAGAGGATCATTTACCAATGGGTGGACAGATGATCATTTACCAACGGGTGGACAGGGTCATTAACCACTGGGTGGACAGAGAGGGTCATTTACCACCGGGTGGACAGGGTTATTTACCACCGGGTGGACAGAGAGGATCATTTACCACTGGGTGGACAGAGAGGATCATTTACCACCGGGTGGACAGAGAGGGTCATTTACCATCGGGTGGACAGAGAGGGTCATTTACCATCGGGTGGACAGAGAGGGTCATTTACCATTGGGTGGACAGAGAGGGTCATTCACCGCTGGGTGGACAGAGAGGGTCATTCACTGGGTGGACAGAGAGGGTGTTCAAACCGCTGTCCCACGTTTCCGACGGTGTCTTCTTTTCTTTTTCTTCAGCTGTGTTCGATTTTATTGGTCACGTCAGATCTTCAATGCTGTCGAGACGATGAGTCCCACAGTCTTCTCGAGGTCTTGACGGCTGCCCCAGAGCTGCACCTGCAGCTCTGCACCCTCTGGCCAGGTTCGACGTCGTAGAACATCATGGGTGGATAGTGTTGGAGGATGTGTTCTGGAGTCTGAGATTCAGTTCCACACGGACCTTCCTGGGCTTTCTTAATTAGGTGGCTCAGCAGTCGGCAGTGGCCAGTTCTCAGTCTGAAGAGGATTGTTTGCTGGTATCTCTGGTGTTGATGGATTGGACCAACACCACTGTCTGCACCCAGCCTTCTCTTCCACTGGTTTTGGTACTGGTTGTGGATTATCGTTTTGGTCTCGCTGTAGGTGGGCGGCTGAACTGCTCCATATTGCTACCTGTCTTTGACAGAACGTCAGCCTTCTCATTCTCAGTGATCCCTCGGTGGGGTGGACTCCACTGAGAGTACAATGGTGGGTCGTCTTGAAAGATCATGGAGGGCTCTTTTTTATGTTTTTCAGCTGCAATTCGCTTCTGTTGCTCTGAAGTCCCTGCAGCAGAGATCTGCAGTCAGTGAAGAAAGCAGTCTCGGGTGGTGTGTTGTTTGACTTTTTGAACGCTTGTGCAGCATGAAGCAGAGCTGCTGACTCGGCTCTGCAGTTGAACTTACCGGTGTCAAATCGGCTTGGCTTCTTCTGCTTTTTTGTTTATTTTTTTTTAAAGGGACGTTTCTCTTACAATTGTTTGTATGGTGAAGTGAGACAGAACTGTTGTTCCACAAGTTCGGATTTTGCAGCGTTATTATGTCTGAAACTGGTCAGGGCCTTCGGTCAAAAATTAGCCGCTGAAAGACATTGTGTCTGAAGCAGCTCTACATACAGTAACTTTTCTTCCAGTAATTTTTTTTCTCTTGTTTCTTTTATAATCCCCCCACCCTCCCCCTCTCTCTCCCTCGTTAAAATGATCTCTTTTTTTTTCCTCTTTCTCAGACATCTTTTGGGAACCAGAACCCCTCCTTTAATCATAATTATCTCCCCTGGAAACCAACGCACCCGATTCCAAAGTAAGGTGGTGTCCTGTGGAATCCAGAACCCTCAATTCCAGTTAAAGTAGCCTCCTTTGGATACCAGAGCCCATGATTCCGTATTTCGGTTGTCTCCTTTGGAGGACTAAACCTGTGACAGCCCTCGATTCCAAATCAAAATGGTCTCCTTTAGAAACCAGGGCCCTCGTTTCTGAATTAAAGTCGTCTTTCTCCGGAAGCCAGAGTCTTGTTGATTCCAAATTCAACGTTGTCTCTTCTGGAAACCGGGGCCCCTGATTCCAAATTAAAGAGCAACATCATCGGCAGCATGACGACGCTTGCAGCCTGATTCCAGAAGCGGTTTGTCTTGGCAAGCCAAACCTGATAGAGCCCCTGTCTATCCACATCGGTTTTTTTTTTGCTGGAGTTGTTCCCCACTCGCGGCCGGTAGCATTGCTACACGTGGTGACGAGCAGCAGGGGAGAACCTCTTGACCTATCACATGTGGTATTGCCACAAGATACTAAACATCAGATTCACTGACCACTTCACTAATGAACAAGTGCAACAAACCATCAAGCAGCATGCCGGATATATATCAAGATATACAATATCCTCTTTGCTGTTGTTGTTATGGAGGTTAATGTAAGGATACTGTGGTGTTGCAGCCTGGTGCTTTGACTGCACGGCAGTGAGTGACGGGGTGTACGAGGCGGGGTGCAAGTCCTTCGTCTCCTGTGCAAATGGGGTGGCCACCATCCGGGAGTGTGAGAGGGACCAGGTCTACAACAAAGCCACTGGCTCCTGTGCCGAGTACCCAGTTAACAGGCACTTTTCTGCCCCCCCCCCCCCCCCCCCCCTCCGGCCTCCGTTGCACACACCTCCCACACCACTCTTTTAACGTGTCAGATCGTAGGAAAAGAAATAGTATATGTAGCTCGTGTTGTACTGCATGGTTGAATACCGGTCATACAGCATAACTTTCAATGGCGTGGTTAATTATTCAAAGAAATTCTGGAACAAAGTTATCTAGCCTTACATACATTTGTGTGTATGCATGAACATGCAAGTGCATAAACATACTGGTTGTGTGCAACGTGTGTATGTGCGTGCGTATGTGTGCGAGTGTGTATTTCCAAATGAATATATCAATTTAAACAAACAAACAAACAAACAAAAAACGAATTCTAAATCTTCATTCCAGGAAGATATTTTTTCATGCGCATAAGTTTTCTCCTATCAAATATGCATCCACTTCGTGGTATAATGCTATTATCTGAAACCAGTAAGTCGTTTAAATTAACTCATTTGAAATCTTGTACGTTGACAAAGAGTGATTACTAAACTTTTAAAGATTCTTCCTTTTAAAGCTAGACTCTATTTCAACGAATGTTTATGCTTGCACAATGTAATTAATACATCAGCTCTGAAGTAAATCACCGTTAGCTTTGTCATCCATAGAAACAGACATACATATAAACTGTCTTTTCCTAGACCCGAAATAATCTTAAAAAATCAAGTTTTGAATACTTTGGAGGGATTGCATAGAATAATTTGTCTTCCTCTTTAAAATCATGTTCCTCAAAATAGGAATTTACAAAAGCATCCGATGGAAACTCTATGCAAGTTAAAGGCCACCACCTCCTCTTTCTCTAACTGCATTTGGAACTGATGTTCCAACCATTGTTTCTTACTATTTCATCATGCTGTAATATCAGTAATGTACATGTGTATGGTTGAAGTTATGTGCTTTCAAATTTTGTTTGAAATTTTCCACGTTGCATGATAGATTTTTTTCTTTGTTCTTTTTTTTTAATGAGAGCAAGATGTAAAAAAGCTTGACAGCTTACTCTTCAACCCTCAATAAAGATAAGTTTGACTTGTCTTGACTCAACACATCCAGCTTGTTGTCTATGGTCAAACACATGTAAACTGTGCAGATTTAATTCTAGACTGTGTGTGCACTTTTATATCAGATCAAATTTTTTGCCAACACCAACTCCAGGTAGTGTGTGTGTGTGTGTGTGTGTGTGTGTGTGTGTGTGTGTGCAGTGCGTCGTCTGTGGGCCCTCCCTGTGGCACTCTGAAGGACTGCACTAACGCTGCTGACGGCAAATATGCCGACACTGACCAGCAGTGCCAGACCTATTACACCTGCTCTGGGGGAACCTTCTTTGGACACAACTACTGCGCTGGAGGTCTGCCCGTTTCGTTTGTTTGTTTAGTGAAACCTACTACTGTGTTTGTCTGGAGGTTTAAAGATCGTTTCCTTATTTGTCCAGTTTCAATCATTTATCGAAACATGATGGCTACATTCGTTTGCCATTTAAAACAACATTTGGAACACCTTTGTCAAGTTCTTATCTGATTTGATATGATAGAACGTTTTTTTCTTTTTTTAATGTAAAAATTTGGGTGGTAATTTTTCCACATTTAAAATGACTTTTCAACCACCGTTCTTTCCAATTTTGATGTGATCTGCATGTTCTTATGTTTCATCTGGGATGGTTTTCTGCCAGGTGTCAAGGAAAGCTGGTTTGCACTTCTTTTCTATGAGACAACGATGAAAAGATCCCAGTTACGTTATTCTGGTAATCTAGACAAGACAGTAACAAATTATGAATAATATATTTAAAGATAATTGTAGCTGTATGTTTTTTTTAAATGTTAGAATGCGTTGGTATAATCTGACAACATGTAGGTACGATTTGAGAAGTATGCCAGACAAGCCCTCTGTTTGCAAGTGAAAGTCCTCATCACTGAGGTTGGAGGAGCGAGTGGGTTTGTAGGCACATCTGCCGTACATCTCGCAGAACAGCTCCTCAGTTCTGGGAAGAAGAGGACCAGTGTCCTGAAGAATTAGCCAAGATGAATTCCAGCTGGACTTAGTCAAGAAAGAATAAATGTGTACTTCATGAGGCTTTAAGTTCCCAACTTATAACAAGTGTTTTGCCTGCCAAGTGGTTGAAATCTGTCACACAGTGACTTGGGCTGATGACGCCGGACCATTCTGTGGGTGCAGGTCCCATCCCATGTAATAAAATAAAGCACATACCAGAAGAGCATCCAAAAGTGATACAGTCAAAATCTGTAGCTTGCTTGTAATTTCTAGGGACGTTGGGGTTGAGGGTCTTGGTGAGGCAGCATTAAGGTTATGTGCTTGACTTGAACAAGACAGTTCTTGAGCTAGTAAGGTAAGGTGATATTGCTAGTAGACCAGCCGACCACAAAGAACCATATCAGCGTGGTCACCACATTAGTCAACTCACAAGTCAATATAAAAAAAACCCAAACAAACAAAAAAAAACCCTCATTCACACAACCCTTTAAAACACACCTAAAAATACACAGGAAATTTTGTTAAAAATTTTTCCTCTGTAAAATCTTGGATTAGATGAAAGATGTTAATCTCTTTCAGAAATTCAAAGATCACATCAGGTGGGACATCTCTGAACAAGGTTTTCATGGAGTCCACTGTAAAGTGTTTATGTATCACATCATGCATGTCCGAACGCTCTAAAAGAATATGTTTCACTGAGAGTGGTACATAACATGGAATGCAGCACAGTTCTTCAACTTTTTATTAAAAAGAGAATGGGTGTAAAATGAGTGGCCTGTATGCAAACGGTACAAAACTGTTTCTTCTTTATGGCCACCTTGGGAACATGGTAAAAACTCTTTCAGGTTTGGATGGATTTTAAACAGTTTGCGATCTGTCTGCAAGTTCCATTCCTCTTGCCAGAGGTCTTTGACACAAGCCTGGGAGTTCTTGAGCTGCTGATACAAAATATCGCACTTTAGAAAAACGATTAATTAGCTTGACATGCTTTAACAGTATATTTAGATTAAAGTAGCTTGACATGCTTAAACAGTATATTTAGATTAAAGGGAGTCGACAATTCCAGCTTTTCCTGTGTCACAGGTCTGGTGTTCAACGAGGTCCTGCAGACATGCGACTGGCCTGCCGACACCGACCCACCCTGCGGAACCAAGGGAACTCGGCGACCAACTGCTTCCATGCCAGGATCCGATAATTTTCCTTGCCTGATCAGCGTGACAGCCATGTTACTGATATGCACCATCTGGTCATCATTTCCCCCATCTTCTTTTTCACCTTGTTAAACATTAAATCATTGAATTAAACATCTCATGTGGGCTAAAACTGATGAGAGAATGCGGTGAATCTTGTATGCTAGTTTGTTCTTTAATACTGATTGACGTTTACCGACACACAACCATCATCACAAGTGTATACAGGTGCTGTCAATGGCTAGATGTGTATCGGTTTCATGATTATCTTTTTAAGTTTGAATCAAGAATCTTTCACAATTCCTGTTTAAAACATTTGTCAGATAAATGTGCAGTCTCAGCATTAACACCCTGCATTCATGCAAAACACAAATGCTTGATAATAATGCTTGTGACAGAAAAACAAATGCTTGATATATAATGCTTGTGACAGAAAAACAAATGCTTGATATATAATGCTTGTGACAGAAAAACAAATGCTTGATATATAATGCTTGTTGGCTTTTCAGCATCTTTCATGTGTGGGCTTCCGTCTCCCCCCCCCCCCCCCCCCCCTGTCCTGTCCTTCAACTATTTGAGTCGATAGAAGAGGCGGGAGCGGGGGGCAATTGTCATGACCGAATCATTGAACAAACATTCTCTGTGTGTATGTGTGTGTGTGTGTGAGAGAGAGAGAGAGAGAGAGAGAGAGAGAGAGAGAGAGAAACAGAGAGAGAGAGAGAGAAACTGAGAGAGAGAGAAACTGAGAGAGAGAGAAACAGAGAGAGAGAGAAAGAGAGAGAGGGAGCAGAAGGGTGTCCGTTTCCTTGTTGATTTTCCTCTTTCGCTTCCACCTCAAACTGGTACAGATGTTCACGATTTCTGAGAAGAAAAAAAGCCATGCACTCATTACACTTAGCCAGTAATATTTTGATTTCCAGAGCTATGCAACTAGAAATTTACTGTTGGGAGTATTCACATCTAAGATCAATCTTCCAACCTTTCCATGTTTACAACCGGGGCTGCTTCTCTGGGCTGGCCAGTTTGGGCTGATCTGTGTGACTTCAACTTTGGTGCTCTGCCAAAATGTGTGAAAACAGAGTTTTAGTCTGTATAGAGTGAAATGTAGATCAGTATCATTGTTCTAGTCCGTTAGATTGAAAGAAGTGTTCACAACACCACTGTTCCGATCTGTGGGGACTGAACTGTGCAGTTCCTTACACAACCACCTGAGAACAGAGTTCTGACAACACCTCTTTATTAGATCCTTCATTCAAGTGCAGCAAATTCGTCCATGGCACAGTTTTGCTGCTCTCACCTAGCTCTCTATCAGTGCTACGCTCATTCTGACAGGCACACACAATCAAATCATGCACGCTCTCTCTCTCTTCTTCGTCATACAGTTACTTCCATTCTTAATATCAGCCACCAAATGTCCACACACACCATTTCTACATGACACAAATTTCACAAGTGCAAATTATTCAACAACCCCCCCCCCCCCCCCCCCACCTTCCTCTCCCCCACCTTCCCCATCCTTGGTACGGTCCTTCCACCACAGGCATCCACTGACAGCTTCAATATGCAGTTTCCAGATCCCACCTCACAACACATCAACACCGACACTGACAATAACACTAACTTATACACACAACTGAACCCACGTCTGCCCGCCTGTGTAAGTCTTGCTTCTTGAGCGACGGTCTGCCTGACTGTAGTACACTGTAATGCGGGGCTGCCTGGACTCTGACACCTGTGTTGTGGTTTACGGCACCCAGTCAACCGTGTCTGATGAGCCAGAGCATCATTTTCAAAGTTCCTTGAACTGCATATTTATTAAACATGCCTTAAATAATGAACAAGAAGGGTAACTCTTGCTCCCATGATGAAATAAATACCTGTATTCCACTCTTGCTCCCATGATGAAATAAATACCTGTAATTCCACTCTTGCTCCCATGAGAAATAAATACCTGTAATTCCACTCTTGCTCCCATGATGAAATATTACCTGCAATTCCACTCTTGCTCCCATGATGAAATATATACCTGTAATTCCAAACGAATGCTGCCTATGACACTGAAATCGCCTAGCAGAAATGACAACACAGATGCGCCTCCTTATTTGTTCTGTGCGCTTTGTTTCATTATTTCTCCTGGGTGATTCGGTGTCGTACGCAGCATTCGTTTGGAATCACAGGTATTTATTTCATCATGGCAGCAAGAGTTACCCTTCTTGTTCATTATTTACTGTTCTCTGCCTCATTTCAGATTTCCTTCAATACCCCTTGTCAAACACAAACTTATGTTTCACATATGCATTTCATCATCATGAACTACCTCTTTCTTTCACCGACTACACAGATAAAATTGCTCCGGAAAGACCAGAAAAGCACTGGAACAATGGCACGCTGGTCTGCAACCAACTTGAACCTGCATGACAAAGAAGAAAATAACATGACCGTGTAGCTTCTTCCTGTTTTTAAAGAAAGACAGCTTCTTTCTTTCTTCTCAATCACAGCTCCACTCGCAGTCTCCTCTCTGAGATGAGTTTGGTAGTCCTCTAAAGGTCCCCACTGCTTCCAACGCATCTGGTCCAGCTCTGTCTCTCAGAACGAACGTGAGCCTTCTGGTCAGCAGTCCTTGCTTTTGACAGTCTCTGTATATGTCGCTAAGCACCACCAATGGCAACTCAGCACCCCGACATGTTCATCGTCAAAGGCAGTAAGTGTTAAAGCTCCCTGCGAGTTCTGTTTCAAACTTTTACAGGCTTCTCCCATACCTTGTCTTAATCTTGAAGTGTTTACATGGATAAGGTGAAAAAACCAAAAATCCTGCAAAATTCTTTGATCTTCATTCAGGGCTTTTTTAAAAATTTTTTATCTGCTCCTTTCACTAGACCTTACGAGGAAATCTGAGTGACAATCTCTGGGAAGAAATAATAAACAGAGATCCCATCTGCAGCATACACTTGGTACATGAGAAAGAACACTAACAAGTGAATCCTAAATGAGGCAGGAAATGGTCAACAGTGAACAGCAAACAAGAAAAGACATTCTTGCTCATACCACGACACAATTAGGCAAACGAATACTGCTCATGACACCAATTTGCCCAGCACAAATGAAGAGAAAAAGCACAAAAGAACGAAGAAAAAGATGGCCCTTGTGAGCTTTGAGTCTCCATTTAGGCTAGGCAAATTGGTGCTGTAAGCAGCATTTGTTTGGAGTTAACAGGCATGTAATTATCTCTCTGAGAGCTAGAGTTGCCATTCTTGTTTGTCATCTTCCTAGTCAAATACTGTTGGAAAATCCTCTTTGACAGGTAAACGCTATACACAGTCAGAGGGGGAAAGTTGCACAGTACTATACTTGTAGACAGTCTTCTTGGGAATGACATTCCAGATTCCAAACAATCTGTTGTGACGATGAAAAGACACCATACAGCTCACCAGAACAACTCTGTCAACACATCCAACATCATAGCAAGGCAACATAACAGAGCAATCACAATCAGTCCCAACAGTTCAGGCCAACTAACACATCCACATCCACTTAAAAGCCATTGTGTCACAGGCAAGGTGACAAACACCTGTTGAATACTGTCACACTCACACATGTGAATCATTCACGAACCATGTACTGGCCATTTCAATTGTTCGCCACAGCCGCAAGTCTGACAAATCATCAGAAGTGTCAGAAGGCGGCAACACAGACGGAAGGCGGCAGTGACACAGAAGGCAGAGACACAGACTCTCTGCTCACCTGTTGAAACCTCCTACAGTAAGTTCAGTCCATCAGGTGAGACAGTCACAGGTGACCTTCACTGATCAGAAAACAGTGGTGAAACCTTTAGGCCATGATGGCAAAAATCACCTGGCAATAGCCAGCTGGAAGAAACCAACGCTGATACTACGATCATGCGGTGACAAATGTCAGATCCAGAACTGTCATCTGACACTGACTGATATAGGTAAGACTTATTTTAAAAAGAATTGTTAGCGAGTCCGCCAAACAAATGGAGACAAACATGTTTGTCCCCTTCTGTCACAACTCTGTGATAAAGTCTGTTTCAGTTTGCGCCTGCAGTCAGCTCATTTTGAAACTGAATATATATGACTGTCAGTAACTTAGACCACATCAAGTATGCATTGAAGGCTTCACCACTATGAGGGTTATGCACTGATCCGTGAAGTCCCCCCCCCCCCCCCCCCCCCCCCTACCCTTGCTTCATTCACCACCCACTCCTACACCACCCTAGCCATAGTTTCATCCCCTACAGTGACAGAGTCAACTGTGGGTGACGGCAACGATCCATTAAACAGGAAATGACAGTGGCAGTGTTACTCCAACTGTGGGGGAGACGGTGAGAGAGTCACTAGAGCTGTGGGGTGACGGTGAGTGAATCAGTACAGCTGTGGGGTGACGGTGAGTGAATCAGTACAGCTGTGGGGTGATGGTGAGTGAATCAGTACAGCTGTGGGGTAACGGTGACTGAATCAGTACAGCTGTGGGGTGACGGTGAGTGAATCAGTACAGCTGTGGGGTGACGGTGAGTGAATCAGTAGAGCTGTGGGGTGACGGTGAGTGAATCAGTAGAGCTGTGGGGTGATGGTGAGTGAATCACTACAGCTGTGGGGTGATGGTGAGTGAATCAGTACAGCTGTGGGGTGATGGTGAGGGAATCAGTACAGCTGTGGGGAGGCGGTGAGTGAATCACTGCAGCTGTGGGGTGATGGTGAGTGAATCAGTACAGCTGTGGGGAGACGGTGAGTGAATCACTACAGCTGTGGGGAGATAGTGAGTGAATCAGTACAGCTGTGGGGTGATGGTGAGTGAATCAGAACAGCTGTGGGGAGACGGTGAGTGAATCACTACAGCTGTGGGGAGACGGTGAGTGAATCAGTACAGCTGTGGGGAGACGGTGAGTGAATCAGTACAGCTGTGGGGAGACGGTGAGTGAATCACTACAGCTGTGGGGAGACGGTGAGTGAATCAGTACAGATGTGGGGAGACGGTGAGTGAATCACTACAGCTGTGGGGAGACGGTGAGTGGATCACTACAGCTGTGGGAGACGGTGAGTGAATCAGTACAGCTGTGGGGTGATGGTGAGGGAATCAGTACAGCTGTGGGGTGATGGTAAGTGAATCAGTACAGCTGTGGGGTGATGGTGAGTGAATCAGAACAGCTGTGGGGTGATGGTGAGTGAATCAGTACAGCTGTGGGAGACGGTGAGTGAATCAGTACAGCTGTGGGAGACAGTGAGTGAATCAATACAGCTGTGGGGAGACGGTGAGTGAATCACTACAGCTGTGGGGAGACGGTGAGTGAATCACTACAGCTGTGGGGAGACGGTGAGTGAATCAGTAGAGCTGTGGGGTGACGGTGAGTGAATCAGTACAGCTGTGGGGTGACGGTGAGTGAATCAGTACAGCTGTGGGTGATGGTGAGTGAATCAGTACAGCTGTGGGGTGATGGTGAGTGAATCAGTACAGCTGTGGGGAGACGGTGAGTGAATCAGTAGAGCTGTGGGGTGACGGTGAGTGAATCAGTACAGCTGTGGGTGACTGTGAGTGAATCACTACAGCTGTGGGGTGACGGTGAGTGAATCAGTACAGCTGTGGGGTGACGGTGAGTGAATCAGTACAGCTGTAGGGTGATGGTGAGTGAATCAGTACAGCTGTGGGGTGACGGTGAGTGAATCAGTACAGCTGTGGGTGACGGCGAGTGAATCAGTACTGCTGTGGGGTGATGGTGAGGGAATCAGTACAGCTGTGGGTGACGGTGAGTGAATCAGTACAGCTGTGGGGTGACGGTGAGTGAATCAGTACAGCTGTGGGGTGACGGTGAGTGAATCAGTACAGCTGTGGGGTGATGGTGAGTGAATCACTACAGCTGTGGGTGACTGTGAGTGAATCAGTACAGCTGTGGGGTGATGGTGAGTGAATCACTACAGCTGTGGGGTGACTGTGAGTGAATCAGTACAGCTGTGGGGAGACGGTGAGTGAATCAGTACAGCTGTGGGGTGACGGTGAGTGAATCACTACAGCTGTGGGGAGACGGTGAGTGAATCAGTACAGCTGTGGGGTGACGGTGAGTGAATCAGTACAGCTGTGGGTGACGGTCAGTGAATCAGTACAGCTGTGGGGTGACGGTGAGTGAATCAGTACAGCTGTGGGGTGACGGTAAGTGAATCAGTACAGCTGTGGGTGACTGTGAGTGAATCAGTACAGCTGTGGGGTGACTGTGAGTGAATCAGTACAGCTGTGGGGTGACGGTGAGTGAATCAGTACAGCTGTGGGTGACTGTGAGTGAATCAGTACAGCTGTGGGGTGACGGTGAGTGAATCAGTACAGCTGTGGGGTGATGGTGAGTGAATCAGTACAGCTGTGGGGGTGATGGTGATAGTCAGTACAGCTGTGGGGTGACGGTGACAGTCAGTATAGATGTTGGGTGACAGAATCATATAGCTGTGGGTAATTGAATCAGTACAGCCGTGGGGGTGACGGTGACACAAGCGGAACAGCTGTGGGGTGAGGGTGACTGAATCAGTACAGCTGTGGGGTGACGCTGACAATCAGTACAGCTGTGAGGTGACGGTGACAGAATCAGAACAGCTGTGGGTGACAGCAACAGAGTCTGTGATGAGCTGGAAGGTGTCCTGCACCAGCTGCAGGAGGTGACGACAGTTGGCAGGGGAGGAAGAGCTGTGTCTGGACATCTTCTTCACTTTGCTGGGTATGTCCTCTCGCTTCACTGGCTCTGCAACAGCCAAAACTACCACCATCGACACATTACACAGTTCAACTCCTTACTGTCAACTCCAGACAGTTTCTCATTTATTAGTATAACTTTTTACCATCTCAGGCAATTTTTATTTTCAAAGCGCAGCCTCTGAGCTGAGTGCCCTAAGAGCTCACCATGCCTCTGATCTGAGCTTCTTCTAGTGTGTTAACCAGTTCCAGGTCCACATTATTTAACATTCTTTTTATGATTTCCAGTTTAATGAATGAATATGTGTTGTATTCGATTGGAATATCAACATAAATTTTCTATGAAATAATGCAAACCACTCGATTATTCAAACAAAATAAAAACAATATCATTTCTCGAAAGTGAAAATTTGCTAATAAAGCTAACTCTGTCTAGCTACTGTTAACTTTTTTTCTGTGTTAAGGAGCAAGCAGAAATAATTTAACATGCCATCAACTTTGTATGAGCGCATAACAGATTCTTGGCAAAGATTCTGCATAAAGAAGAACAAAAAGCACACACACGATCATACTAACAGCAAAAAACACACACATGATCATACTAACAGTGAAAAAGAAAAAGAACCAAAAACACACAGAAGATCATAGTAACAGTGAAAAAGAAAAAGAAGAAAACACACACACAGAAGATCATACTAACAGTGAAAAAGAAAAAAAGTAGACATAAAAAGATCTGTCATGGGAGTTCCTGACAAAAGAAAATGCAGCAAAATGCTTAGTGTCAACACACATTGAGATTATTACACCCATACATCTATGGAATGAGACTTAACATCTTTAAAAACAAAAACAAACAACAATTCAACGACCATCGTGCGCCAAATTGGATGAAGACAAGTGACTGCTTGTTCATTTTCGTTGTCCTGAGTGTTGTGTATCTTCCCTGAAGAAGACCTGAGAGGTCGAAACACGTCGTGTTTTGTCTTGTGATTCGTTCGTGTGCGCTATTCGGCGGAGCAATCATAAATACTTTTACAATTTGTTTAGGTATCTGCCTGCAGTCGCCTCACTTTGCAACTAGAACAAACTACAAAATCGTTTCTACCAGAATCACAGAGAGAGAGAAAGAGAGAGAGTAAACCTTCAAAAACAGTCTAATTCCCCCCCCCCCCCAAAATGAACAGGACTATTCCAGGTCCAGGGAACATGCAGTTACCGGAGACGGCAGTGTTGTCATCCACGGCCAGGGTGGAGCGACAGACACGGGCCACCTGGACGAGGAGGGAGGTGACGTCTTCACACAGCGGGGAAAGGCACGGCACATCAGCACCAGCCAGGGCACCGTCTGCAGGAACACCTGGCACCACACGCTGTTCTCGTAGGCTGCAACACACACAGCCACAGGAGGACCAGTCAGCACTCATGGAAGCTTTTCAGATGGTCGCTGGTATGTCGTGGGTTTCATGCCTTGTTTCATCTACCTCGTATGCTATCATTTCTCTTGAAAACGTCTGAACAGTGTCTATATACGCATGCGTGTGTTTCACTACTTCCATGACACGGTTGTTTTAGCGTTCCTTTTAGCATGAATTACTTTAACATGCAGCATATGTAGAATTAAATGTCATTTGTTTTCATGGATTTGGAGAGAAAAGTGTGCTATTATTACGATTACGGGCCACAATTCACAAAGCCGCTACCAACTTCGAAAGTACTCGACGCCAAAAGCTGACTGCCGCCAGGGATCAACGCCACAGAGCAGCAGCAGCAGTGATCACGACAACGGACTTCCAGTGCCCCCACTGTTCCAGACTCTGCGCCTCCAGATTGGGGCTGCAGAGCCACCTCCGCGTACATCGATGAGCTGCAGAAACGCCAACGTCATCTTCGGATCCGAAGGACTACCATCATCATCATCATCATAATTACTATCATTATTACTATCCACACTACATAAGTCGTAGTTACAATTCATTGCCACAGAAACTGTTGTCAGTACACAGGCGCAGGAGCTGTTACCTCTAACCGAAATTTTTTTTTTTTTTTTTTTAGATTTTTTTTTTTCTGTCCCAACCTCTGCGCCACCTCAGAGGCAGTGCACCCACGCCGCTCATTCCGACACCCCGTCCACAACCACAGCCCGGTCGGCCCCACCGCAGCCCCGGAACCGGCAATCCACAGGGAGCAGTCAACGTCAAGTCGTCAAGAGGCAACCCACCGAAGGAGACACTGCACTGCTGCCGAGTCACTTCGGTGGTGTTCAGTGGCGCCTGTTCTGATCTAACATACGCAGGACACCACCTACTAAGCCCCCTACTGACGACAATAATTGCTTAGTCGCGGAGCCGGCCTGAGTGAGCTCTCCCTCCAGAGGGCGCCACCACGTCCGTCCAACGACAGCCCCCATGGACTCGCCGATACCGGTGACCCCGACGGAACCAAACCAAGGCCACAGAAGTGGAGAGGACATCGAAATTGAGGTCACCATGAGAGCAGGGCATGAAGGGCCACAGAATTTGAGACTTTTTTTTTTTTTAATGCTGATCAATGAGAATGAGGATGATTAAGACAGGGTTTATTTTTGTGAAAAATTCCTATGGGTCAATTGACCCACTCTATTAAAAATCAATGGGTCAATCTGAAGATATAATGGGTCATCGGTGGCAGTGACAAACAGTATAAAGGGTAAGGCACAGACAGATATTATTTACATTCAGTCTATAATACACAATGAAAATAAAATAGATGTGTTTTTTTTATTATGTGTCCTTCATTTGTGTATCCAGCAAAGTGTTTACGAGCGTGTGCGTGTGTGTGTGTGTGTGTTTGTGTGTGTGTGTGAAAGAAGAGTATGTTTGGGTGACTGTGTGGGTGTTACATTTTAAGATTTACTAAGGCAAATTACTTGAACAGAAATGGAGATTAGCCTCTGGTACTATCCAGTCCTTCAAAAGTTCTAGTTCTTGATCTTAAGTCTTCTGCTGGTTTCACTCCATTTTCTGACAGCAGCAGAAAAGTCAAAGTCACACATATTACCCCCCTCAATTTTCACTCTCATAAGCTGGTCACATCTATCTGAAGAGAGTCTGTTTCTGAGAGGTGTGAGCGTCACGTTTTGTACACTGAAGGCCCTTTCACAGTCACAGGTATGGATAGGGTGAGTGAGGGCCAGTGAGGCAAGCTGCATGAGATGAGGGCACTGTAGATCTCCTTCTTGCTCCAGATTTGCAAGAGTTCCCCACAAACTGGAGAGAGAGTGTGTGGGGTACATATTGGACTTCACCAGCATCTTGCATCTTTTCCATTCTTCCATCACCTGAGCTGTGGTGCATTGCAGAAATGGGTCTGACTGACACAATTCGCCTCCTGTGCTGATGTGATGCTGAGAAGATGTGTAAAACTCTGCCACAGATTCTATTTCAGCATTGCCCCATGCCTCCAAATCGTTGTCAGAAACAAACTGGAGAGGTCGCATGCCAAGCACTGATAGCTGGAACATTGTCTCTGAGTCAGGGAACCTTGCGTGCATGTTGTCAATCATGGCCTGCATAAACTGCGTTTTCACTCCCTGGAAATGAGAGGCATTCTGTGCAACTCTGTGAGTTTTGAAAAACCCATCTTTCAAGTCCTCTTTCAACTCACTGAAATATGTTGGTTTGCCTTTCTCTACCAAGTCATCCCTCATTTTCTCCAGATCAGAGATGCACATCATCACATTCACCTTGACAACACCAATGTCAATGTCTTTCCTTTGAAAAAACTGACTCAGCCGCATCACTGGCTGCAGCCAGTCCATCATGGCATAGCTGAGTTTGATGAACAGTTCCTGAGCTACTTTCTTTTTCATCCCAGTAGCCTTTGGGTCATTTGCATGGCTTCTGGCATCAAAGAAAGTGAGTAGGGAGTCAAGGGTGCGATAAACTGTTTCCAGAGCTGTGAAGAAAGAAAGCCATCTGACAGCATGCACTTCTTTGTACTTCACAACAGGATCATCCAAAATTTTCTGGATGCTCTCAAGCTGATCACTCTTTGTTGGGGACTTGTGAAAGAAGTAAAAAATGCTTGTGATGGTGTCCTTAAAGTTTTTAATAGCTGGAATGTTCTCAGCAGCCTGTTCAGACACAAGTGCGACTCTGTGTGCACTACAGTGAGTGTTTTTCAAATGAGGATTGACTTCCATCAGCTGACCTGCCAGTCCATTCTTCTTCCCTGTCATTACACTGGCTCCATCTGTTCCTAGTCCAAAAATCTTGGTTACTGGAATTTGTCGCTTGTCAAGTTCTGCTTTGATGGCTTGAAAGATACCTTTTCCAGTTGCATCTGTGATTCTTACATCTGTCAAAAAGAAAGTAGAAGGCTTCATTGACAATGGGTCTACCACTCTGACACTTACAGCCAGCTTGTGATTAACCACAATGTCTGTGCTTTCATCTGTAAACAGTGTAATTACTGGGACTCATTAACCTTTTGAGTGATGTTTTCATCCACAATGTCTGACAACACTTGCAACAATCCATGTGCAGACGTCGTACTTGAATAGTTTGTTTTCTCACCACACTGCAGGTGTTCAATGTGGGGCACATTTAACAGTCTAAGAAATGACAGCAATGACTGGTACTTATGAAGCGGCAGACTTTCTTGACACAGCCAGAATACAGCTTTCATAGCAACTTGAACCGCCTCCTCTTCTTTGGATAACGCTTTTTCTGCAGCCACTGACATCCTCTTTTGCTCATTTGGTGCTGCCATTGCTCGCTGGTGATCGCTGCCAGACACATGTCTGGTCAGTGTGCTCGTTCGGAAGTTATTTGTCCCTTGCGCCATTGTGTTTGTAAATTTCAGCTTCCTACACTGTTTGCAGTGCATAAGACCGATCTCATAACTGAGCCATGGGTAGGAATGGAGCCAGCCAACTTGAAAATGTCGTGTTGCCTGTTCATTTTGTTTCGATGTCGATGGCTGTGCATCACGATCTGAAGCAGCAGACGACTCGGAAACTGAAATCTCTGTTTCACTCGGAGGCCTACTGCTACTCACTGTTTTTTGTGTGAATGCAAATAACGTCCTCTGTCCCTCTTCTGGTCTAGGTTTTTTCTTAGGAGGCATCTTTGACGAACATATGATAATAATATCAACTTTTTCTGAAACTGAAAGCAGCAAACTCTTCCAAGAAAAGGAAAGTGTTCGCTTTCCAAGAACCAAAGAAAACGACAATTTTCATTGGTTGGAACATAAACCTCTGACCAATCATCCGAACGAACACATCTATTCTTAAAGCATTCGTTAAGATAAGTTAGGGTCTTTGTTGCTTGATCGTTTTGTTGAAAGACTACTGCTTTTGAAACACGATGTAGCAATCTATTTATTTAAATTTATGTTAGGCTGGCGCGCGTGCATATAAAAATGATGCGCCCGATGTCCCGCTAGGAGCAAAAGTAATGGGTCAATTTTAGACTGAATGCGTCATTTGGCGCAGGGCGCGCTACAAAAATAAACCCTGATTAAGATGATGCTACGGATTTCCATTTCGGTCTGAGACTACATGACAGGGCTGTACTCTACGCTTCCTTTCATAATATATCCCGGCGTCAACCAGGCCCGAGAGATACAGGCACCTGCAGTGCTGGTCAGGAAATTTGAGCAACACTCTCAGAAATGCATCCATTAAGTGGATGAAACTCGACTGTGTGGTCCCAGTCTTCCCAACTGAGTCCGCAGCAAACTCAACTCTGGGTAGGAGCCGGTCGGGGCAGAAAAACCCACATGACTTCTGATGGGATTCGAACCCACGACCTCCCAGCCGGGAGTCCGCGACAAGTCAGCGAAATTGTTGTCAATACACAGGCACAGGAGTTGTTATTTCTAGACTACCCACTGCCACAGGAACTGTTGTCAATACACAGGCACAGGAGTTGTTATTTCTACCCACTGCCACAGAAACTGTTGTCAATACACAGGCACAGGAGTTGTTATTTCCACCCACTGCCACAGGAAGTGTTGTCAATACACAGGCACAGGAGTTGTTATTTCTACCCACTGCCACAGGAACTGTTGTCAGTACACAGGCACAGGAGTTGTTATCTATACCAACAGCCACAGAAATTGTTGTCAATACACAGGCACAGGAGTTGTTATTTATACCAACAGCCACAAAAATTGTTGTCAATAGACAGGCACAGGAGTTGCTATTTCTACCCACAGCCACAGAAATTGTTGTCAATATACAGGCACAGGAGTTGTTATTTCTACCCACAGCCACAAAAATTGTTGTCAATACACAGGCACAGGAGTTGTTATTTCTACCCAGTCACAGAAATTGCTGTCAGTACACAGGTACAGGAGTTGTAATATTTCTACCCACAGCCACAGGAACTGTTGTCAGTACAAAGGCACAGGAGTTGTTATTTCTACCCACAGCCACAGGAACTGTTGTCAATACACAGGCACAGTTGTTATTTTTACCCACAGCCACAAAAATTGTTGTCAATACACAGGCACAGGAGTTGTTATTTCTACCCACAGCCACAAAAATTGCTGTCAATACATAGGCACAGGAGTTGCAATCATTTCAACACAGAGCCAAGGACTAGTCATTACAATACATGGCCAAAGGAGTTATCATTAGAAACACAACCAGCCACAGAGTTGTCATCATTACAACATCCACCCACAGGATCTTGTCATTATGATAGGAGGCTACAGAAGTTGTCATAATTACAACATAAAGCCACAGAAGTTGTCATTATAACAACATAAAGCTGCAGAAGTTGTCATCATCACCACATACAGCACAGGAGTTTAATCACAACAACATTGGAGCACACAGTACAGAAGTACTTGTCATGACAACACAGTGCCACAGGAGTTGTTGTCACTACAAGAGAGCCTGAGGAGTTGCCATTATCACAACATCAAGCCACAGGACTTGGCCATCATTGTAATGCAAAGCCTCAGAAGAGGTCATGATCACAACATACACCAACAGCAGTTGTCAACATCACAACATACAAACACAGGAGCTGTCATTACAACATACAGTCACAGATGCTGTGATCATTGCCACAAACAGCCACAGGAGTTGTGATCATTACAACATACTGCCACAGGAGTTGTGATCATTACAACATATGGCCATAATAGTTGTAGCCTTACAACATATAGCCACAGGAGTCGTAGTTATGACAACATACAGCCATGGAGATGTCACAATATACAGCCAAGGAGTTGTAGTCGTGACAACTTACAGCCATGGGAGATGTCACAATATACAGCCAAGGAAGATGTCATCACAATATACAGTTATAGGAGACGTCATCACAATATACACAGGGAGTTGTGATTACAAAATAAAACATGTAAGTTGTCACTACTATAACACACAGCCATGGGAGTTGGTAGTCATTACAACAGATACAGGAGTTGTCATTACAACATATAACTATGGAGTTTAATGTCTTCAAAATACAGCTAACAAAGTTGTTATCATTACAACATAAGGCCACCGGAGTTGTCATAACAACATACAGCCATGGGAGTTGTCATGATTACAACATGCAGCCACTGGTGCCTTTACAACATAGTCATGGAGTTGTCATTACAACAAACAGCCATAAACAGTTGCAGTCAATTCAATCATCATCCACAGAAGCTGTGGTAATTATCAACAACAATATTCTCACACAAAAGATTTCTATATTCTAGTGTAAGTTCAACCAATACCATGTAATGGCTTCTCTAATAACTGAATAAGCCATTATGTCTTGTTGCTGGCTCTCCCTAATAACTGAATAAGCCATTATGTCTTGTTGCTGGCTCTCCTAATAACTGAATAAGCCATTATGTCTTGTTGCTGGCTCTCCCAATAACTGAATAAGCCATCATGTCTTGTTGCCGGCTCTCCCCCAATAACTGAATAAGCCATCATGTCTTGTTGCCGGCTCTCCCAAATAACTGAATAAGCCATTATGTCTTGTTGCCGGCTCTCCCTAATAACTGAATAAGCCATTATGTCTTGTTGCTGGCTCTCCCTAATAACTGAATAAGCCATCAATGTCTTGTTGCCGGCTCTCCCTAAAAACTGAATAAGCCATTATGTCTTGTTGCTGGCTCTCCCTAATAACTGAATAAGCCATCATGTCTTGTTGCTGGCTCTCCCAAATAACTGAATAAGCCATCATGTCTTGTTGCCGGCTCTCCCTAACAACTGAATAAGCCATCATGCCTTGTTGTCAGCTCTCCCTAACAACTGAATAAGCCATCATGTCTTGTTGCCGTAGAAGAGACTGGCCACTGAAGACTGAGGAAACCTTGATTCTTGAGGTTCCTCTACCTATGCAGAACGCTTGTTTCTTCTTATCTTGAATGTCAAAAATCATGTCACTACTCTTGATGCCTTGATGTTTGTCCTTTCGCAGTCAAGTTACTGTCATGTCTCATGTTACCTCTGCAGTCCAAGCATCACACTGTCACCTTTCGGAACTCGTGCCATGCAAGCAATGACCATTTCTGGCTGGTCACCAGCCGCCGTGGCGAAGTGGTTAGCGTCACGGACTCCTGGCTGGGAGGTTGTGGGTTCGAATCCCATCAGAGTCATGTGGGTTTTTCTGCCCCGACTGGCTCCTACCCAGAGTTGAGTTCGCTGCGGACTCAGTTGGGAAGACTGGGACCACACAGTCGAGTTTCATCCACTTAATGGATGCGTTTCTGAGTGTTGCTCAAATTTCTTGACCAACACTGCCTGGTTGACGCCGGGATATATTATGAAAGGAAGCGTAGAGTACAGCCCTGTCATGTAGTCTCAGACCGAAATGAAAATCCGTAGCATCATCTTAATCATCCTCATTCCACTGATGAGCATAAAAAAATGTCTCAAATTCTGTGGCCCTTCACGCCCTGCTCTCATGGTGACCTCAATTTCGATGTCCTCTCCATGTCTGTGACTGGGGTCACCGGTATCGGCGAGTCCATTGGGGCTGTCGTTAGACGGACGTGGTGGCGCCCTCCGGAGGGAGAGCTCACTCATGCCGGCTCCGCGACCAAGTAATTATTGTCATCAGTAGGGGCTTAGTAGGTGGTGTCCTGCGTATGTTAGATAAGAACAGGCGCCACTGAACACCACCGAAGTGACTTGGCAGCAGTGCAGTGTCTCCTCCGGTGGGTTGCCTCTTGACGGTTTGACATTGACTGCTCCCTGTGGATTGCTGGTGCCGGGCTGCGGTGGGCCGACTGGGCTGTGGCTGTGGACGGGTGTCTGAATGAGCGGCGTGGGTGCACTGCCTCTGAGGTGGCGCAGAGGTTGGGACAGCAAAAAAAAAAAAAATTTCTGGCTGATCTGAATGCTTGAACAAATACTGATCATCAAAAAAGATTATCTATTTTCCAAAAAGGAACTACAATAAAAAAAATAAAAAAAGAGTAAATACCAAGCATAAAGATATACAATTTGCATGCTATAGGATTTCAGTCAGCCAACATTTGAATGGAGAGGGGGGGGGAGTCACTAATGTAGAAGGAGACGGGCGTTTGGGTGTAGGCGGATGAAACAAAATCTTTCCTGAGGTCTTGGGCATTTGCATTAAACACATACAACATTCATAAGAAAAGAGAGAGGACAGCCAGCAGGTGAAACAAAAACTAATGCAAAGGCCACAACAGACAGGATAGGGGAAAAAAGAATCTGGATCCCAGATTACAGTCGGAGGTGACCACATCAGCCACTAAAGAAACACAGGGTATAGCCTGTACCTGACAGCAAGGTGAACAGGATGTTGATGGCTAGACGAGCTACGTCCATCGTCTTGGTCAAGGCGTACTGTGTGCACAGCTCTCCTAGCAACTGAATGCCAAAGATCTGCCAAACAGGTCAACACAGCCGTCAGTCTGCACATCACCTACACAACACCATGTTACATCTTCTCCTGTCATCAGCGCAAATCTGTAAGAACAGGTTTCAAAATGGAGTGACTGATGGCGGCGAACGAAGCAAAATTTAGAAATAGAGTTTGTTTCTTACCGCCAATGACATTGACAAACAAAGCACATGACAAGACACGATGCATTTCAACCACTTGGGTCTTCTTCAGGCGAAAAAAAAAAATCACATTTAACATTTGGGACAGTACAAACAAAGAACGAAAAATGACTCATCTGTTGTTGTCCATGTGGTGGGGAGAATAGCCGGTAGGCGGAAATGACATGGGGAGATTATGGGAGAGGAAAAGGAGGGGGGGGGGATTGCGTAGGGGGAGGTGTGTGTGTGTGATATGATAGGGTTGTGTGTCTAGTTTATTGGGATGGTGTGATATTTTTGTGACGGTTGTGGTAATGGTGGATTGACAGATGTGTGTGTGTGTGTGTGTGTGTGTGTGCAACACATGATACCCTGTTTTTCATTGATCACTGCTATCTTCTCTCAACAAACATCAGCATATTGATGCCAACACATTATTTCACCTGTTGCAATGAACATCATCCCACAGCATTGTTCACTTTTTTAAACAACACCATTTATATGAACCTCCCACCCCCCCCCCACCCCATAGTGGATGAAGAGATATGACTCTCCTTCTCTTGCCCCCTTCCCTCCCCCCCACAAACACATTACCCTCCCCCCCATTCCCCCCCCCCCTTTTTTTTCCCCACCTCAACCCCCTCCACCCCCCCCCCCCCCCCCCCGATCATACCTTATCACCCATTTATCTTCCATCCCCTTCCCTCCCTAACATTACCCACACACCTTCACAACTACCCACGCATAACTACCACTACCTCTTTCATCACCCAACGAAATCATTTATTTTATTCACCTAAACCTTTTTTTTTTTTATGTTTTTTTTTTCTTTTTCTTTTTTTTCTCCCCTCAGTTTTCCCTCCCCCCCCCCCCCCCCCCCCTTTTCCCCCTTACCATTATTATCAATCCACCATACCACAACCGTCACAAAGATATCACACCATCCCAATAAACAGACACACAACCCTATCATATCACATACACACACCTCCCCCTACGCAACCCCCCCCCCCCCCCCCCTCCTTTTCCTCTCCCATAATCCCCCAGTCATTCCGCCTAACGCTATTCTCCCCACCACATGGGCAACAACAGATGAGTCATTTTCGTTCTTTGTTTGTACTGTCCCAAATGTTAAATGTGATTTATTTTTCGCCTGAAGAAGACCCAAGTGGTTGAAATGCATCGTGTCTTGTCATGTGCTTTGTTTGTCAATGTCATTGCGGTAAGAAACAAACTCTATTTCTAAATTTTGTAAGAACAGACTTGCAGTGTTGTCTCTAACATTTTACAACAAACCATTTTCAATCTTACAAAAGCACTGATGCAAAATGAAGACAGTAAAAATCCTACAGAAGCACTGATGCAGGAGGTGATAAGTTGGTAAAAACAAACCAAAAGAAACTGAACAGAGAAACATACACTTCTCTTTTTTGTTTCCATGATTACTAATGCATCCAGGGTTTGCATTTAGTCAAACAAACAAAACGAAAAAAAAAGAAGGTAAGATTTAATGAAGCATGACCATTTCCGGAGTTGAAACTTGCTGACAATTGAAAATGAACATCCACGGGCCTTATCGACAACTATCCAACCTACATGTTCCTGTACTTCACCCTACAATCTACCTGTTCCTGTACTTGACCCAACAACCTACCTGTTCCTGTACTTGACCCAATAACCTACCTGTTCCTGTACTGACCCAACAACCTACCTGTTCCTGTACTTGACCCAACAATCTACCTGTTCCTGTACTTGACCCACCTGTTCCTGTACTTGACCCAACAACCTACTGTTCCTGTACTTGACCCACAATCTACCTGTTCCTGTACTTGACCCCACAATCTACCTGTTCCTGTACTTGACCCAACAACCTACCTGTTCCTGTACTTGACCCCACAATCTACCTGTTCCTGTACTTGACCCAATAACCTACCTGTTCCTGTACTTGACCCAACAACCTACCTTTCCTGTACTTGACCCCACAATCTACCTGTTCCTGTACTTGACCCAACAACCTACCTGTTCCTGTACTTGACCCCACAATCTACCTGTTCCTGTACTTGACCCAACAACTACCTGTTCCTGCACTTGACACACCCCTCGCAATCCTACGTGTCCCTCTACCAGACTCACAATCTACCTGTTCCTCTACATGATCTCAAAACCTACCTGCTTCTCTGCATGAACCAACACCCGATCTATTCCTCCACCCGATCTTGAAACCTACCTTTTGGCGTCATATACTGTACCATGTCAGACCATAGCATTCACGGCAGTTAGTCAGCTCTGCCAGGCCGAGATTTTTTTGTTGCTAATGCAGTAATAAGACCATCACGTGACGCCCAGACTACTTCCGCCAGGGAAGAAGCCGGTGTACACTTCCTGTTCCTCATTAACGAGGCCTCCTGCCTAACAAGGACAGGTTTTTTTGCTCTGTCTCGCCTATACTTCTGTCTTTGTAGAGATTGCTTGTGTGCTTGCCTTCGTTGCTTTTTCTATTGTGGCTTACGTTAGACCATGGTACCATTGCCGCGTGAGGCTCATGGATGGCGTTTTATTTCATTTTTCACGCTCTAACGGCGTGACTGCTCACGATTTCTCTTCACTCCATTGTTCTCCATTCGGCCCTTACTCACCCCCTAACGCGTCCTCCCTGATCTCTTCCCATTTCAATTGTTCTACTACTCCAGATCGTCTTTCTTACGATCGCTCGTTGAGTTCGGTCGATCGGGTTTGTACACACAAATACCATCAAACATGATGGCTGATTTTAAGGAAGAGAAGATGAAGAAGAAGAAGACTTCGCCTTACAATGACGTTTAGGGCTAACTCAGCAGCGCATTGCCAACATCTAGAAGTTTATCTTGTGATAAGCGCTGCACCTGAATCTGGCGTCAAATCTGGTGAGGTAAAAAATAAACAAAAGTTTTACATCAAGCTGGTGACGTAAAGATGAATAATTTCAAAGCTAGAGGCTAATCTCCCGTCTCTCATTATGACAGTAAATAAGCATTGGTTATCCGAGATCCTCTACTCAGATTTCCCTCTACCGAGTCGCCTTTCGGCCTCCTCGTATATCTCAGCGCGCTAGTCTATTTGCTCTCGCGCCCATTGCTTCTCTTTCGACGACCGTACCCTCACCGTCAATCGACCCGCCATCTTGGATTTTCCACTGCGGTCGGCGTCTTCTTCATATTGCCTCACCGCATGGTGCCCATTTTCGATCGCACATGCTTGCCGTACGGGGATTTCCCCAGGCCACATTTATTTGTACCCAATATGGCACTCTATGTATTCTTACTACAGGTAGATTGAGTGACTGTACGATCTCTTCATCTGCCTACTGGTCGCATTTATTTGTACCAAATTTATCACTGGTAGATCGATGGTCCTTACGATCTCCTCATCTACTAACTGGTGCACATTTATTAGTACCTCCTTAGCATTTTTACAAGGTACACCAGGGTATTTACTCTTGCGCGCCATTGCGCGTCACTCTCGACGATCGATCCCTTCCCGTCAATCGATCCGCCATCTTCGATTGTGCCACGCCGGTTGCCGTCTCCGCCATGTTGCCTGACCTCACACACCTTGTTTGGCGGTACGCGCTTCCCCGGGCGCATTTTCCTGTACCTTATTTATCATTATTACAGGTAGAGAGAGTGTCTTGCGATCTCTTGATCTACCAACTTGTGCACACTTATTAGTACCCCCATTAGTAACATTATCCGTTCCTCATTTATCATTACTACTGGTAGATCGGGTGCTCTATGATCTCTTGATCTACCAACGTGTGCACATTTATTACTACCCCATGTATCATTGTTACAAGGTAGATCGAGAGTCTTTGGCCTGCCGTCCAAGCCAGATCAGTCTTGTGCTCTGTCTCGCCTTTTCTTTGCTGTGTGTTTGTCTTTGCTATATTAAGATAGCCTTGTGTTTGCTTCTTTGCTTGTTTTGTGTTTTATTTATTCGATCACATGTTTCTCGCGTTTGTGCTTTCTTCTCGGCACTCGCGATTTCATTTTCATTTACCGCACTCTCAGTGCCCCTCACGGGTGGTTCGAGCTCTTTTCTATCCCTCGATCCACCTCTTTGTCTCCTCTTTGCGATCGTGCGTTCCGTGATTGTCTCGCCACCAGTGCCCAACATGGTGAAGGACATTAACGGTCAAGCCGCTCCTCTGTTCGGGAGTCGCTCTCTTGCCCCGAGGACCCGCGTGTCGATTCCAGGGGATAATCCGCTCGCACCTATGATGAGCGCACGGCCGGTGTGGAGGAGGGTTCCGCGCAGGGGACGCGCGACCATCGTTATGATACCTCCTCTGCCCGTCCGGCGGACACATGATCGTTGCGTTCGGAAGCGAACAGGAAATCGGCTGTTATTGCCAACTGTTTTTCTTTCGACACTGTCTAGAAATCCAAAGGCAAGGCTCCCCTGAAAGGACCTGCCCGTTCAAAATCTTCACGCTCCCTGGCCAAATCGCCTGTTCGCCTTCGGTCGCACACGGAGACTCTCTCCTATCAGGCTGCGTCCCGCGACCCTCGGGCCCCGGGGAACCTTACCGAGGCGCGGACTGGCACGGGGGACGACTCACGGCCGAATCACCGCCCGTCACTCGATCAGATGAGACTCGTGGCGTTAGCTTGCCCCCTACTACCGTCACGCTGTCCCATCACGCTCTCCTCAACCGTGTCTGAGTGCAGCCACCACTCGGACACGAGGAGCGTCATCACTCCGGTGGAGGAGTTGTGGGCAGTCTTTGGTGGGTCTCCCCCACTGACCACAACTCCGGGACAGGGACGCAGGCATCGACTAGGTCGGATCTGCGCCCTCACCCCCGACGGTCGAACCACCCCGATCGACTGTCGCACTTTCCCCTAGGGTACAGGACGTTGGGAGCAGACTTCTTTCGCTCCCCTATTGGGCAACGTCCGCAGTCCCGTTCCTCCGGGGGGAGGATCGACCAGCGGACTAGGGGTAACCTTTTGTCCCTTGAGGTGGACTCGTCACCGCAGCCTTCCCAGTCCACTTCCACGCGGCCAGGGGCTCGGCTACCATGCCACCCACTGGCCACCCTGCCATGCAGGGGCCAGCATGGACCGCACCCGGGAGACGCAGAGGCAGTGCTCTCCCCCGGGCGGGTACGAGACAGCTCGCCTTCCCCGCTACCCACCCCATGGTGCCCCAGGTTACCCGGGTCCCAGAGGAAACCCTGCCCCAGGGCCGTCACAGCCCTGCGTACTCCCCGGGGACCGGTGGCTCCATGCCCCCGAGAGGAACCATTGGCTTAGGGCTGACACCCATTCTGACTCCATCTCCGGTCGCATGTGGCATCCGGCCTCTTTCAGCTGGATCGACCTGGGTCCCCCTCCCTCTCGGGCGCCGTCCGATCGGCGATCCCCTAGTCTGCTGCCGAGTATGGAGCCACCAGGGACCCGTCCTCGTATTCCCCCACTACCCAACGAGGCGGGACCCCCACGCACCCCTGTCCTGCCCCCTGAAGGTGGATCTGAACATCCCCTCAGAAACACTGACCCACAGCTTGAGGACGGGTTTCGAGGACTCCCTCCCCCAGTCTGGTGACTTTTTCCATCTTGGAAAGCTGGCGCCCTGATCTTGTTGTTAAGGAATCCCCTCCCTCTGACAACATTTCCTCCTTTAGCCATTACGCCGGGTCCCCCCCCCCCCTGCCCAGCGATCACGGCCAAGGATAGTCGCCCCCCAGACCCTCATCCCTTTGTGGGACAGATCGGCATCTTTCGCCAGGGTGCACAGGCCGTCCTCCGCCGGGATTGACTTCTTGTCAGCCCCTAACGCGGCCCCAGTAGGAGTTTTTCCTCAAGGACTGCGGCAGGGCCCCCACGTCTTCTCCCTCTTCTCTGCCAATCCAGTCACCAGGGATATTGCCATTTCCCCTGCCGACTGCCGCTCACTCCCAACCTTACCCCTCCCACAGACGGCACTGCCTCAGTGTCTTCAGATGCTGACGACACTGAGACAGACTCTAGCCTGTTTGGCGACACCCTGATGCGCTTTCTTATTCACAAGATATCGCATCACCTTTGACCGCGGCGGACAGCGCAGCCAGGAGTCACTTTAATTGCCTGTTGGCAGTGAGAGATGCTGTACTATCACAGGCCAATCTCTCAGCCCGTGCTGTCACGGTCCAACCTCTCCAGGCGCTCAAGTCGGCCTTGCGGTGCATCCCTGGGCAGGACCAGTCGCTGTTCGCGGCTATTCGACTGCGACACCAGGAGACTGACTCCCGCTCAAACCCTATCCCAGGCAGTCACCTGCCCACACCGCACGCCCGCCAAACGCCCTAATATTTCCTCTACGCCGAAACCGAAACCTCCCCAGCAGCATTTTCGGTTCGGCCAGCAGACACGGTCCCGGAGGTAACTGGGGGAGTCGCCCATGGGGACTCCATCCTTATACTCCTATTTCAAAGACCCTACCTACGTCTCGTCTGGCAAGATGGGAGTTCCAGTAGAACTGGAAGCAGTCTGTACTTGCACTGAAATCTGCTCGCAATGGGTTCCGACAAATGGCCCTAGCCTACCAGACGACGCTCGCCTTGAAGTATTGATTTTCTCAAGGTCTCGTCCTAGTTTCCCATAGTCTCGTTTCGCGTGAAGACGTGATACTTGCTTCCGCCATTTCCCGTCGGTGCTCAAGGCAATCAATATGTCAGGAAAGTGTGCATTTCAGGACCTGGGGTCAAGGTAAGCAGTACTGGTTGCTAAGGATCCCCAAAACAACATTACGTTCTATGTTCAGTGTGCAAAAGATCGCCTCATTTGGCATCTATGGGCTCAAAAACAACACACTCATGCTGACTATGGCCACACAAGCGCATGGCTCAGTATCTTTATACACGCGCGTTCGTGTTCCAGTCTTTTCAAACGGACGGGTAGGGACAGTGACACTAGTTCAACCTCTACACTACCCCTCCAACTTGGGCTTCCCCCTTTTTGAGAACCCTCATACCTCGGGAGTGTGGGACGCACAGTGCGGGACGCTAAGTCGGCCCGTCTCCACATCAACGTCCCTAAGTGGAAGCGGGCAGGCTTGCCCTCCCCCGCTCCCAACCCCAGGTCTCGCACCGACTTGTTCTCCTGCCCACGGACAACACTTCGGTGCCTTGTTATGTAAGGGGGGAGGGGGGGGGAAGGGGCTCGCTCCCTCAGCCTCTCCCTCTGAATCGAGGCCCCCTTCTCTGTTGCCGTGCGGGATTCACCCTCTGTGCGACACGCATAGCGGGGCCCCTCCTCCTCACTGAAGGGACCCTCAGCAGGCTAACCCTCAGCCCAGTGGGGAACAGTGTTCAGGCCAAGGGTCGCTCAACCCCCCCCCCCCCCCCCCCCCCCCCCCCCCCCCCAGGTCTGTCCTCATAACATACGCCTTCCCTCCATTTCCAATCCCCCACAGGGTGAGCCCTTTTCCAAGGGGAGAGATGGCCTCCTGGGCTCAACTCTCTTCCTCCATCTGGCCTTCCAATTTTCAGATAGGTAGTTCCTATCTCTCCTATCTTCTTGGTTTGGCTCTCAGCTGGCTCCATTCGGGGCTACTGGGAACCCCGTGCCCCAGGCTCTCCTCCCAGTCCTCTCTAGATGCTTCCAAGATGGGCAGACCAGCCTATGCCCAGTCGTGTGAGGATCTCCCCGTCTTATCTCCCCGGTCCATGAGGGCAGGGTGCTGGCCACTTCCACAGCGATCCAGCGCTGTCCTCTTGCACCACATCCTGGAGGCAGCCTACTGGCATCCGGAAAATCCCTTCATAAACCTTTACTTTAGGGATGTCCGCATGCCCAGGGCTGATGGTTCTAGGGACTTCTTTTGCGGCTAACGCATCCATATCCATTCCTCTGCTAACCCCAAGAACCATTAGGGCACTAAGCCCTCCTCTGATTCCTTTGAATTCTGCTATGGTCTGACATGGTACAGTAGATGACGCCAAAATGGGGAGTTTGTATTATACTCCCTGTTTGGCTAGTATACTTACCATGTCAGACTCCAATGCCCACCCTACCTTCCTCTCTAGCGCTATGGTTCTCGGGGTTACCTTGCGCATAGGCCTCGTTGAATGAGGAACAGGAAGTTTACACCGGCTTCTTCCCTGGCGGAAGTAGTCTGGGCGTCACGTGATGGTCTTATTACTGCATTAGCCACAAAAAATCTCGGTCTGGCAGAGCTGACTAACTGCCGTGAATGCTATGGTCTGACATGGTAAGTATACTAGCCAAACAGGGAGTATAATACAAACTCCCCATGTTTCTTTACCCGATTCCACACCTACCTGTTTCTCCACCTGTGGCTGACCCAGGAGTTCTGGATGAAGTCCAGGCATATATGCATGGAAGGCACACCCGCCACCATTGGTGCTAGTAATTCACTCGCATAACCCTGAACACACACACAAACACCTCTCTTAGGATACAGTCATGTCAAAATCACACATATGGATTGTTCTTTTAGGATATATATGGACAGTTCTTTTAGGATATGCATGGATACCCGTAGTTCATCACACATATGGATCGTTCTTTTAGGATATATATGGACAGTTCTTTTAGGATATGCATGGATACCCGTAGTTCTTCTAGGATATATTTGGATAGTTCTTTTAGGGTTATATAAACAGCCCTTTGTGGTCAGCTGAGCTATAAGGAACATTACCTTACCTTAGGATACAACCTTGTAACTATCACACACATGGACAGTTCTCTTTGGAAACAGTCCTGTCAACATCATACACAAGGTGAGGCCAAGATAGTTCTTGAGTCCAGCCACATCAACATCACACACATGGACAGATCTTTTAGGATACAGTGTGACACGTTTGCACATCTGTCCGGGGTGAGACACATAACCGGCAAAAATTTTTGTTCTCAGATGGCTGTTATGTGGACATTTGAACAAGAAATTATACTCATTTGTTGTTTATAGGGAGAAAACCAATCCTAAACTGTGTAAAAGCGACCCTAAAGCAAAAAATATCTATGCTTCTTAAGTACAACTCTTTTTTTCTTTTTGTTTTCTTGTTGTTGTTGTTGGTTTTTTTTAATCCACCATTATCATTGTTGTAATTATCATCATTATTTCATTGTATACAGCCCTGAGGCCTATATACAAATTAATGACTTTGAAAATCTACATTTCTTTGGACATAGCCATGGCAACATCACACACACATGGGTGCCAGTGATTAAGGGCATGTAAATCTGAAACTTAATCTGAAGCAAAAGTCAAATCTGAAACTTTAAACGTCTGGGGATTCTAATTTTTTAAAAATAAAAAAGGGCAATTTGTATCCTTTGATCAGTCATTGCTACATATATATATATATATATATATATATATATTATATATTCCGCCATACTGGGGGTAAGAAATGTGTGTGGTCGACAAATCAGAAAAAGTAAAAAGGAATTCGAACAAAAGTTAGCAAGAGAATGCAAAACTAATCCAAAAGCTTTTTGGAAATATGTGCAGTCAAAGACAAAGGCAAGAGTAGGAATCAGTCCTTTGAAATCACAAGATGGAAATATAGAGACAAAGGATGTGGATAAAGCTGAGATTCTAAACACTTTTTTGCTAGTGTTTTTACACGAGAGGATAAAAGGGACATACCAGATGTAATACCAAAATGTAAATCAAATGATAAAGCTGTCTATGATGTAATTATTACCCCGGAACTGGTTAAAAAGAAACTTGATAATCTAAATCCGAATAAAGCGCAAGGACCTGATGCTATTCCATCTCGCGTTTTAAAAGAACTAAGCACAGAACTAGCAGAGCCTCTTAGTATCCTTTTTAACAAATCTATAGAGCAAGGAACTCTACCTCGAGACTGGAAAACAGCAACAGTAATACTATTTTCAAAAAGGGAACAAGAACTGACCCTGGAAACTACAGACCTGTAAGCTTGACAAGTGTGACTTGTAAGGTACTGGAGTCAATCGTAAGAGATGTTATTGTTGATCATATGATGAAAAATGAGTTGTATGCCAAATGTCAGCATGGTTTTCGTCAAAGTAGATCTTGTATTACACAGTTGCTTGAGGTAATGGAAGACTTTACTAAGTTAATTGATAGTGGAGATAGCATTGATGTTTTGTACCTGGACTTTCGTAAGGCCTTCGATTCGGTCCCACATGCCAGACTACTTAGTAAACTCAAATCGTATGGTATACTGGGAAAAGTTTTAGATTGGATTGAAGACTTCTTGAGAGATAGAGTTCAGAATGTTAGAGTTGGATCTTCTGTTTCTAGTAATGCTAATGTCATCAGTGGAATCCCCCAAGGCAGCATACTGGGACCTATATTATTTACTATATTTATAAATGACTTATCAGACGGGTTAAAAAGCACATGCAAGATTTTTGCTGATGATACTAAGTTGTACAGTTCACCATCCAAACACCTTACAATGCAAAATGACATTGAGCTACTCATAAATTGGTCTAACTCATGGAATTTGTACTTCAATGCATCCAAATGCAAAGTATTACATATTGGCAAAAGAAACCCTAAATTAAATTACAGTATGAAAATTGGGGATCAAGAAGTTCAAATAACGTGCTGTGAAGAGGAAAAAGACTTGGGAGTAACATTTGATGAAAACTTACTCTTTGACAGACACATTGCACAGACCGTCAAGAAAGCCGTGCAGATGATTGGTATCATTAAGAGAACTTTTACATGCTTGGACAGAGATACCTTTCTTAGACTATACAAGGCAATGGTGAGATCGATTCTTGAATATGGCAATGTGATATGGTCTCCAAGACTAAAAAGGCAGTCAATAGAAATAGAAAAGGTGCAGAGAAGAGCAACTAAGTTAATACCGGACATTGCTGATTATCCATATGAAGACAGATTAAGGTACCTAAGGTTACCATCCCTCAAAGCTAGAAGGATAAGAGGAGATCTGATCCAAACTTATAAAATTTTTAATAACCTAGATGTATTGATCAAGCATGTTTTTTTGAACCTGCACTAACCAACATAACCGTAACAGTTGTGACAAAATACAAATACAGCAAGTTAATACTAATATAAGGAAACATTTCTTCAGCCAGAGGATAGCACCAATTTGGAATAAACTAACTCCGAACATCAAACGTGCACCAAATATTAACTCTTTTAAAAATCTTATCGATAAGCATGAAATAATAACAGACATCATGTTCGACTTTGATGGTCGAAAATAAAAACTGGGCTCGCTGTCGACCTGACCAATGACAGAGCATATAAAGAAGGGGCATATAAAGCCGAGAGGCTATGATGAAACAATCATCGCCCCTAAATCTGAACCTGAACCTGAACCTGAAACTGACTGGATAGGGGTACACAAAATGCTACAAACTGCATGTAATGGCCACATTCCATGTATGTCCCAGGCACAACTGCTTCCAAAACTTCTTTAAGATAACGCTGACAGAGCAACCTTGTCAGCAGAAAGTCGCTTGGACAAATCAACCAGGGCCTGACTCAACGAAAGTGGTAAACAATGTTCAGCTAAAAAACAACACAGCACAGACTTCAGTTCAGCCGTCCCTCGCTTACACTCGATTTGGTGGAGGTTGTTTTTGTTGCACCGTCGAGGGTACACGTTTGTCTGACTGATTTCAAGTTTGCTGCATGCTGTGAATCGTCAGCATGGGAAGAAAGTGCCTTCTTTCCTCGGTTGGAATAAAGGAGCGTTTTACCACACGGGACACAGAAACACGTGCCCGCGACTGGCACTTTTTGACACCATTCTCCGAATTTCACACCACTGTCATTTTTTTCCTCTAGCCAGGCCCATCTCCACTTATTTTTCACATCCTTTTCAAGTTCACTCACATCACAACCCCTTTCGACAAACTTCATATTTCCGCGATCTTGACAAACTTATACCAGTTTTTATTCAGCTTTCTCAGACCATGCCGCTGCATTCCGTGATCCACAAGACTGGCGTCTTTCTACCGCATACTGATAAAGTCGATGACATTATTTCCGCTAAGAACGTGTTTTCGCTGACTTTCCGTTTTCGCTTCACTTGCAGTGTAAAGAGACAATGTAAGGGAGAACACTCTATCCATCCTCGTCGGGATTCCGACCCGATTTACTCGTCGGAGACATTCGCTTCGGACGGTTTTCTTTCCGATCGGAATGAGATCGGAACGCTACGCGATTTTTGCTTAAAATCGGAAAGCAACATTTTCAAAAATTCGCAAATCGGATTTCCGATCTGAATCGGAGATCTGGCACCCCTGCACACATGGACAGATCCCTTGGGATGCAGCCATGTCATCATCATACACATATGGGCAGTTCTAGTAAGATACATGCACATCAACATTATACAAATGGACAGCTGTCTCAACATATATCTATTTCAACATCACACACATGGACACTGACTTAAGATACAGCCATGTCTACATCGCACACACATGGATGGATGTCATCAGAAAAAAAAAAAGTCAACATCACTACTACAGAGTTTGACATCTTAGGATAAAACCATGTCAATATCACACAGTGACAGAGCTGTCCTAGAAAACACCCATGGCAACATCACACATACATATGGACAGCTGTCCTAGGACACAGCCATGGCAACATCACACATACATATGGACAGCTGTCCTAGAGAACACCCATGGCAACATCACACATACATATGGACAGCTGTCCTTGGACACACCCATGTCAACATCACACATACATATGGACAGCTGTCCTAGGGCACAGCCATGTCAACATCACACATACATATGGACAGCTGTCCTTGGACACAGCCATGGCAACATCACACATACATATGGACAGCTGTCCTAGGACACAGCCATGTCAACATCACACATACATATGGACAGCTGTCCTAGGACACAGCCATGTCAACATCACACATACATATGGACAGCTGTCCTAGGACACAGCCATGTCAACATCACACATACATATGGACAGCTGTGCTAGGACACAGCCATGTTAATGCTGTGTAATGCTGCAGTCTGTTTCATTTACCTAAATAAAAAATCCACAGATCTACTCACGTGTTTTCTCATTCTTCTACCGATTGTTCCCCTGCCCAAGCCATTTCAAATACAAATCTTGTGTTTTTAAAAGTATGATAATGAATATAAATATATCAAACATACAACAGAAACCAATAGCATAAGTCTGGCAAAAAACCCACAAAGAAACCCTATTTCACGCAAAAAGATAAAACTTCTAATTCAAAAGATTTAAACATGCTGATGAGAGAGCCTGCAATTTTTACCTGTCAAGGAATTGTAAATTTATGTCTTAAGTAAAAGTTTACACTAAACCACAGACACACACAAACACAGATATGCATGTGTGTGCACTTGCGCTCATGCACACGCTTATAACACATACACACAGACATAGAGTTTTGTAGAGAAAAAGTTCATCCGTGGCAATCAAACAAATTACCACTTAAACTGGATTATAAAACAGAGACTCACATGAAACAATTCCAACATATCAACCTGACATAAGACTTCTCTGGAAGATATTAATTGAATATGCTGCAACCCTCACACCACCTATACCCCTTTATGAAAAAAAAAAGTCTCTGTGTTCCATTGAATGTCTACATTCAACAACTGCCCTCTCCTTTTCTTAGGCACCTACACACTGTGGCCATTCTTTAGCTCTCAAACACCACACAGCTTTGAAAGTTTCCACTCAAAATCACTCTTCTCAACAACCTCCATGTACCAGTCTACTGCAAAAAAAGTTGCCACCTTTTTGAACCAATCTCCCAAATCCCACTGACTAGGCCTGTCATGTTCACCTCTATCTATGGGGGAGACAGGGATCTTAACTCATTGCAGACTAACTTTCTGCCACAACCGTGACACGCTGAGACGCACTATTTTCGGTATTTTTACAAAAAATATACAGACAGAACCAAACCGAATACAACAATAAATATTATGTTTTTGAAAACTTCAAATCATGTTCTTTTAGAAAAAAAATACTACAGTCCTGTGCTCAGTACACACTTCACTCGCCACTGGTTTGAAAAGTGTAGGCAAACAGCTATCAGCAAAAACTTTTTCTCCACGTAAGTATGGATGAAAAATCAATATGATCATAACTGTAGTCAACACTATGTGTAGCAAACACATAAAAACAATGTATCTTCCACACACACAGCTGTGTGCATGGTCTAAACCTCAAACAGAGAGCTGCTGTCACATATTTGAAGAAAAAATGCAAAAATTTCATCATTTGGTATGTGCAACTCACCATCGTCAATCATATCCTCTCTGTCCGATTCGGCAAGTTCGGAAAACAGTTCGGAAAAGTTCCACAAGTTCGGAAAACAGTTCCAGTTCTTCATTTGATCGTTCTTCCATTATTCTTTCAATTACTTCTTGAAATAAGATGTTTCTGTTCGCTACGACTCGCTGACGCGTCGGTGCCGACAACATGATGAACACGGGCAGCCAGAGTTATCTTCAGCTATCCCATAATATGAGCGAAAAAGTAGAATCAAACGCGAGATAATATACCAAGGGAGAGTACCACCTAATAGAGGAGATCCTCAGCTTTCTGTAGATACCACGATTGTTTCCTTAGACCGCATAGCTGCATGCGAAAATTCGAGTAGATCGTCGATCACCTGGCCGGCGACGTGTCTGTGCAAAGCACTCAACCCGTCGTCGGCCAGGTGATCGACGAGGCGGGAATGAGTTAATTCAGGTCCTTGCAAGAGTTTCAAACTCATAGTCATACTGAGACAGTGGACCAGGTGTAGCAGCTTCAGAGAAACACACACCTACAGAGAAGACCAGTCTGATGTGAAAGGAGTTGTAGCTCACCTGGAAATGAAGCAGTTTGGCCAGACTGGGGTCATTTATGAAGGCCTGGTGGATGAAGGACAGAACGGCACAGCGCACCTCTCGCAGACAGCTCAACTCTCCTTCCTGTTTTTCCTGCCAGTTATCATCACCACCATTACGCCAGTGTCACTACAAAGCTTCAGTGCCATTCTACCAGTGAAACAACACGTCATCACCGCCATTACACCCGTGTCACAACAGGTCATCATCATCATTACACCAGTGTCAAAACATGACATCACTGCCATTACACCAGTGACACGTGTCAGCACTGAAACGTCATTAGTGCCATTATCCCAACAACACAACATGTCATCACAGTCATTCAGTCAAATGAGTCACAATCAAACAGTTCTGTCCAACTCCTGACATCACATGTTTCATGACAGCTGGAAAAAAAAATCAAAATATAACAAAGCGAGACTGAAACAATATAAAAGATATGGCAGAGATATCTGAATTCAGAACCATTCACAATTCGAGCATTCATCCTTCAGTTGAGCTCAGAAAATACTCCAGCAAGGAATCCAAATTAACACGGGAAAATACATTTTTAGCGACTCGATTCACCACAGTGAATATTCACTTGGTCTCAACACATTTTTTCCCCCACAACTCTAAAACTACTCAAGCGTACTTGCATGACGGTTGAACATCCATGGATACACACTGCTGAATGTGATCCAACTTCCTTATCAGTATTAAACATTTGATTGGATTTGCTAATGAGAGCTAGCTATCAATTCAGCTCTTATTCTTTACTTCAATTCAGTTTGGTCTCTTCCATAGTTGGTTATGAGCACACACATGCGCACAATGTTTGAGTTACAACTTCCCACTTGCCATCAAGTTTGTCCACCTGTGAAAAAAAGGTGCTCAATTTATTTTCAGGATTTTTTTTTTTCAGTAACATGTTATCTCCAGCCGTAACACTCCAAGCAGCCCTTGACTTTTATGTTTTCCCATACAAATACAGCTATTTTGGGACAAAAGGCATCACTAGGCTCCAAATACCTTGCTCTGAAAATGTTCCTAAATTTGCAGCAGTTGGCAAATATGATACCCCCCCCAAAAAAAAAACGTCGACCAGCCGCCATGGCGAAATGGTTAGCATCGTGGACTTCCGCCTGGGAGGTTGTGGGTTCAATTCCTATCAAAGTCATGTGGGATTTTTATGCCCTGACTGGCTCATACCCATTTGAGTTTGCTACGGGCTCAGTTGAGAAGACTGGGACCCCACAGTCAAGTTTCATCCATTTAATGGATGCATCTCTCAGAGTGTTGCTAAATTCCATGACCAACACTGCAGGTGTCTGTATCTTTTGGGCCTGGTTGATGCTGGGAAATATTATGAGAGTCAAGGGTGGAATACAGCCCTGTCCAGAACTCTCAGACCGGAATGGAAATCAGTAGCATCATCTTCATCGATCAGCATTAAAAAAAGATATAAAATGTTCAAATTCTGTGGCTCTTCATGCCCTTCCCTCATGGTGACCTCAGTTTCGACATCCTCTCCACGTCTGTGGCCTTGGTTTGATTCCATCGGGGTCACTGGTATCGGCAAGTTCATGAGGGCTGTCGCTGGACGGACGTGGTGGTGCTCTCCAGAGAGAGAGCTTATTTATGCCGGCTCCGTGACTAAGCAATTATTGTCGTCTGTAGGGGCTTAACAGGTGGTGTCCTGCATATGTTGGATCAGAACAGGCGCCACTGAACACCATCAAAGTGACTCGACAGCAGTGCAGTGTCTCCTCCGGCGGGTTGCCTCTTGACGACTTGACTCTGCTCCCAGTGGATTGTTGATGCTGGGGCTGCGGCGGGATGGGCCGGGCTGTGGCTGTGGACAGGAGGATTAAAGTGAGCAGCATGGGTGCAATGCCACTGAGGTGGCAAGAAGATCCGATAGAAAGAAAAAAAACAAATCTGATAGAAAGAAAAAAAACAAACATATGAATAGCCGGAGGTCTTCAGGCAGACTGCTGCCACATGCGGCATACCTTCTCCTGTGGCAGGGGCAGGCAGACTTCCAGAAGAAGCTGCAGACAGGCACTTTCCTGGGCAGCCACCAATGCATTCTTCAGCTCCATGCGATCCTTCTCCACCTGCATGGTACCACACCTTTAGCACAGCTGACAATCGTAGGCAACTTCAACACACATATGCTGCATACCAACATAAGTTAACTAAAAGTTAACCTCAGATACAACTTTTAAAATGGTTCAGTTCAAAAGGTGGAAATGAAAGAACACATACAGTCACCATTTGTGACAACTTGATGTTTTTCCTTATGTATGATTTATGGAAGATAGCTTGCAGGTGATCAGTTGGGATTTGTTCCCTTCTTGCTTTTGCCTTTCCCTCGCCATTGAAGACATTGTACTGTGCATTTGATCACCAATTCAACGTGAAGCAAAAGCATTTCCTTTACACAAACAAAATTGAGCCACAAATTTGCTATCACTGTCAAATTGTTTCTGATGTTGCATAATACAAGTAAGTGACCCAGGTAGCCACATCAATCCTTTGTCAAACGCAGAACTGTGATAAAAACAGGCACAGCAGTTGTCCTGCTCACCAGACTTTTGCGTGCTGCACCTAATCAGTTTCGATTGGAAAGACGGTGCAGTCAAGAAAAACAACAACTGCTTACATAATAATCTTAACTCGCACACTGATCACTGCATGGTCAAGGAATCTGGTTTTCACCTTTTAACATTTGCCAATGACTGTTAAAATAGCCCCTACAAACTGAAAATGAAGAGTGAGGGAACTCTTTCAACATTTATGAGATGGGAAGCCCTGATGTAATTGTAAAATACAAAAACATCACACAGATCATAATCAGCACTCGCCTGTATCATTATTTTATAATCTCAACATTTGATTTATCAATGTCATACACTCTGTAAACTTGTATGCACAATTAAAATTGCATTAAAAAAAACAACAACCAGAGAGATACAGAGGACAAGGGGAGTTCTGACACACATCAAATCACAGCAAGATAAGGGGGCCGGATAGCTCAGTTGGTAGAGCGCCGGACTCGTGATCCTGGGGTTGCGGGTTCGAATTTCGGTATAGGGGGATTTTTCCCTCGGAGTTAACATTGGTTCTGACTCCATTCCCCATATAGTCCTTCGAATGAGACTATAAACCGAGGTTCCGTGTGTGAACGCACGCATGACATCTTGCACACACGTAAAATCCCATCACCAACTTTCGGAAGAGAAGGCCAGTTTGGCCGTTGGTATGGATGACACGTGACACATAGCATGCACCTTCCCCGAAGATGGAGTATGGCTGCCTTAATGGCGGGATAAAAAAGGGTCATACACACAAAACTCCACTGCCTGGCTATACAGGGAGTGTCCGCAGGAGTATCAGCCTGCGTACGCAGAAAGAAAAGAAAAAGAACAGCAAGATTAAAAAAAAAGGAAAGAGATGAAACCAGCTGAGCATGCCGACCTTAGCAGCATTTTCTGTGCTGGTGGTGGCGGCCATGATGGCTGTGTTAGTGGTGACCTGCTGATGAAGGTAGACTCGCGAGGCCTGGATGTAGGCCGACAACACTCGCAGTACTATGGCCAGTATAGGGGCACATCTGCAAGTGTACAATGTGCTCATGTCAGTTTCTACAATACAATGGCCACTATAGGGGCATATCTGTAGGTATATAACGTGCTTATGTCAGTTTCTACAATACTATGGCCACTATAGGGGCATATCTGTAGGTATATAACGTGCTTATGTCAGTTTCTACAATACTATGGCCACTATAGGGGCATATCTGTAGGTATATAACGTGCTTATGTCAGTTTCTACAATACTATGGCCACTATAGGGGCATATCTGTAGGTATATAACGTGCTTATGTCAGTTTCTACAATACTATGGCCACTATAGGGGCATATTTGTAGGTATATAACGTGCTTATGTCAGTTTCTACAATACTATGGCCACTATAGGGGCATATCTGTTGGTATATAACGTGCTTATGTCAGTTTCTACAATACTATGGCCACTATAGGGGCATATTTGTAGGTATATAACGTGCTTATGTCAGTTTCTACAATACTATGGCCACTATAGGGGCATATCTGTAGGTATATAACGTGCTTATGTCAGTTTCTACAATACTATGGCCACTATAGGGGCATATCTGTAGGTATATAACGTGCTTATGTCAGTTTCTATAATACTATGGTCAGTATAGGGGGCATCTGTTATATACAATGTACTCATGTCAATTTCTACAACACTGTGGCCAGTACAGGTGGACATCTGTAGGTGTACAATGTGTTTGTGCAGTTACTACAATACTATGGCCGGTATTGGGGGGCATCTGTAGGTATACATTGTGCTCATGTCAATTTCTACAACATTTTGGTCAGTATAGGGGGACATTTGTAGGTGTACAATGTGCTTGTGTCAGTTTCTACAAAACTATGGCTGGTACAGAGGGACGTCTGTATGTATACATTGCGCTTATGTCCATTTCTACAATACTATGGCCAGTACAGATAAACATATGTAGGTGTACAATGTGTTTATGTCAGTTTCTACAATACTATGGCCAGTATAGCTAAACATCTGTAGGCGTACAATGTGTTCAGGTCAGTTTCTACAATTCTATGGCCAGTATAGACAGACATCTGTATGTATACACTGTGCTCATGTCAATTTCTACAATACTATGGCCAGTACAGGGGGACATCTGTAGATATACATGGTACTCTTGTCAACTTTCTACAATACTATGTTCAGTATAGGACATCTGTACTCTTGTCAACTTTCTACAATACTATGTTCAGTATAGGACATCTGTATATATCATTGGGATCACACCAATTTCCACCACACTACGCCAGTATAGGGGACCCTCCGCAGGTTTAAAACGTGTATTCATGTCAATTTTTGCAACACTATGGCCGGTATTGAGGGAGACGAGGGGGGTGCAGGGGAAGGGGCTTCAGCAGCCATACATTGTGCTCATATCTGCCAGTTTCTACCACACTATGGCCAGTATAGGTAGATATTTGTAGGTATACATTGTGACATGTCAATTTCTACAGTACTATGGCTAGGGGTGGGAATCTGTAGGTACAAATCGCATTCATGTTAATATTCACAACACTATGGCCAGTATAGAGGAGTGCATCAGCCATCTGTACATGTACACTGTGCTCATGTCAATTTAATCACTGTGGCCAGTATAGGGAGGCAATTGCAAGTATACATTATCCTCAAGTAAATTCATTCAACACTAGAGAGGCGTCTGGTAGACAGTAGGCATACCCTGTCCTCATGTAAATTTAAACAACAACACAACTGCCAGTGTAGAGGGGGGGGGGGGGGGGGGGGGGGGGGGGGGGGGGGGGGGGGGCATTTATAAGCATATTACTGTCCTCATGTAGATTTCCTCAGCACTTATGGTCAGCATTAGGGGCCATTTGCAGCCATATGTCGTGCTCATATATAATATCCAACACTATGGCCAGTAATGGAGGAGGATGGGGGGGGGGGGGGGGGGGGGGGGGATGTGGCTCCACACCAAAATTAATGTGCCAATGCCTTGCTTAAGGAATCGAGTATTTACAGACTGGCACAAATAGATTGTTTTCAGTATCTTTTTGGTGTGTCTGAAAGTTGATTCCCCTCATTTTCTTTCACATGGCCAACAAGGTGCAAGCCAGGTGGCTCCAAGCAGACAGCTCAAAATCAAAGGAATGGGGCTATCTAGCGTCTTCCACCTGGCGCAAGGATAGGGTCACGGATGAGTGCAAAGGCCTGAAATGTGACCTCAACTAAAGTGAAGATCATGTATGTGAAGATTGGTTGTGATTTCATTGGTGGAAATCCCCCAAAACAAGGGAAAAAAATTGGTGGGGAGTTGTTCTTTTGATCAATTCTTTTGATCAATCATCAGTTTAACATTAAATGTCGGCTCAAACTTATGGTAAGCCTCTTACATGGGACTATATAGAGTTTTAGTACAAAACTCTGACTGTGGTGTGTGGCCCGTCTTCACTCACCTGAAGACGCGCTCGTCACATCTGAGCACCACCAGCGGGTCCACCACCACATCTTGCTCAGAAAAACCTTCTTTCTTCAGCAGCCCTCGCTGCTTACTCTGCAAGGCATTCACCGTTGCCAGGCGTAAACTGCAACCACATCATTTACACATCTTGGCCCATGCGCATGTTACGACTTAAGGTTCATGTAGTTTTTACATAATCTCCAATCACACGGCTCCTCCTATTTTGTCTGTTTGGAGCATTTTCCTTCTGCTGGCTTTGAAGTTTGTTGAAGAAACGGAGAAAAGAGAACCAAACTATGGTAATCAGACAGAATCTGGAATGGGGCAGGAGATACTAAAGCCATCAACAAAGCTGCTCCAAGGTCGAAATCATTCAATTATCCCTTGCCTCGTGTTCTTTTCCAGTCAAGGCTTTGCTTTTCACACGCACCCATCATTTCCCTCAACGTGGGAGTGGTCACCTCAGCACAGGAACACACACCCACCTTCTCGGGGTCAGGGCATGACACCGAAACCACACGCGCTGTGCCAGGTCAAGTACTTTGCGCGGCACGTCGTTGCGCAGCAGGAGAGGGAGGGAGGAGACGAGGGTGTCGCCCCACTTGTGCACAGCCCTGGCCGGCAGCTGGAGCACTGAAGTCAGCTGGGAAACAGCCAGGCCTGGCTTCTCCACCACACTGACCATGGCTGGGACAGTCACCAAACTCAGACTTAGAACTGAATGTCGTGACAACATCAACAGAGGTCGTCCATCATTTAAGTCATACAGGCAGTAATGTCAGCTGTACATTGTGTCTCTAAGTTCCACAGGCAGTAATGCCAACTGCACATTGTGTCTTTAAGTTCAACAGGCTGTAATGTCAACTGTACATTGTGTCTCTAAGTTCAACAGGCTGTAATGTCAACTGTACATTGTGTCTCTAAGTTCAACAGGCTGTAATGTCAACTGTACATTGTGTCTTTAAGTTCAACAGGCTGTAATGTCAACTGTACATTGTGTCTCTAAGTTCCACAGGCTGTACTGTCCACTGTACATTGTGTCTTTAAGTTCCACAGACTGTAATGTCAACTGCACATTGTGTCTCTAAGTTCAACAGGCTGTAATGCCGACTGTACATTGTGTCTCTAAGTTCAACAGGCTGTAATGTCAACTGTACATTGTGTCTCTAAGTTCAACAGGCCGTAATGTCAACTGTACATTGTGTCTCTAAGTTCAACAGGCTGTAATGTCCACTGTACATTGTGTCTTTAAGTTCCACGCTCTAATGTCAACTGTACATTGTGTCTTTAAGTTCAACAGGCTGTAATGTCAACTGTACATTGTGTCTCTAAGTTCAACAGGGTGTAATGTCAACTGTACATTGTGTCTCTAGGTTCAACAGACTGTAATGTCAACTGTACATTGTGTCTCTAAGTTCAACAGGCTGTAATGTCAACTGTACATTGTGTCTCTAAGTTCAACAGGCTGTAATACCGACTGTACATTGTGTCTCTAAGTTCAACAGTCTGTAATGTCAACTGTACATTGTGTCTCTAAGTTCAACAGGCTGTAATACCGACTGTACATTGTGTCTCTAAGTTCAACAGGCTGTAATGCCAACTGTACATTGTGTCTTTAAGTTCAACAGGCTGTAATGTCAACTATGCATTGTGTCTCTAAGTTCAACAGGCTGTAATGTCAACTGTGCATTGTGTCTTTAAGTTCAACAGGCTGTAATGTCAACTATGCATTGTGTCTCTAAGTTCAACAGGCTGTAATGTCCACTGTACATTGTGTCTCTAAGTTCAACAGGCTGTAATGTCAACTATGCATTGTGTCTCTAAGTTCAACAGGCTGTAATGTCCACTGTACATTGTGTCTCTAAGTTCAACAGGCTGTAATGCCAACTGTACATTGTGTCTCTAAGTTCAACAGGCTGTAATGTCAACTATGCATTGTGTCTCTAAGTTCAACAGGCTGTAATGTCCACTGTACATTGTGTCTTTAAGTTCAACAGGCTGTAATGTCAACTGTACATTGTGTCTTTAAGTTTAACAGACTGTAATGTCAACTGTACATTGTGTCTTTAAGTTCAACAGGCTGTAATGTCAACTGTACATTGTGTCTTTAAGTTCAACAGGCTGTAATGTCCACTGTACATTGTGTCTTTAAGTTCAACAGGCTGTAATGTCAACTGTACATTGTGTCTTTAAGTTCAACAGGCTGTAATGTCAACTGTACATTGTGTCTTTAAGTTCAACAGGCTGTAATGTCAACTGTACATTGTGTCTTTAAGTTCCACGCTCTAATGTCAACTGTACATTGTGTCTCCAAGTTCAACAGGCTGTAATGTCAACTGTACATTGTGTCTCTAAGTTCAACAGGCTGTATATAAGGTACAAGCATTTGACTGCAATGTTCATGAAGACCTAGTTCTGAAGGTTCCACCTGACGCGATTTTTTCTTTTAACAGGAAAAAGTATTTCCCATTTGATATGACTGATATGAGGACCGCACTACAAAAATTTGTTTTAGGTTGGTCTTTGAGTTTCAGAATTTTTTCTTTTTCAGTTGTCCTATATTCTACGCCACCTCAGTGGCACTGCACCCAAGCTGCTCATTCCAACTCCTCATCCACAGCCACAGCCTGACCATCCTGCTGCAATCCTGGCAACAGCAGTCCACAGGGAGCAGCCCCATGAAACTGCCGATCAACCCCACGCCACAGATGTGGACAGGACATCGAAACTGAGGTCACCATGACAGCACGGCATGAAGGACAACAGAATTTAAGACTTTTTTTTTTAACGCTGATCGATGAGAATGAGGACGATGAAGATGATATAACGGATTTTCATTCTGGTGTAAGACTGTACGACAGGACTGCACTTTACACTTACTTTCATAATATATCCTGGCGTCAACCAGGCCCAGGAGACACTGACAACTGCAGCGTGGGTCAGGAAATTTGAGCGACACTCTCAGAAACTCACCCATGAAGTGAATTAAACTCTACCGTGTGGTCCAGTCTTCCCAATTGAGTCTGTAACAAACTCAACTCTGGGTAGGAGCTGGTCGGGGCACAAAAATCCCTCACAGCTCTGATGGAAATAGAACCCATGACCTCCCAGCTGGGAGTCCGCAATTACGCCAGCATGGACCAGCCGCTGTGGCGAAGTGGTTAGCGTCGCGGACTCCCGGCTGGGAGGTCGTGGGTTCGAATCCCATCAGAGTCATGTGGGTTTTTCTGCCCCGACCGGCTCCTACCCAGAGTTGAGTTTGCTGCAGACTCAGTTGGGAAGACTGGGACCCCCAGTCGAGTTTCATCCACTTAGTGGATGCGTTTCTGAGAGTGTTGCTCGGGTTTCATGACCAACACTGCAGGTGCCTGTATCTCTCGGGCCTGGTTGACGCCGGGATATATTATGAAAGGAAGCGTAGAGTACAGCCCTGTCATGTGGTCTCAGACCGAAATGGAAGTCTGTGGCGTCATCTTGGTCATCCTCATCCTCATCAATCAGCATTAAAAAAAAAAAAAAAAAAGTTTATAAAAAAAAATTAAAAAAAAAAAAAATTACGCCAGCATGGCGGCTGGTGAGTTTCAGGAATTTACTTTGTTTTGGATTATAACATTTTTTTTTTCTTTTTAACTAATACAGTTTGGTTTTTCATTGGCTTTCACCCTCGATATGATTTTCTTGGTCAGCTGATGTACAACCAGCACTCGTCAAGTTATCTACAGTATGAACGTGTTTATACAATGCCTCCATTTACAGTCATTCCAAATCTAGCATGAGGATCCAGCCCCAGTCATCCTAGTGATGTTTTCTGGCTGGCTGTTTGCAAAAAGCGAACTTCAGCTATGCTGTATTGTTACGTCTGCTCTAAACTTTGTTCTGCAATTTCATGGCTTTAATTGAACTTCTGAAGCCATATTACAGTTAAGCAATGCTTTAATAAAATGCTGTACAAAGACACTCAAAGATTGTCAATCAAATGTACTAACTACAGTTGTTAAACACAGACTTATACTGCAGAACTTAAACACAGCTCTGTGTCTACCATCCCTCCAGGCAGTTATAAGACAAGAAAAGATACTCAGTCACATTTTGCTGTGGTGCTTAAATATATCCATGGATAAATCAATCCTTGAAAATAATTCCTAAACGTTTTCTTCTTTTTTTTCAATAGCATCTTTTTTAAATAATCAAATATCAGAGTTTACAAGTGCGTTGAAAGAGGACAGTGCCCTGGATATTTCAACACAACATTGGCACATCTGTCAGTCATACACATACTATGCATAGAGTTTTAACTTGACAACATGGGAAAAGGAATATTAATAATAAGAATCGCCAAACATGAGCATGGCCACAATCTTGTCTCCCTATGTGTTACACGAATACTGAAACTTTAAAATGCCACATTGCTGAATATTTCAAGTTACCTGCATGTAAATGATAGTGAATTTCATGACAATTTCAAAGGCAGACCCCAAACTTCCAAATCCGACTTTAAAGTTTTGAAGCTGATAAGGCCCTGCAGATAACATCAATATCACAAGATCTGAAGATAACAAACGGGGTTTAAAAGTCACGCCAATCAAATGAAAACACTTAACATTTCCAAATTTTTTTGGAGACAGCTTTGACCTGCAATCACCATTAAAGGACACAAGTTATCTAAGCAAACATACACTGATCTGGCGGCTGGTCAATGACACTAGATTTGTGCTTTTCTGACAAATTTTTGGGGAGGTAATGGTTTCTATGTGACCACTTACAAAAATGTATAAATCAGTCATTCAATAAGGTACTTTTATGAATCACAGAGAACACACTTTGATACTTTTTTCCTACATAAATGAAAAAACAAACAAACCCAGTGCTTAAAGGCTTTCAGCAAAGTCAAGAAAATTGATGAAAACAGATTAGAATCATCATGTAACACACTGGTGGCTAAAAATAATGTTTTCTGAACCTCATCGCAACTGATAAAAGCATAATAAAATGAAAAAGGTTACTGGTGCATCTATGGTTCTTGAATATTATTTCTGGGCAAGCCTTCAATGATTAAAATGATTTATTTTTAGGAGATTTTTAACTTTAGATTGGGCAAGTCAGTAATACAAAGGTCTTCTTCACGTCTAGCTGTGGAACTACAAGACATATGCCAACTAGTAATCCTTGAAGGCCGCCCTTAATCATACATGTAACTGTGGACCTACCATCCTTGAAGGCGGCATGACTAAGAGGGACACCAGAAGACGTGGGGGGCGCCATAGCCAGGAGGTGGGAGGAGGAGGAGGAGGCGGTGGGGTTTACAGACATGCTGTCCTCCATCCAGTCCTCCACCAGGCACAGGTGGGGGTAGTGTGTCACCAGTAACCTGACACACACATGTCATATAATGTTATGCACGGTGAGGGCAGACTAGTGTGTCACCAGTATAGTGTGTCACCAGTATAGTGTGTCACCAGTGCAGTGTGTCACCAGTAACCTGACACACACATGTTATATAATATATTATGCATGGTGAGGGCAGACTAGTGTGTCACAGTATAGTGTGTCACCAGTATAGTGTGTCACCAGTAACCTGACACACACACATGTTATATATTATGCATGGTGAGGGCATACTAGTGTGTCACCAGTGTAGTGTGTTACCAGTAACCTGACACACACATGTTATATAATGTTATGCACGGTGAGGGCAGACTAGTGTGTCACCAGTATAGTGTGTCACCAGTAACCTGACACACACATGTTATATAATGTTATGCACGGTGAGGGCAGACTGGTGTGTCACCAATATAGTGTGTCATCAGTAACTTGACACACACATGTTATATAATGTTATGCAAGGTGAGGGCAGACTGGTGTGTCACCAGTATAGTGTGTCATCAGTAACTTGACACACACATGTTATCATATATTATGGATGGTGACAGCAGACTACTGTGTCACCAGTAACCTGACACACACATGTTATCATGTATTATGTATGGTGAGGGTAGACTAGTGTGTCACCAGTAACCTGACACACACATGTTATATAATATATTATGTATGGCGAGAGCAGACTAGTGTGTCACCAGTATAGTGTGTCACCAGTAACCTGACACACACGTTATAATATATTATGTACAGTGAGAGCAAACTAATGTGTCACCAGTAACCTGACAAACACACGTTATCATACATTACATATGGTGGGAGTAGACTAGTGTGTCACCAGAAACCTAACACACACATGTTATATACATTATATATGGTGAGAGTAGACTAGTGTGTCACCAGTAACCTGACACACACATATTATATACATTACATATGGTGAGAGTAGACTAGTGTGTCACCAGTAACCTGACACACACATATTACACACATTATGTATGGTGAGAGTAGACTACTGTGTCACCAGTAACCTGACACACACATATTATATACATTATGTATGGTGAGAGTAGACTACTGTGTCACCAGTAACCTGACACGCACATATTATATACATTATGTATGGTGAGAGTAGACTACTGTGTCACCAGTAACCTGACACGCACATATTATATACATTATGTATGGTGAGAGTAGACTAGTGTGTCCACAGTAACCTGACACCCACATGTCATCATACATTACATAGGGTGAAGACAGACTACTGTGGCACCAGTAACCCGACCACGGCTGTTCCTTTCCTTCCAGACTGAAACATTTAGTCCCGCTGTGCGTGACCCGCTGACCCTGACCGTTTTCAGCGATGCTAGGCGTGCCGTGCTCACACAGTTTGGCTCCCTTCCTTATTTGAGACATGTAGCAGAGAGCTGTGCTTGTGACTACTTTTGTTTGTTTTCCAAACTTCGGATACAACTAAATCCCGGATGTTTTGTTTCATTTCGGGTTGCCTGAGGATTATGTGAAGTGAGCTTGTGTCTGTGTGTGTTTTATAACAGGATTCAATACTTTAAAGTGTGGTTTTGTGTGTATAGTTTGACGTAAGTGACCCATCAGTTGTACAATGGCGTCTCAGCAGTCAGTGGTAAGTGAGCACGACTACAGTCAGCACTGTGTTCGACTGAATTCTATGTGTCGACTTTGTGGAGAACGCGTGTTACGAAAGGAGAAAGATAGACGGTTTGGTGTGAGATTATGTAAAACCTATGCGACAGAACTCTCGCGTTGTTACAATTTAGACATTTTGAATGATGAAGAGGGCAAGCAGTCTACAGCAATTTGTATGAAATGTTACCAAAAACTCATGAAGCTGAAACACGCTAGCAAACCTGTCCGACCGCAAAATTACGATCGACCGTGTTGCACTTGATATTAAGAAAATGTCAGAAATCTGGACAACTTTCGATCCAGAGCTGCCAATCAGTCAGTGCAAAGCATGCAGTCACTTTCAATCACAAAACAAAGGTGGTTGTCCCCAAAACCGAGAGTAGTGGCCGTGAAGAGATCCGCACAACAAACTTTTGATCCCGCCGACTTGCCAGTTGATGAAAGTGTGTCAACGTCATTTTGTCAATCTACGTCAACCCCAGTTAAAAAACCGAAAACACTCTGCACACAAACATCACCAATCCCACCGAAAACGCCGCAAGTCAGTGATGTAGCTCTATCGCCTTTCCGACATCGGAAAAATAAAGTGATCTATTTAGACTCGGATGATGAGGATATTGATAAACCACTCACTGATGAAGAAGAAAAATTTAGACCTTGTAAAAGAGACAAGTGCACAAAACTTGTGCCAAATTAATGTGTGATCAGTGGACAATTGTGTGCCAAATTAACGCGTGACCAGTGGACAATTGTGGCATAGGCAGTGTGATTAAGATGTGCATGGCTCTGGACAACATGAAGGAATCCCATATATGAGTATTAGCATGGTGTGTGTGTGTGTGTGTGTGTGTGTGTGTGTGTGTGTGTTTCTGTCTGTGTCTGTGACTGTGTGTGTGTGCGAGTGTGTGTGTGTGTGTGTGTGTGTGTGTGTGTGTGTGTGTGTGTGAGAGAGAGAGAGAGAGAGAGAGAGAGAGAGGAGAGAGAGAGAGAGTGGTGTGTGTGTGTGTGGTGTGTGTGTGTGTGTGTGTGTGTGTGTGTGTGTGCGCGCAA
>CM031621.1:26823919-26853919 GCA_018398815.1 Conus ventricosus
GTATAAGTATTATATTCTTCACGACAACAACGAATTGTCAAACTGACAACCCCTTTTTAACGGCCGCGCAGCAATGCCGAAAACATAGCTGCTGGACTTGTTGTGTGCACGGCTGACAGGCAGCGCTGTGTACAGCGCAGAAAGCTAGGGGGTAGGGAGCCGCCTGCAGTAAACACTGCCTTCCCTGACCTTGGCAAGTGCAGCAGCCGGAGAGGTGTTAACTCCCTTGCTTCGCTGAACACTAAAGAACTCGCTCTGAACAGCCGTGCGACACACGCACGTTACACACATTACGTAGGGTGAAGACAGGCTAGTGTCTCACCAGTAGCCTGACACATGCATGTTACATACATTACGTAGAGTGAAGACAGGCTAGTGTCTCACCAGTAGCCTGACACACGCACTTACATACATTACGTAGAGTGAAGACAGGCTAGAGTCTCACCAGTAGCTGACACGCACATACTATACACATTATGCACGGTGAAGGCAGACTAGTGTGTCACCAGTAATCTGACACACACATACTATACACTTTATGCATGGTGAGGGTAGACTCATGAGCCACCGTTACCTGACATGCATACACTTTTTCATACATTATGAATGTTAAGAATAGACTAATGTACCGCTAGTAACCTGACACACTATCGGACATTTTGTATGGCGAGGAGACAGTAGTGTGCAACCGATAACCTGACACACATATGTTATTATACATTACATATCATGAGGATAGACTAGTGTGTCACCAGTAAATTGACACACGCGGCATCACAGATTATGTATTATGAACTTATCATACATTATGTATGGTGAGGAGAGACAATTGTACTACATTGTGTACCAGTGACCTGACACACACGTGTTATCACACATTAGGTCTGATGGGGAGCGACTAGCATGCTACCAGTAACCCAGCACACACATGCTATCATGCATTATATAGAGTGAGGGTAGACTAGTTTGTCACCACACATGTGGCATCATAGATTATGTATGGTGGGTTTAGCGTGCCACCAGTAAACTGACACATCATGCAATCATACACTATGCATAGTGAGGGTTGAGAAGTGTGCCACCTGTAACCTGATACACCTATGTTGTCACAGATAATGGTGGGGGGTAGTGTACCACCTGACACACACAAACACACATGCTACCATACATATTGAATGATGGGGGATAGTGTGCTCCCAATAACCTGACACACATGTGTCATCATAAATCGATGGCTGGGAGCAAAAATCGTACATCTGGAAAATGCCTGTTTTGAGAAAAAATGGTTGCAATTTATTCCATGACAAGTTGCCCTGTTGAGTGTGAAGACCAAAGAGTTTTTGTTGAATTTGTAGTACCATTTTTGCACAAAACTGATAGTCACTTTGAAGGGTAAAAAGCAAACGACTAAACATGTTCCAGTTTTCTTGCATATAGAGGCTTGTCTTTTATGAGCAAAACCAGTACATCTCATTGATAAACCTTTTTGATAGAAACAAATATCATAAGGCCATCTATATATTTTTTGGGTCAAAACCCTACTTTGTGAGACAAACTGATTTGATACTAAATTCAACAAGACATATGTGTCTTTGATGGGAGCAAAAAGAGGGCATGTAGACTTAAACGTTTTGAATTTCTCTTCTTTGCTAGGTACATACACAGACTCAAACCCATCCACACACACACTAACTCAATCACACACACACACACATACCCATGCATGTACACATGCACGAGTATGCATGTGCTCATGTGCACTCACACACACACACACACACACACACACACACACACACACACACATTTTGAGATAAAGCCCATAACCCACAGAACTGTCCGTTTTGTCTGTTTCCATTACACGCTTTCAACCTATAAAATTTGTTCCATTTTTACTTGCAATCTGTGCCCCAGCAACTGCGCTGGATCACAACATCTTGCACATGTTCCATTTTTTTTTAGCCAGAAAAGGAATGGATTTCTTCAAGATGAAACAGTTCATTATAAAAATAACTAATCTTGGCAAGGAAAAAAAAAAAAAAGAAATACGATCAATTTTTATGGTGGAAAAGGCTTGCATCTCTTTTTTGTTCTCTTTTTTGCTGAAATTATTTTCACATGTACTGAGAGGACAATTTGCGCAAAAACGTTATTTCTGCAGATGTTTCCTTTTAACTCTTAACATATCTTCCTGAAAACAATTTTGTGCCAAAAACCGTACATCTGTTGATCATAGTGTTTCGGCAAGAAAATTAAGCAGTATATCTGCAGATACACTGTTTTAGCATGACGAAAAAGTAAAATCTTAATAATGTTAAAAACCAAACATCATTCATAACTTTGTTAATATCAAAGATACGAAAACAAAAAAAAACCGACACAAAGGAGATTATTTTTCTTTGCCATACATTTACGAAAAAAAAAACTAAAAACGCATATCTGAAGATATACGGTTTTTGCTCCAAGCCATGGAACTAAAGATATACGGTTTTTGCTCCAAGCCATGGAAATAATGAATGGTGGAGTAGTGTACCATGACACATATGTCATAATAGATTATGTATGGTGGGATAGTGTGCCACCTGTACCCTAACACACACCTCATAACAGATTATGTATAGTGGGGATAGTGTGCCACCTGTAACCTGACACACACCTCATAACAGATCATGTATAGTGGGGAGAGTGCGCCACCTGTAACCTAACACACACACCTCACAACAGATTATGTATAGTGGGGATCCTGTGCCACAAGTAACCTGACACAAATGTGACACCATAGTTTATGTCTAGTGGGAATAATGTGCCGCCAGTAACCTGATACACATGTCGTAGTAGACCATGAATGGTTGGAATGGTATACCACCAGTAATTCGACACACGTCATAGTAGATCATGTATGGTGGGCACAGTGCATCACCAGTAACCTGACAAGCACACTATCACACTGATTATGCAAGATGTGGGTAGCTTGTCAACAGAAATCTGAAATGTGTCATCACAGTTTAAGGATAGTGGGGGTACCGTGTCACCAGTAATCTGACACACATGTTAACGTAGTTTAGGCACAGTGGGAGTTGTGTGCTACCAATAATCTGGTACACATGTCAGATTATGTATGGTAAAGCTAGTGTGCCACTAGCAATCTAATACATAAGTCATAATCTGTTATGTACGGTGACGGTAGTGTGTAGCTAGTAATCTGACATGCAAGTGTCATCACAGTTTTTGTATGGTGCGGAAAGTGTATTACCAACAGTCTCATACATACATCATCATCAGGCATGGTACTGGAGTAGAATCATTTTTCCCTGTAATTTTCTGGGGGTCCAGGGGGCCTGAAGGTTTTTCAGTAATTCTAGACTGTAAAAAAGCCTCTCCTTGAACCGATTTCAGTTCTTCATACTAAGCAATTCCTGCCATAAAATAAGCTCTCCTAGAATCACTTTATCAGCCATTCCTTCAACCCAAAGGAGGTTTTAAACCCAAGTAGCCACATAGCAAAAATGGGTACATACCTACATTGCTTTAAGTGGCATACATAACTCAGTTTTTCCAAGCACGACGAAAACGTTTCATTTTCGTGGCTCCTGTTCAGCCAATCCCATTGCCATTTGTTTGCCACACCAGCATCAATATCTTCTGTCAGAGAATTTCGCGGAACTATGTCTGTTCGCTTTGGCATTTTTATTTTTTCCTTCCTTTTCTTTGCTCTTGTTCAAATTCGATCATGTCGACCCAGAGCGGAAAGCAGTGGTGAATGTCTCGAAAGCACATGCGCGGAAGTAGTCCTACTCAATGCTACTTTTGGCAGGATGAAGGTCTGAAACGAACAACCTGAAACAAACTAAATGGGCCGGTCTTGTCGGGCGCGGCTTGCTTTTTTTTTTTTTTTTTTTGCTTTTCGCGGACATGTACCATGCCTGATCATAGATTATGCATACACTTCTCATTAAAATGTGTGACAAACAGCATCACAGTGACAAACACACACATAGACATAAGTGACCCATCACCACAGAAGACAAAGGAAATGTGAAACTGGCCAACATGATGATGTCCATGAAAACTTCGGAAAATTCTCTTTTTAATGATATAAAAACCATGATCTTAAATATCTTCACAACAACATTACTGACTTCTGAAATTTGTTGGTTAGTGCTCAACCACTGTGAGAAATCAGGGCTAAAACGACAGGCTGATCATACATTCAAAACACCCACAGTACCACATAAAACTTTTTTTCTTTTAAGGTTTAAGAGGTTGACAGTAGACTTGCAGTTGATTGATGATGAAGATAATCAATCTTTATCAGAGACTACATAATGGACACAGTCAAAAAATAATAAAAGAAATTAGGTCGGCAACTTTTTAAGCACGTCGTGTGAAACTGTCCCCCTAACTGAACATAACTTTCACTGTGATCAACAGCAAACAAACACAGAAACATGATGATCACCTGAGAAGAGCAGGGAAGATGGTGGCACACTGTTGCTGTTGTCGCTGGGCCTCCTGAACCAGGTAATTGATGGGGATCTGGGTAAGCACAGTGTCGCTATACGTCGTGTGGGCCCGCAATGACAACACTGTGGCAACAAAAACTGTAATGCTGCATATTATGCACTGGTGACTGTCACAGAATTAATGAGGCCTTCAACGACTTAATCGTTGTCATAAAGACTATAACACTCTTTGTGACCTAGTGGTGACCCTGTCTCCGGTAACTCTATATGATGGACACACACAATGCTTTTCCGTGTATCTCATGAACCCGCAAGCAACAGCAACATTGGCACTGTCATTGTATTTATATTCACTCATGTATGAAAAACAGGTTCTCTTTTATTCAGACAGGTTTTGCTAAAAAAAAAAAAAAATAAAATAAAATAAAATCGCAAACTAATGCACTGTAATCTTGTTAGCTTAAAGGCAACTGCTCTACGCTCCAGTTCCACATACTTCAAGATAATGCCAGTCTGTACAAATTTCAGCACATTTGGCAAGATTGCTTCTAACCAAAAGAATGGAAGAGAAGAGTTGCCTAATTTGTAGAGTGAGAGAGTAACAGGATACGCCTGGTTATAATACTGAGCCAACATCATGTTTATTATCCCCAGGATACACTCAGCTGGCCTGCAGTGTACGATGGTGACTCTAAGCCAAAAAGTGCGTGATGGAAAGGTTGAAAGCTTTCACTGAAAATGATTAACATTAAGCCTACTACATGCTATGGTTGTTAAATGAGCATGTAGAGAAACCACTGAAGGAACACTACAAAATAACATTGTCCTCACCACAACTTATTAGTGAGTGAAATCAGCATGGAAATGTGGCTGAAAAAAAAACACACATGGGTGCACATGAAGCCCCAAACCTCGTCGTGAAGGTCATTCGGCAAAACAAGAAAACACTGCACATCATACATATTTCTGAACAAAATGTTTCATGACAAGTAAATTTTACTTTGCTGAAAAGATAACAGATGGGAGGAATGTATCTAGGTTTTATGGCAAAAACAATATGTAAATTTCACGAGCCTTATACGTTGTTTTAATACTTAAGAGAGAGTGTAACAAGATATGTCATACATACTACCTTACTTTGTTTACTGAGTGTGTTACATTTCACCTAATATTGTTACTTAAGAGTTAAGAGACCAAACACTGTGCAATCACTTTCAACCAATATTGTAGACTAAAATATTCAACATTAACTTTTTTTTACTGACATTACCTATGCTCTGGATATCTAAGTATTAAGTAAGACATGTTAGTTCTGACATGCAAAATAAAACAAAAGCAAAAACAAATCCAATCCAAATGTTTCAATTTTAACATTAAAAGAAAGGAGAACTGTAGAGCCCAAAACAACAACAATATTTCATTTAACAGGAAAACATTCACAGAGCTGCCAACCCACCAAAACAGCAGCAGTAGCAGGGACAGCTTTTTCAGTTGTTTTATGAACAATTTCAATAGTACTGTGGAGTTGAAAGACAAGCATGCAAGCACACACACACACACGCACACATACACATGCACACAGGCATGCATGCGTGCATACACACACACACACATACATGCGCACTGAATACCTACACAAGCGCACATGCATGCAAACATACACACACACATGCGTGTGCACACACACATACACATGTGCGCACGCGCACAAATACACATAAACACACACATACACATGCTCGCACGTGCACACACATAAACACACACACACTCACTCACACACACACACACACGACACACACACACACACCTGAAGAGTTTTCCTGCATGATCAGCTGCTGACAATGAAACGTATTTCACCAGAAAACTGGTAAAAAGTTCTGACGAATTGAAGTTGGGTCTGTACATATGAATGTAAAAGAAACTGGAAAATCTTGGGAGCAGAAACAGTTCCATCACATTCCTTGTTCAGAGAAGCTTCACAGACTTGAGTCACCAACATTCAGTCAGGCACGTTTCACAAAGATTGAGGCAAACTTTGCACTGCGCATGGAGCTTGTTAATCAACAAAGATGTGAAACATGGATACGTCATCAAGTACAAGGGACAAAACTGCTGATTTGACTCTTCTTTTTGGAGAGTTCCTCTCACTTTCAGTTGCTTTCTCATTTTCTAGTTCTGTCATAGGTGGGTTTTTTTTCTCCTTTTTTTCTTGCATGCATACAATCAGATTATTCTGCATTAAGTTCTGTTTCTGCTCAATGATTGGCATAAAAAGAACATGCCAGTTTGACTCAGTTCTTCTTGCCTGTGGGTGAGAAGCACAGGCATTCGAATCATAACGCCCTGGGGTGTGCAATGTTCAGATGTAATGCAGAGAAAATAACTTGAAAATTCTATTTCCATGGCCTTTCTGACAAATGTGTACCTCTGCAGCACGCGATACACTGAGAAGTAAACCACAGACAATTAAATGGTAGTTGACAGCTCTGTATTCATGCAATTGATGACAGGACATAAACAGGAGTTTTCTTTGGGGTTACACATACAACCCAACTTGCTGTTAACTGCTTTTAATCAAGAAGTTATTGTTAAAATGTTTCCTTAACAAAAAAATCCTTCCTGACATGGAATTTCTACCAATCTGAACTGTTGTCACAATCTACCTGCATGCAACATGCAAATGACATACTTAGAGGAAACTTTTTTTTCCCCCATTTTCCTCTTGACTTAGACATTACTTTGAAAGAAATATACAAAGTGAATGATTTGCGAAAAGTAACCTGAAATTCAGAAGAACAGCATAATAATCAAAGAAATCTGGAAAAAATATATGGTCACAGAAAAAATAATCAAAACAAATATTAATGACTTAACACTTATTACCATTATGGCTGAAATACATGATTGCCTCTTCTGTTTTTTTCTAACAGAAAAAAAATTATAGCCAATAAAGAACATTACTTATAGGAGGGGGGTGAGTGAGTAATAATGAACTAAAACAATTCTTCCATGGCTCATTCCTTCAAATTTTTCGTCATAAATTTCTCCCTTCTACGTACCACTCGCTCTATGGAGTATGCCTTATGTATTACTCATATTTCTTTTATTTGTTGCATCTGAAGAAGACATATTTGTTGAAAACAATTGTTCAGTCAATACACATTATGTGAACTCTAATTTCAGTATTCATGGGCTCTTCATCAGTATTCATAGAAATGATGCATCGGTTTTGTCTTATCTTCTGTATGTGCACTAAAAAGAAAAAAAAGAAAAAAGAAAAAAATAAAAAAGAAGAAAAAACCCCAAACATTTGCAGATGTTCTCTGTACATTTCAATCAGATTTCATCATTTGTTTCAGTCTTTGTTATCAACAATCTACGCAAAGAAAGTGTCTAAAGTTGTAGATACCATCTGTAACATAAAAAGTAATACACCTAAATTCCGATGCAAGTTTATGCAATAAGGAAAACTTTTGGCTAGTGGATTGTACTTTATCTAAACTTAACAATCTTTTTACTTACCTGAACTTTATTTGTAAGTGAACAATGTATCTTGAGAACAAGCATGATCTTTAGTGACCAACTGAAAAAAAGTGTCCCAGTGAGTGTCCCAGTGTTCGCACAGAACAATGAGGTAAAACTGCCCATCTTTCTCCGCCTGCATGGCAAATTCAGCCCTCAAATTTCTATGAAACCACCAGACATAATCTTCGTTCCTTTCTCTTCAAATTCACAGCATCTTAAAACACAGAATGATGATATTCTGAGTGAGTGATTGAATGAATTCAGTCTTGCGCACTTTTCATTTCTAAGCCATGGATCATATGTGAGTGAAGTTTACTTTCCCAACCAAAAGCCCTCTTTTTCCCTACTTTAACTCCCCGACTCCTTTACGCCACAAAGTTTTTGCTATGAAAAATACATTTTCAGTCCCTTATAAGTTGAATGAATCAGATGCCAGCCAAACCAATCCTACCTCAGTTACATCCTCTAAGAACATGTGAAATTCTGTCAAATTACTTATGAAGCAACTTATAAAATGATGTCAAAACAAAACCAAACCCAGAAACAACAGCAATAAAACAAACATATCCATGTCATAACACCATAAAGCAGAACAGCAAACTGATTATCACCAAGTCGAAAATCTGATGTTGCTTGTCAAGAGAAAAAGAAAATAATTGCAAATATCAGTGATATCACCATGAGGAATTTTACTGGAGAAAATTATGTTTGTTACAAACAAGCACAAGGGAGGCAGGTATAGTTTTTTTCATGTTGCTTGGACGTCCATAAAATTCCTTTCATTTTCAACTACACCGAAAAGCCCATGGGTGAGGGGCCAAAGTCGTGATTTCAAACTATTCATGGGGTCAGATTTTCATGGCTTGAGAACCCTGTCTGTCTATCCTGCAGTGAAAGGATATCTGATTCAAGTCGGGGAGGGTAGAGGACACCAGAGGAAAGGAATGAGCTCCCCTTTCCATCATGCCATGCCCCCCATACACTGTGAACCTCTCACAGTTCACCGCCCCTGGGACCATCAGGTTTGGGGACTTCAGACTTTTTCATCTTTTTCACACAGCCGACTACTTGATGCCTCTTGGAGACCTACCTGGTGACTTGCTGACGCTCTGTAGAGTGTCCATGTAGAGCAGCACATAGTACAGCATCAACAGCTGTGAGGCCAAGTTGTCCTCTCCTTCTCCCTCCCCTCTCCCCGACGTGACGCCCTCCCGGGCTGGATGGTCAGTGGAAGCAGTGGAGGGTGGGAGGGGGGAGGTGAGGAAGTCAGAGTAGACAGCCAGGATCTCTGCCTCTTGGAAAAGGCTGGTTGGTATGCTCTACCTTGAGCCCTTTGGGCAGGATGGTGCTGACAAAGCACTCCATCAGCTGGGGCAGCAACGGGTGCAGGGGCAGTGCGCTCTTCTGCAGCTGACGCAGGATCCAGTCCTGGAAAGTATCACCAATTCTGTCTGGACTGGAAAGACATGGCTACAATCAACAAGCTAATCTTTTTTCACATACTTAATGGCAGGAAGTCACTGCAGCCAACACTGAGCTGTTTGTTAGGATATACTCTACTTAGAACAGACAGGCACAGCAACCAACACTGAGCTGTTCTTTATTAAATACTTTATATATTCTTTATTTGACCTTAGAGATATCACAGTTGATGCTATCAGCTCTTTGTTCCTTTAACACTGTTCATCAAGCATAAAAAGACACAGCAGGCGGCAGAATCTATTCCTTAATACAAGCTCTATTTCAAGCAGAAAGACCATGCAGCAAACTGTGTTTGTTTTTGATTAAAGAGGAAATAAGACAATTTTTTTGAAAAGTAAGACCAGTGGTAGTCAGCAGCGTAAACATACATACACATAAAATAAAACCAAAAGCACACACACACACACGCAGACACACACACAGAACACACACACACACCACACATACATGCGCGTGTACACACATACACACACACACACACACACGCACACGCACGCACGCACGCACGCACACACACACAACACACACACACACACGCACACACACACACACACACACACACACACACACACACACACACAACACACACACACACACACACACACCATCAGGTGAACCACAGAGCATACATACCTTGATGGGGACTTTGTGACGAGAGAACACCCGACTCTTTAACAGCTGAAGGATGGAGTGGATGGGCAGGTAGCCAGTGTGTGAGGCCGTCAATCCCGGAGTCACAGACATCTGCACAGCTCGGGCCGCTATCACCTGTGCCACCCACACACTTCCTTCATCATTCTGTCATCAGGTCATGAACACATTTCCTGTTTACATCACAGTGTTATGCATTAAGCCCTTATTAAAGCAATATCGCTCTAGGTGACTTATTGAGTTATTTGTTCATACTGTTGTACTGGTAATGATTGCATACTGAACTGGTGGTACGGTATAACAGTGAACAAGTACACTCAGCTATTTCCAGCGGCGTTTTGGAAATGGACAAAATTTCAAAGTTTGTATCTGTGCATAGCTCAATCATTGCCAAACATTTTATAACTGTTTATCTCAACCTACAGACTGTCTTCACAAATACTACGTACGTACTAACTTTTGTTAATTTCAGACCCTCAGTATGCATCTCATATGGAACAGCTCGGTTGATAAAGTGCCGGACTTGTGATCCTGAGGTAGTACTTTCAAATCACTGCTGGGCTGTTTCGATATAGGAATAATTTTCCTGTGGATGTAACACTTGTTTCTGACAGCATTTCCCAAGAACTCCTTCAAATGACACTATGAACCAATGTACAGTGTGTAACCCCACCCATAACATCTTGTACACACCTAAAATCCCATCACAAACTTTTGGAAGAGAAGGCCAGATTGGCCTATGGTTATGAATGACACATTACGCCTAGCATGCACCCTGCGTGAAAAACTGGAAAAAAGAGTGAAACACTGAGAGATTGATACTGATGAGTGTCAGGGGAAACAGATAAAAATAACACCAACAAGCAGCTCTGCAGTCAGCTCTACCTTTGTAAACAGCCTTTTGAATAAACGACAGCATGGGCTGTAAAGCATTTAGAGCTTGGTCTCTGAAGGAGAATGGGCACTTTTGATGAGAAGAAGGAGAAGAAGAAGGAGAAGAAGAAGAAGAAGAAGAAGAAGAAGAAGTAGAGCTTGGTCTCTAAAGGAGAATGGGCACTTTTGATGAGAAGAAGGAGAAGAAGAAGAAGAAGAAGAAGAAGAAGAAGAAGAAGAAGAATGGTAATAACAACAATAGAAGAAAAAGAAGAAGAAGAAGAAGAAGAAGAATGGTATTAATAACAATAACGACAATAGTGATAATACATATAACTTTTGTCACAAGACTTTCTCAACAATTCAAAGATGGGAGTGTTTCAGCACACTTCAGTCAGTCAGCTGATTCGTTCTTATCAGTTGCATACAACCGATAAAAACAAATTGCAGCAGAGTGGAATTCTGCTGGCAGTGAAGTTCCCACTCCCCTTGCTAGTCATGACAAAAACGTTTTGCTACTAAGGCAGTGGCTGTCTGACCACAGGTCTTTCCACTCTTGCCGACTCACTCGTATGGGCAGAAGGTGGAGGTGACACAAGCGTTCCACTCACTAGGTGACCATGTGGAAGGCAGAATACCGGCAGTGCAATTTCTTCTCTGTATTGTCTGCATGATGTGTGGACTGGCTTGTTTTTGTTGTTGTTGTCTCTGAGTTGGTTTCTCAGCACAGAGGTTGAACAGAAATTCCAACTTTTGTTCCAGCAAAGAAAAATACCAGAAGGCAATTATTCTGCAGCAATCAAGGGGTTACTGTCACCTTATCATCCACTGATCAACACAACTACTTTGGTCTTGCTGGGTATCAATATTCACTGTTAAGCATTCAGATAAAAACTCATGGCAGCAGACTGGAAGGACCACACAATCCCAGCAGAGAAACAAACTACATCAGGCTGCGAGTGTAACGATTCACAGGTGATCACAGAAACACCTGGATGTCTACAACAAAGTCCTGTGTTCCATGACAACAACAAAAAAGAACTGACCTGTTCAGTGAAGATTTCATTCATGAAGATGTGGCGTACACGGGACAGACTGCTCGTCTTTACCATGCTCTGCGAACCATCAAGACAGTTTTCAGCTTTTTACCTAATTTGTACACAACATCAGTTCCTGATTTCCATTTCAGTGCTCAGCTTTCTTCCCAGTTTATCATCATTAATGGGCTTTTGCTATTTGATAGATCGCTTCATTTCCTCACTTCAGCTGCGACTTTTTCCAACAATTTACAGATTTTCTTCTGTCAGTCTTGTGATGCCAACTACTTGCTTTGTTAAATACTGTCACTAGTCCATAACTCATTAGTAATTTACCACTTCATAAGCAAACATTTACAAAAAACAACAACCCAACCAAACAATTACCAATGCCTGCCATCAAACTGATGTCTTTAACCTTTAACAACAAATGCTGAATCCACTGAAGCTTTAACTAAAACATAAAGTGTAAGTTCAAAATCACATCTAAAACCATATAAGATCATTTGCGTCACTTCAATGAAGATAATGATACCACAGACCTCTACTTCAATCTGAAACAACATGACACCGACAGAGGTACGCACTGAAAACATGACAGGGTTAACAATCTTTGCATTTCCTTTCACAAAAAATCCTAGCATCCAGCAGAGCTAGTGCAGAAATTTGAGCAACACTTTCAGAACATATTCCCCAGGTGGACGAAGCCAGAGTCAGATCTTGTTTTTTATGTAAGAAGTTGCTTTTTATTTGTAAAAACTTCAAAGCTGTCAAGAAATACAAGCTTTTGTACTGTGTACATTAACATCTGTACATTCAGAACCAAACTGGAATACCTTATTTTCTATTGTTAGCAATCAGTCCAGCAAACTATGACTCTATATGTCAGCATCTCACCTGTTCCGTTACCTGTCTGTGTGTAGCCTCATTGACTTCACTGACTCACCCACCAAGGACCCCACAATGGCCGATTTCATCAACCGAGAATGACAGCGTCACCAATCTATTCACCTACAGAGGACTAAAGAGTTGCCCATTTATTCCACCCAAGAGACAGCAAGTCACAGATTTATTTGATCCACAGAGGACAGCAATGTCATTGATTTATTTCACCCATAGCAGATGGCAGTGTCTTTGATTTATTTCATCCACAGAGGTTAGAAGAATCACTGACTTACTTCAACCACCGAGAAAAGCAGCGTCACTGATTCATTTCAGTCAGAGGACGGCAGTATTTACCTTCATTCCCAATGTGTTGCACACCAGATCAGTGATGGCCGACATCTGGTTGCTATGGAAATGCAGCATTTACCTTCATTCCCAATGTGTTGCACACCAGATCAGTGATGGCTGACATCTGGTTGCTATGGAAATGCAGCATTTACCTTCATTCCCAATGTGTTGCACACGAGATCAGAGATGGCCGACATCTGGTTGCTATGGAAATGGAGTGCCACCAGGAAGAGTATCTCACTGAAGGAGGAGCTGCTCTCATCTCTGCCCACATATACATACAAAAACATTATCTATGAACTCATGCACATACAGGAATGCACAAACAAGTAAGCATATATGTGTACAACAGTATGCTGAACACACTGTAGGAGTACTCTCACTCACACTCTCTCTCTCTCTCTCACACACACACACACACACACACACACACGTACAGTGTTCAGGTATACACAGACACATTAGCAGACACACACAATCACACACACAGACACATGTACAGTGTTCAGGTATACACAGACACATTAGCAGACACACACACACACACACACACACACACACACACACACACACACACACACAACACACGTACAGTGTTCAGGTATACACAGACATACTAGCAGACATACACAACCACACACACACACCTACAGTGTTCAGGTATACACAGACATATTAGCAGACATACACAACCACACACACAGACACAGACACCTTAGCCATCATGCATGACCACAAAATACAAACACGTAAGGATGCTTGATTCACTTACCCACACATTATACACCACTCTCTGAAAAGCAAAACATGCAACTCACAAAAGTACCTTGCTGTCTGTGTGCTAGAAAACACTGTAGCTTACATTTCAACAATGTTCTCCTTGGCTAGTAGTTGACGGATCCATGCTATCATCAGCTGCTCTTCTTCTGTGCCACTGAAAAAGAAAAAAAGATGAGGACACAATCATCGTATCGACCAATCGACCAAGAAGAGAGAAACAATGACCACTGTGTTCACAGAAAGAACACAATCAAATGCAGAGAGATGAACAGAAAATAAGAGGGTCAGGTAGAAGGAGCAGCATCTGTTTCCCTGATGCCACAAAATGGGAGGCAAAAGAGAGAGGAAGGGGTGAATGTGTAAGAGGCTCCTGTAACTTTTTTCATATTCATAGAGACATGGGGAGTTTGTATTATACTCCCCGTTTGGCTAGTATACTTACCATGTCAGACCATAGCATTCAGGGCAGTTAGTCAGCTCTGCCAGGCCGAAGTTTTTGTGTGGCTAATGCAGTAATAAGACAGTCACGTGATGCCCAACCCACTTCCGCCGTAGGAAGAAGCCGGTGTCAACTTCCTGTACCTCATTCATCGAGGCCTGCGCGCAAGGTAACCCCAGAACCTTGGCGCTAGTGGGGAAAGCAGGGCGGGCATTAGAGTCTGACATGGTAAGTATACTAGCCAAACAGGGAGTATAATACAAACTCCCCATTTTGGCGTCATATACTGTACCATGTCAGACCATAGCAGAATTTATAGGAAAAGGAGGAGGGCGAGTGCCCTAGTGGTTCCTGGGGTTACCTGATATGGATGCATTAGCCGCCACAAAGGATATCCCATTAGAACTATCAGCCCTGGTCATGCGGATGTCCCTTAAATAAAATTTTATAAAGGGATTTTCCGAACGCCAGAAGGCTGCCTCCAGGAGGTGGCACATGGGGACAGAGTGCTGGAATGCTGCCGAAGCGGCCAGCGCTCTGACCTCATGAGCCCGGGGGGACAAGACGGGGAGATCCTTGGAGGCCTGGGAATAGGCCGAAGCGCGCAAGCCACAACAAACAAGCAAAGAAGCAAACACAAAGCTATCTTAACACAACGGCAAAGAGAAGGCGAGACAGAGCACAAGACTTATCTTGCTTGGACGGCAGGCCGAGAGAGAATGAGGTACAGGAAGTTGACACCGGCTTCTTCCTACGGCGGAAGTGGGTTGGGCATCACGTGACTGTCTTATTACTGCATTAGCCACACAAAACTTCGGCCTGGCAGAGCTGACTAACTGCCGTGAATGCTATGGTCTGACATGGTACAGTATATGACGCCAAAAGTTCTTTCTTCTTTCTTACAAAAAAAACCAACAATACACAAGCTCCCATAGGAAAAAACTGTATGCCTAGCATTTGATTTCACGTAAATAAATGAATGAAAACAATAACTATTAAAACAAAATAGCTAAACCAAAACAAAACAAAAAAAAGTACAGAAAAAAAAAGGGAATTGTTGAGGTTTATAAAAGAAATATCGAAAGGAATAGTAAGTCCCTATGCAACTGCCTAAGATTTTCAGTATTCAACTCATTTAACAATGTCCTCATTGTCCCTCTATGAATACGTAAACATTCTGAGTGTACTTTTAAACTGAATGAAACACATACCAACCCCAAAAGGGAGATAAACTGAGTAAAGACAGACATACCAGCTGCCAAGGAACAGAGGTTAGTTCAGCAGCTTCAGTCTGGGAGGTTGTGGGTTGCAGACCCACCAGAAGCATTTATTTGTGGGAATTTTTCGATCCGAGCCCGCTCCAAATCAATTATGGGTTAAGCCTAGGGGCTGAAATAGAAACAGTTGGTTGAATTTCATTCATGTTATGGATGTGTTTCGGAGAGTGTTGCTCAAACTTCATCACCAAGCACTGCAAGTCTCTGTATCTCCGGGGGCTGGCTGATGCCGGAATATTGAAGGAAACGTACAGTACAGCCCTGTCAAGTTCTCTGTGAACAGAACGAAACTCTGCAGACTTATCTTCAGCCTCATGAAAAATGTCCCAGATTCAGAGGCTCTTCATGTCCAGCTTTTGTGGTGACCTCAGTTTTGAATTTCCTCTTCCCATCCATGCCGGTAGAGAGTTCTGACCTATGACACTGGTATCAGCTAATTCATCTGGACTGTCAACAGAGGGATGCTCATCAATCACTGTGTGTTTATCATCATGAGTATAGGGCTTAGACTGATAGCTACTTTTTCTTTTTCTTTTATCTCCATAACCTCACTAATCATCAAGGGTCTCTTTGCGGTTGTCAAACACAGACTGGAATAAACGGTTTCATCCTGAAAAGGTCAGATCCTGTAAAAAGGTTACATTGTAAAAAAAAGAAACAAACAACGCAATCCTTGATATCCTCATGGCAGATACGACTTGGCCATGTGGGAGCACCAGCCATTTTGCTTTACTGTTCTCAGCCAGAAGGTATGCAGGTAAGTTTTGCATATGCCAGATCCAAAAGGCACCACTGAACATCACTGAAGTGATTTGGCTGCAATGCAATGTCTCCTCTGGTGGTTTGCCTATAGGTGAACCGATACTACTTGCTTCCTGTGGATGGCCAGTCTTGAGGCTGCAACATGATAAATCCAGCTGTGGCTATGTATGGAATGACTGAATGACAAGATGAGTGACAAGGGAGTAGTACCACTGTGGGGACACAGAACATGAAACAGTGTTTAAAAAAAAAAAAAAGAAGTGACCAGCCCACACTACCAAACAGGTGACCATCTACACAGACAGATTTACATGAAACGGCTGTTCGGACAATAACCCAGACGTCAAACCAGCTGGCAGCGGAAGACAGAAGTCCACAGTGAAGTGTACTGACCGTAGCAGATTTGGGCTGGAGATGATGACACACATGGCCAGTGTGACAAAGCGTGTGCCAGCATGGGACAGAGGGGGCTGAGTGGTCAGCATCTGCAGTAAATACTTCATTTTCTCCCCGTATCTGAAACAGTCAACACAACCCTCCCTAAAAACAAACCACAAACTGATTTCAAAAGGGGACAAAACCACGCACTGGCAACAGTTGTAAACTTGCACAGAGTGTATGTCAGCAAAGTGGGATCTTCCTGCTGCAATGTGGTCCGCGCATACTTACGGCTGTAGCTGATGCACGAATTTGACCTCTTTTAGAACTGTGTTTAGCATTCCTTAATGCTTTGCCAGGCTCACTGTGAAAGAATTAAAAACACGGGTTCTTGAAAACTGAGCCTGCCGTTGAGTTTCACAATCAAAGGTTATTTACTGGTGTTGGCACTTGTTTTCATGAGTGTTACGGGGAAAAAAACTAGAATGCGATGGGGGGTGGGATCTATGTGTTGATTCCAATCCAGTCTCATGGCTTCCAGTGACACTCTTGGTTTGGCAAGCATGCAGGAGTAGATGGTGAGGAAATACAAGGCAAGTTAGGAACACAGAAGACAGAGGAAAGAAAGCGATCGATCCGAATCAAAGGTTAGTGACAAACTTTTCCTACATCAATTATAAAAGAAAAGAAAAAAACACTGCAAAACTATTTGGATGGGATTGTTTCTTGGATGTTATGTAGTGTCCATGTATGAAAGCTTCAAAAAGCTATTAAAAAAAAAGAAGAAACAGAAAAATATGTTAAAAAATGTGATAGAAGGTTAGGAGAATGAAATAATTTCTTGTTATCAAATTAACACCTAATAAATATGAAAAAGCATAACCAATATCAACACTTTGGACAGCATTCCAAATAACAGTCTCGGGTATTAATCACTGAAATACAACTAAAAATACAGTGACAACATTCCATGATGACAATGACTTTGATACATCTAAAATCACCATGATAATATCAAATTTAACAGTGTACAAAGTGCCAAATTAAACTACGGCTAAAACATTGTCATTACATCGTACAACAGCATCATTTCTGATACCAAACAATATACTGTAGCTAAAAATATTTCTGCATTATAAAATAACGTTATATATGGTGCCAAACACTACTACAGCTAAAACCAAACTACATCACACTGTATGTGAAACAAACTACTGTTCAACAGCTTAACCCTTTAGCACTTAAAAGTGTCATCGAGAAACTCTTCCTACCACTCGAAAATGTTTGTTCTTTATGTACACAAAGCCATAAATCTATGCAGTGTGAAAACTAGCACCATTCTTTCAAAATTGCTAGGTTGGCTTGAACAGGAAGCTTCATTCAGTCAGCAAGGATGAGCAAGAGCTTAATGCGTGTTGGAAAATCACCATCAGGCCTGAGCAATACGCACAGGGCTGCAGCCAGGTGAGGCGGGTTTAAACAAATGCACGGATTTGCGGTCGATGGGTTGTGGTGGGACAAAATGAGAAAAAGTTAAACCACTTTCATTAAATCACATGACACTGCACGTTACACAAAACAGTATACTATGGTGGACTGTTGCATCACATACACTGGCACTGTATGTGACGTTAACAACGGCTACAACTACAGGTAAAATCGCTGTCAGTATGTCACACCATGACCCTGTGTGTGACAACAGACATTACACTTCAGCTAAAACCACCGTCAGTCAATACACCATGACATTCTATCTGACATCAGACTTTATACTACAGCTAAACCCACGGTCACTGTATGCGACACCAAACATTACCAAAACCACCGTCATTATATCACACCATCAAACTCCATGTGACAACATACACGATTCTATGTTTAAATCCACTATCACAACATCACACCAATATACTGGATGTGAATAATTATGTCGGTGCAATAAATTACAAACAACCATGAAAACCATAAAAAGACACAGACACTCTTTAACACTAATTAACAATTTTTAAAACCACCACCACAAAATATTTCCCTTGGAGGTTCTGTCATGTCACATCCAGTGGCCATTACACAATGGCATCTGCCAAGGAGCAGTTATGTCCCTTGACGTCTCAATGGCATGCCATATGCGTGTCTGCACCCTATGTGAACACAGCGCAGGCTTCCAAGGGTGGTGCAGGATTGCTCCCAGCTGGTTTGTTTGGCACTTGAGGACAGTACTTCTCTGGGTCGCAAATGCACCTTTGGGTGTATCTTTTTCTTAACTGCAGCGCTGACATCAACAGCGCTGACAGCTACAGGCACCATCACACAAATACTGAACAAGGTCATAGTACTCTCTCTGACACCAGTGACGATAGTTCAGCTATAACTGCTGTCACAACGTCACAAAAAAACAGACGAGCCACACCCATCTGCGACACAAACCGTACCCACCAGGTCCCGACACTCACTTCAAGGTGGCGATGCCTTTGAGGGCGGAGTACAGACGTATGATAGCGGAGGCGGGGATGAGGGAGGACTCGGCCAGAGCTTTCCCAGCCTGAGGGATGAGGTCCTTCAGCTGCTGCAGCAGGTACTGACGGAGTTCCTGCAGCATGCACTCCTTGTTGGACTCCCGCTGCCGCTGCAAGCATGCCACCAATCAGCTTCAGTTATCTGTGCGTCATTTTTGTGTGTGTTTTTTTTTGCATTTGTTCTTCCTCTTTTTTTCTCTGCTCTTCTAGGCTCTCTTTTTGGTGTCATATACTTTACCATGTCAGACCATAGCATTCCACGGCAGTTAGTTAGCTCTGCAGGCCAAGATTTTTTGTGGCTAATGCAGTAATAAGACCATCACGTGACGTCCACACTACTTCCGCCAGGGAAGAAACCGGTGTAAACTTCCTGTTCCTCATTCAACCTCGGCCTCCTGCCTAAGAAGGTCAGGTTTTTGCTCTGTCTCGCCTATACTTCTGTTTTTTTGTAGAGATTGCTTGTGTGCCTGCCCTCTTTACTTGCTCTGTTGTGGCTTCGTTCGACCATGGGTACCATTGCCGCGTGAGGCTTATGGATGGCATTTTATTTCATTTTATTCACGCTCTAGGCGTGACGGCTCACGACTTCTCTTCACCCCATTGTTCTCCATTCGTCCCTTACTTGCCGGGTTTGGGAACGCGTCACCCTTGTAGTAACGCGTCAGCCACTCTCTCGTTATTTTCTTCCCCATTTCCACCGATTTCCATCGATCTCGGCGCGTTGTTTATTCCGAATAGCCATCTCGGTCATTCACATCGACGATCGATCTTCGTCGGTCGCTCGAGCCTCCATCTTTATTCTCGCCATTTCGGCCGACCCCTGCGTGGTCGTCCTCGGTCTTCGTACCGCTTCACTGCTATGGAGGTTTTCCTCCTCTATTATTTTCTCCTTCTTTTCCTTGCATCACTTCTCCTGATCATCTTCGTCGATCGCTCGTCTAGTATGGTCGATCGGGTTTGTACCCACAGCACTCTGTCCTCTTGCACCACATCCTCGAGGCAGCCTACTGGCATCCAGAAAATCCCTTCATAAGCCTTTATTTTAGGGGTGTCCGCATGACCAGGGCTGATGGTTCTAGGGACTTCTTTTGCGGCTAACGCAGCCATATCTATTCCTCTGCTAACCCCAAGAACCATTAGGGCACTAAGCCCTCCTCCGATTCCTTTGAATTCTGCTATGGTCTGACATGGTAAAGTATATGACGCCAAAATGGGGAGTTTGTATTATACTCCCTGTTTGGCTAGTATACTTACCATGTCAGACTCTAATGCCCACCCTACCTTCCCCGCTAGCGCTATGGTTCTCGGGGTTACCTTGCGCATAGGCCTCGTTGAATGAGGAACAGGAAGTTTACACCGGTTTCTTCCCTGGCGGAAGTAGTGTGGACGTCACGTGATGGTCTTATTACTGCATTAGCCACAAAAAATCTCGGCCTGCAGAGCTAACTAACTGCCGTGGAATGCTATGGTCTGACATGGTAAGTATACTAGCCAAACAGGGAGTATAATACAAACTCCCCATACTGGCATTAACCCCATGCTGTTGATTCCTGCTCCATCTTACACAGCTACACCCGGCTTCTCTTCAATTTGATTGTGATTGGATATCTTGTTCTGTGGAAATGGAAGCCAGTGAATTGACATGAAAGCCCGCTTGTGGGTACACGCCTGTATGTGTACATCTGAAACATGTTGTCTGACAGCTTGTGGGTACACGCCTGTATGTGTACATCTGAAACATGTTGTCTGACAGCTTGTGGGTACACGCCTGTATGTGTACATCTGAAACATGTTGTCTGACAGGTGCCAACCTTATGTTGCATTTTGGAACGCAACAATCTTTCGCTCTATTGTAAAACTTCTATTCAGACATTTTCTTGAAGTGGATGGAAGCTTCAGAGCGACAACATTTCTTTTTTTTGGTTGCTGTGCTCAACCAGCCACAGCACTGAATAAACAATAAATAAATAAAGGAAGAAAAGTCTGCAGTCATATTACTAGAAGCATCTCATCTTCTCACTGGTTACAGATTGCAACAATATAGATAACTGGGTAGTAGCTGAGCACATGTCTAACACTATGGAAATTTAATAATACTGATAAAACATTCAACTTCTGAGTGATATTTGCTTCAGGTACGCATGACTTTCCATTATGCAAAAATGAATTGAGCGACTATACATCTGAGCAAATTCAACAGAGCATCAAAACAATTCAGCAACAGTACAACAGCTGGCACTCTGTTGTTTGCATGCATGCATTTATTTTCTTATGACGCAACATTTGTCACATGTAACATCTCGCCAAGAGCTGGCACTCTGTTGTTTGCATGCATGCATTTATTTTCTTATGACGCAACATTTGTCACATGTAACATCTCGCCAAGAGCTGGCTCTCAGTAGTTGGCATGCATGCATCTGTTTCCTTTGATTTTTTTATGATGCAGCAGAAGGGGGCGATAAAAATAAAAAGAGCAGGGAGAAAGAATTTATACCCTGTCCTCCACCCCTCCCTCCCAAACATACACCCCACCCCAACCCTGCCTTAACCTACAGAGCAAGGTTCAGACATTTCAAACATGTACTTCAACTTCTTTTTATTTCATCCAGTTGAAAATGTAACTGTTCAAGAAAAAAAAAAAAGTGCAAATCGCTGGATCGTTTTTTCCTTCTTTTTTTTTTGAAGATGAACAAATGGAAATTTCTTTCTTTCTTCTGTAAAAATATGATGAAAAAAAAATAGAAATCCACAAAAAGGCGGTTGGCATGGGTGTTCTGTTTTATGCTAGGTAATCCAAAAGGGCGGTACAAAATGACTGTACTATCGCAGTTGATAAGCATTACCTTCCAGAGAAGACATCATACAAACCCTGCCTGATACCCAATACTGATTTGGACAATATGAATAGAACGAGTCATATGACCACACCCTCACCTTCTGAGCAGCTTTGACAAACTGGGCAAACCAGTTGCGCACGCTGGCGTCGCTGCCCAACAGCAGAGAGGATGCAAAGGCCACAACATCATCGCTGCCTGTCTGGCGGCCTACAGCACTAGATGCGGATGACACTTGCAGAGACAGGGAAACAGCTAGACCAGGCATGGTGCAGTGCTCCACCTTTTGGACAGTCATTACCAAGCGACCGAGCTGGTACAGGATTTTCATTTTGAAATTCATCAAATGTTTCCAAACTCACTGTGATCATCTTTACAATTCTAACTAAAAGCATTGGCATGTCCTAGCAAAAAAAAAATTTCTTTAATTTTTCTTTTTTAATATACAAACATAAAGAAAATGTTCCAATGCGCAACAGTGACAGCATGTGCAAATATCAAATGATGTTACAAATCATGTCACAAACCATCTCACTATAAATACATGATACCATTTGAAGATGGACAACAATACAACCACATTTCATTATCATAGCATTCCAATAAAGCTCCAAGGTTGCAGACAACATGTAAGCAGAAAAGTTACGCAGAAAAAAAACTTAGCATGTATCCTCTGTTTGTTTTACATATAGTAAACATTTCATCTGGTACCTTGCATAATTCATTTCCATCAAATATATGTGTTTTTCCATTTTATGTCCTCAGCCTAGCTCCTTCAGTTTTATTTCATTCAGTCAACATCCATAAATGAAGTATTTTCCCTTTAGAATTTTCAAGTCTGTTTTTATTTTCTCATCAGCTCCAGATCAAATACTGTAGCAAAATCATTCTCAGTGTACAGATTTTATGTTTAGATTTACCTTCAAACTCTTGCCAGATAACTCATGTAAATTCACATATCCATAAGTGGTGATTGAGTCTTTCTCCCTATTAATGAAATTACATTTATCGCTGTCCATAACTTTCATACATTTGAAAACACTGTTATCAGAATTCTTTGATACAACGATATGCATACATTTTAAAACAGTTTACCAGATTTCTATGACTTATGTTAAGTTGGAAGCATTTCAGTTTTATTTCTTCAATTTTCTTAATCCTTTTCATACGCATTTGCAAAAGTACCTTTTTTTTCATTTCAGAGTCATACTCATGATAATAATTTGCTTTACTTCACATGCCCATTTTAAACATTCAGAAAGACAGCTTTTTTTTTGAAGAATGTATAATGTGAACAGACTTCTTCACATGCCCATTTTAAACATTCAGAAAGACAGCTTTCTTTGGAAGAATGTATAATGTGAACAGACTTCTTCACATGCCCATTTTAAACATTCAGAAAGACAGCTTTCTTTGGAAGAATGTATAATGTGAACAGACTTCTTCACATGCCCATTTTAAACATTCAGAAAGACAGCTTTCTTTGGAAGAATGTATAATGTGAACAGACTTCTTCACATGCCCATTTTAAACATTCAGAAAGACAGCTTTCTTTGGAAGAATGTATAATGTGAACAGACTTCTTCACATGCCCATTTTAAACATTCAGAAAGACAGCTTTCTTTGGAAGAATGTATAATGTGAACAGACTTCTTCACATGCCCATTTTAAACATTCAGAAAGACAGCTTTCTTTAGAAGAATGTATAATGTGAACAGACTTCTTCATATGCCCATTTTAAACATTCAGAAAGACAGCTTTCTTTGGAAGAATGTATAATGTGAACAGACTTCTAAGAGGTGCTGAGGTGGGAGGAAAGGCTTTGACAGTTATCTTTCTTGCTTGATTCAACTGTTTCTCACTGTTGGAAAAAAAAAAAAAAGGATTCTATACAATGCTATTAGTATAAAATGTAATACAGACATATATCATTATTGCGTGACTGTGGAAAACAATTATCTGTTTATATTTATCTATTACTGCACTGTCCAAAACCAGAACAAGTTTATTCAGAACTGTGAGATCAACTTTTATTCTGACACAACTGTGAGATCAACTTTTATTCCGACACATCCTTGTCTTAAAACACACGGAGTAAACAATCGTTAGCTTACTATTTTTTGTGTGTGGATTGTTTGCTTTATGGTTCAACTGGTATTTTCCTTACCTGACTGACCAGCAATCCTTTTATTTGCTTTGATTCAGCAACTTCATATGTCACATACTAATGATCATTTTGTTTTACATTGTTTTTACCCTTCCTCTCTCTTTTTCTTCATCTCAGTATCAGATTATATTTCTCTATACATGTCCTTCCATACGTTCTAAATTAGATAGGAGAACAATATGAGTATAATTATGTATACATTGTTTTCTTCTTGTCCCCCTTATTCCTTTCCTTCTGTCTCCCTTTGACAAACAGTGCTTAAATCGCATTAAAAAAAAATCTCCCATGAGCAACCTCATAAGCCCATTTTTGCAATTACTGTTCATAATGACTTGCTGTTCCATATACTGTTAAGATTTTTCCATTTCTGACTTGTTTTTCCCTCTCAGCACAAGCACACACAAGCTTTTCTCATCTAATATCACTCTGAGATGAAATCTAACTGAAGTATGAACATACAATCATTAAGTTTCTCATAAGCCTATACACAAACATTTACTTACACACACACACACACACACACACACACACACACACACACACACACACACACACACACACTTAAAAATAAATAACAGCAACATTCACAAAATATCTTACACATAATGCGCGAATACTGAGAGCATCTTTGGGGTTCATGGTGGCTAACATTTTCAGCATGTGAAGACGACGATTTCCTCCCAGGGACTCCTCTTCCACCTTTTCCCCCCGCATGACAAGACTTGTACACACTGCAAACATAAACCTTCTATTTAACATGAGAATGAAAATCATGGTAAATGCTGACCATCACATCAACCGTGGTCAGGCTGATAAAAAAAAAAAAAACAATAAAAACGATGACAACTACTTCAACTCATTTTCATCATTCAAATAAAAGCAATAACAACTACAACGATTGTCAAGTCCTAATTTTTGCTTGAAAATGAGAAAAACATTCACTGTCAACTCTTATTTTGATACTGAAAACAGAAGCCTGATTGGTCTTATGGGTAAGGTGTCAGACACTTACACCAAGCTCTTGAGTTCCATTCCAGCTCAAGCCAGCCAGGTGGGGAGAAATTTTTTTTTCTTTTTTTGTTAGAGTTAACATCTGTGTAAACTCCAGTCTCTCAGTCCTTCAGGTGACACTTTTAACTTCAGATCCCTTGCATGAACGCATGCATGAAAGATCTTGCCTTCACGTAAAAGCCACAGTGTGCCAGAGGGTTGGACGACAGAAATAAAACACAAGCACTCTAGCATCCTCTTTTGACACCAGCCTTGAAGATGAAATGTCGCTACTTTAATAGTGGGATAACAAAATAAATGCATACCCATTAATCTCTTCAGTGGTGAACCTCAAAGTTTTCGGGAACAAATGAAAGAACAAAGGCACAAAGACACACACAAAAAGGAAAGAATAATGAAATAAATGACAGCACATTATCTCATTTGCATCATTAGAAAGAACAGAAACTACACCCACGCACTAACTTAAGTGTGTGTTGAAAAAACATCCCTAGAGAAAAAAAGGAAAGTACACCTACACATTCACGTCAAATTATGTTGTTTATAGCCCAACTGACCTTGATGGCCCATATATGGTCCCTGATGGTCAGCTCATCTATAAACACCATCAACTGACCACCAAGGTTAAATCAGGAACATAAGGCCATTTCATAGGAAATCTCAGCAAAAATCAGCACAACACTCTCTTTCCAAACCAGTAGAAGATCAGTGCAACTGTAAAAATCAGACTGAATGCTTGTTTCATGAACATGAGAGGTGCAAGTTTATCAGCAACTGCCCCAGTGAAGAGAGAGGGATAGTCCAGTGAGACAGACAGGCTGGCAAAGAAACAGAAAGTAAGGGGGAAAAAAAATAATGTACAGAGAGAGACTGTGACTGACAAAAACTCAAAATGACTTGTTTTATTACAACAATCGCCTGTTTGAAAATAAAAACCCTTGCATGTTACATACACAGGGTTCGGTTTACTAGTGCGCCCTGCGGCATTACCGCATCGCTTCCGCAAATGCTGCATCGACTCTGCTTGCCGTGTGTCAAAGGGCGCATCGCTTTACGGTACCAGTGCGCCACCGTGCTCACATTTAGGCCTACCGCGGAGACTGACGCGCTAGGACCGCGGCAGACAATGCTTCATTTGTCCGCTGATTTGATTGGCTGCTGCTAGCGAACCATGCAACTTTCTGCCAATCATGTGTAGTCTACTGTCGCCTTTTGGGTTGCTTTCGGTTTGCTTTCTAGGATAGCGATCTGTCTGTGAAAGTTGTTCCGCCAGTTTTGGAAGTTTTTTTATGTGATCGGTCATGCCTCCAAAAAAGAAGCCAAAACTTCTGCCAGGGCAGGCAGTCTTGTGTTTCGGTCAACCGCAGCCGTCTACCAGTCAGGAATCGCCGAAAGATTCAGTCAGCGCATCTCAGCCCGATGTGGAGCAGCAGTGTGACAGGCCAAGTGAAAGTAGACCCATGTGTTCTAAGAAAACGTTCCAGTCAACGTGGCTGACCCTTTACCCGTGGCTTAGGTATGAGAGCGGCAAGATGTCCTGTTGTGTGTGCCGTAAACACGGGAAAAATAACAGTTTGTCTGTGGGAACGGACAATTTCCGTACAAGTACACTCAGTCGCCATGTAGACGGCATTGATCATCAGCTTCTGATGAATGCACCAGCTGAAGCAGCGAACATGCGGGAGAGGCAGAAGACTGCTCTGAGCAAGAAAGAAGCCGTGGTAGTGGGTTTGAAAGGTATGTTTTGAAGAAAAAAGAGCAAAACAAAATACTGAATCAAATAGACTGCAAGTACCTCGTTCATTAAACCGCATCCATGAATCAAAACACAGAAAATAAAGAGACACCAATTTAATTGTAACAATCGCAAAACGTGTCAATTTTCAAGGAAATACTCTTCGTCGGACACACTACACAAAATAACAACAAAGTTCAGAGAAATAGGAAGACAAGAGTATTTCCTCGAAAATTCACACGTTTTGTCTTTGTTACAATTAAATTGATGTCTCTTTATTTTCTGTGTTTTAATCTTGTTTTTCAGGTATGTTTTGGCTATGCAAGGAAGGACTTCCACTTTCAAAATTTCGCTCACTGATGCAGTTTTTACTGCACCTGAAAGTACCGAATGTTGAGCACTTGTGCTGTAGAGACAAAATCGACTACACTAGTGATTCATCAGCTGACGATTTCCTGAAAGTTTTGTCTGATATAATTGATGATAACATCTCAGAGAAGGCGAAAAAGTCCCCTGTCATCACCATTTTTCTGGATGACAGTACCGGTATAGTGGTTCACACAAACTTGCTATCAACATTAGAGTTGTTGATCCACTATCTCTGCAGCCCAGCACATTCTTCCTGACTGATGTGCGCTTGCATGATGGCACAGGCAAGGGCATTCTTTATAGGCACACACACATACACACACACACACACACACACACACACACACACACACAAACACACACACACACTAACAGAGTTCTTTTTCGAAGGATTTATTAATTTACTAATAATGGTTACGCATAGCCAAGCAAGTCATTTTAATACCACTTTAAGTCGCCCGTACATGGGGCCCATTGAAATGTGGAGGGATGGGCCAAATGCCCCATAGTCATTTCTGACCAGGCTGAACCCTGCATACATGCTGAGTGAAATAAGTCAGCCCTCTTCAGAAATCACTTTTAGGTCCTAATGAAAGTTTTCCCAGTATAGGAACCACAAACAGGCAAATACCTTCCATGAAAGACTGAGGGAAGTTGGCCACTAGCTGACAGAGAAGATGTGCTCCATGAGGAAGACATAACAGTGCTTCCGCCACGTCTCCAAGCTGTAAAAGGCCAGGCAGTTCTGTCACACACACACACACACACACACACACACACACACACACACACACACACACACACACACACAGAGTCATTATTCATCATCACTTACTTCACTTACACAGTCACTTATAAATACAAATACCACAATCTGCACTGCTGCAATAGTCAGCAAGTTGGCTGCTGCCTAATTTTCTTAAAATAAAAAGATGCAAAGCACACCACAACTAAAGTGACTCATTCAGCAAATACAGTATTTTCTTAGGGTATTCCTGTGGTGGTCCTCATGATGACCTGGTATCAACAGCTCCCTGGACTATTGAAGCTCTGATGACTCACTGTCAAGTTTTAACTTGGTTAAGTCAAAAAACAATTTCATTCAGTTTTAACTTTATAAGGACAAGAAACCTGTGCACTTGAGTTACTCCCTGTATAAAATGAAATCTGCTGATCCACTCTTTAAAACAATTTGTATACACTTGCAATTCATCAGTTTTGGAACTGAATACCTTGAGATTGAAATATGTGTAAAACATGGATGCTACAAACCACACTGTAAACTTTAAAGATCTGGAGATCTTACCACCCTATGTTGCATCAGACAGACAGACAGGCAGATAGCCAGTGCCAAAAATCTACTTTGCTCTTGCAATGCTATGCATTCGCATACATGTGTAGAACTACAGTCTGATCTTCAAGATTTTCAAATGTGTAGAACTACAGTCTGATCTTCAAGATTTTCAAAACATTACACCACAGGTCAAAAGAGAAAGAGTCTCAGAGGTTTCTTTTTATTGTAATGAATTCAAACACTGACCACATACTTGAAAACTGACATTTGACGAATGTTCACTAAAAATACACTCTTGAAAAGTATTTACCATGCTTAAACTGTGTTAAATCTTTTGTTGAAAAATCACTGAAAGCCTGCGAAAATTGTGTCCCTTTGCTGGTTGTTACATTGAGCAGAAGGGTCATTAATTCAAGTTTTATAAATGAAATAATGTTTACATTGTATGTTGATGCAAAACTTGGTGATGGAGTAAATAATTCACTGATTCAGTGGTGCAGGAGAACACCTTGGACACAATGTGCTACTGTTGTTCATACAAAACACAATTCCACTTACCCAACTGACAGAAACAATGTCGAAAGCAGTTGAAGACACTTTGACAAAAGTTCTTACAAACCACAATACTATTATACCAACTGACAGAACTAATGATGCCGAAATCTGCTCAAGATGCTTTGACAAAGGTTCAACATTTCTGAATTACTCTCCTAGATCTGATCAAATACCTTCCGAAACTTGCTGTACTCCTGTGGACCACTGAACATGGGTGGCTGCTCAGTACTTGATCAAAATACAGTCATCATGCTCAGTGTTCCTACCTATGAAAGTTCAACTTTCAAGAAACATTCTGTGATATCTACACACTTAATGTAATTCCCAGCTTTTACCACTATCTTACAAGATATATGTCATTAACTTATGCTCCAGTGTAATGTGATACAGAGTGGTCCATTGGTGCCCACATGAAAATAAAGATAGTCACTGGCCATCATCTTTGCACATAAAAGTAAACAGGAACATTAAGAGAAAAAAAAGAGAAAAAATTACAACAAATGGAAAAAAAGAGATGACACACACAAAAAAAACCCATGATGGTGCAAAAAATGTATCATTCCAGAATTAAACTGTTCAGGTTTTATTTTTCTGCCATGAACTGAAACATACAAAC
>CM031621.1:26861419-26876357 GCA_018398815.1 Conus ventricosus
AGAGCCATCCGGACAAGACCAGGTAGAACAGGACGAAGATCCGATTCACAACATTTTCCTAGAGTCGCAATGTCCATGCTCTGCATGGCATCAAAAATGTGTGGCTTAACAGACACTTTCATCTTTGATTGAAGTAAACTCATTGTATGGATGTTTGCTAAGTGTTATTCACAGTCAACAATACTACACTTTGTCGGCGCCACGAATGGAAGGAGCCATGTTTTCTGCTTCTGTGATGTTTTTACCAAGAGATTTTCCAGGGAGGTTACTACCACAAAGGCCTGAAGTGCTTCGTGAAGGTCCTTGTCCGCAGATACAAATAAAACGCTATTACACTCAGAGCTGCTTGCAGGATTTGACAGACTAGTCCCCATCAAAGCAAAATCAGGGCACCGTTCAGCCCTTGAGGTACTATGGCCTGAATTTGGCCATTGCTTTTATCTTCTTGAATATCGAGTGCGACCCCTTGTTGCTAAATTTGCTCCAGGGGCCAACAGTCTGAGTCGCACTGTTTTATGGTATTTTATTTACTTTTTAACATGCGCGCTGTGACCTGCTCGTTTTGAGTGAACCGGTTTTGAGGAAGAAGAAGAAGATGTGCCTGACTCTGAGGCAGTTTCAGTTTCAACACGCTCATTTTTTTCTACATGAGCCCTCCCTTACCCCCTTTTTTTCTGTCATATGTTAGGCTTCTTCCTCGCAAAACTCTGTGCTAACCCTAGGAACACAAGGAGTCCGCAAGTCACGTATATTTATACGGACTTTGCCATTGTTGACATATAATATTGAACTAATTTGCTATCTCCGATTTTAAGCTTAAAGTCTTTTACACATAATTAAAATAAATAAATAAATAAAGCATTCACAGAAGAAAGACGATACCCATCCGTTCAAACCTCTCCCTCTGACCTGCCCAAAATATACATGTTTTGTTTGTTTGATTTCTTAGACTGAATGGGCTTAAAGTTGTCCCCTGTCTTATCTCCATTACAGGAAAAAAAGAAAGAAAAAAACATACGCTCTCATACCAGAGTTTTCTGACCAACAGTGGTTTGGATAGCAGTACTCTAAAGGCCTACTTTGTCCTGCGCTCACACATGCGGAGTCACTGACGTCTTCGTCGACCACGACGGACATCCATGATGATGGCTCTACACACACACACACACACACACACACACATTCCTTTCCCCATCCCTTCCCATCACCAAGAAGTGAATGCTGAGCTAGGAATGCAACATTTTATACAATAAATACACGCATGTAATCGAAAGTTGGAGTAAGTTATTTTCGTATTGTTTTCTAGAAATCCTGTTGTCGATAATTAGATCAATGTTAAGCCACATTCGCTGGAAGACTAGAAGAGATCTAAAACCTTTTTATTCAACCTTCAAAAAGATGAAGCTGACAGCAGAATTTAGAGCAGTAGACTGGAGTGTTTCACATTATTTAGAGGTGTTTAAACTGTTCATCAATAAGAGAATCAGTAAAGAAAAGAAGCTGTCTTTGTGCTGTTGTCTCTTGCTTTCTTCCCCAGTGTCCTCACACTGCGGTTAGATTCAGCTTTCCTTTGCTGGAAAAAAAGAGTCAAGCAGTAACATTATTTCAGAAAGAAACAAGGATTGGTGCAGGTATAACTATTTTGATGACATTTGTATCCAAACCCAGGACTAGTTTGCAAATGGTCTTGTTGTTTAGCCAGTTTTCTATGGAAAATGATTGAATAACCTGGGGTGGGGGTGGGGGGTGGGGGGGGGGGGGGGAGATGGAAAGAAGGAAATGTAAAGTAAGGTCAAGAAATTGGAAGAGAATTGTGTATATTTCTCCCTAAAACTGGGTTACCAGAGTACAAAAAGAAAAAAGAAACAAAACTGATTAAGATTAAGCCAGTATTACAAACAGCCACAGATTTTAAAGTGAAAATTTATCTTTACCTAGATGAAGGGATGCATCAGTATTTAGCAATCTTTCTCATGTTGTGATTGTTGTTGTTGCTGTTTTTTTTAAACATGTCGAACTAAATGATAGACAATTGAAATTTTGAAAAATGTCTGATGAAAGTGAAGAAATAAATTTGTATTTTATTGATGTAACATATGGTGTCGTCGATTCGAGTATGTGTTGTTAAATTCAGCTTGAGGTATGTCATTCTTTCGTCTGTTTGAGGGATGTTATCCAAGCAAGCCATGTTCTCCTCTTTTGACAGTTGATTTATTGTCGATCAGCTTGTGTGGAAGAGTTCTGGGGTATTATTCATACAGTCCATGTTGACAAAGGACATATTGGAGTTGTGCATAGGTTCAGTTCTCTGAGTATTGATTTTAGGTACACATTTTTTTAAAAGATTATGATAAAGTGTGACCTCCTGAGCGGTAATAGGAGCAAAAATTTGAAGAAAAAAAATGACTGTGAGTATAGATTTGTTGTGTTGTCCTTAAACTGTAATATTAAAGCAAACAAAGATACAACGAAATTGAAAGAATTTTGCTTTAATGTCCACAATAGAGTTTCCAGAGTGAGTAAAGTGGTGAGATTCTTTAAAAAGAAAAATCGTTTCTAATTTGATATTCATGCCATACGATAATGTTATGCACCCCCCAATTTTTTTTCTTTTTCTTCTTGGTTTATCTTATAAAATAAATACAGTGCATAAATCATGGATATGGACTTAAACTAGTACAAAGTCTCTCAGTTAAATTAATGCAATTTTCAATGGGTATATCAGCCTTTCTCAGACACATTTTTTGACTTCGTAAGTGCATCCATGTATGCTTTGAGGTATCATTAGGTTTAAAGCAACAGGTAAGCTGCTAACTGACCAGTCAAGTGTCAAGGAAGAAATTCTTGACAAAAGTTTGATTTACTGAAAGTGATTGCCAGAAGACAGATATGATTTTGAAAAGTAAAAAGTTTTTCAGCCATTGAAAAAAGAAAGGTTTGTAGCTTGCAAACTAAAGCTTAAAGAGTGTCCAGTCTCTTAGGAATGATTGAAATCATTTGTAATTCCTGCACACGCTATTGTTAATCAGTCCGTCAGTAGTTTTGATCAGTCTTTCACGGGGATTTGCAAAGACTCATTCACACTGATGCGGCAGACTAATGACTATAATTTATTTGTCTGTAAGCATTTTTCATCAGTGTGTTGAATAGATTACACACCTGCACTTCTTTAGGTGTTTCCTTTCTTTCTTTGTTTTTTCTTCTTTTTTTCTCTCTCAACTGTAGGCACCGCAGCCTTATGACTCAAGAGATGTGGTCTAATATTGGACTAGTGTGCACTCACTGTCATCTCCTTCATGAAGCGAGCACAGAGACGCATGGTGTTATTGATGTCTATGTTCTTGAATTTTTAGTTTGATTATTTGTTGGGTTTCCTTTCACACTTCTATTGCAGTGAACGTTACTTCTTCGTATTGCATTCTCGTGGTTGAAATGTACACACGAAAATGTGTGTGTATGTGCGTGCGTGCGTGCGTGCGTGCGTGCGAACGTGCGTGCGTGCGTGCGTGCGTGCGTGCGTGCGTGCGTGCGCGTGCGTGCGTGTGTGTGTGTGTGTGTGTGTGTGTGTGTGTATGTGTGTGTGTGTGTGTGTGTGTGTGTGTGTGTGTGTGTGTGTGTGTGTGTGTGTGTGTGCGCGTGTGTGTGCGTGTGAAATAAGCGACTGAAGCTCAAAACGCGGACTTAGCATGGACCTTTGTTTTGTTTTAATGCAGAGGTTGTTTGACAGAAGCATTATTTGCGATCTTCGCATCATTGGTTTAACACTGTAATTTGCACCGTGAACCAGCCAGTGCCGTTCACTCAGAATGTGCTGTCATTCTCAACCATGTGGCTCAGATTCGTCATGTGTTGACCCTTTAACTTACATGATGGAGCAGATGAAGGATCAGCCTCGGACTCTCATTAACAGGGGTTCATCTCACCTCCTACCGATCAGTGTGAGCGAAAGAGGCATGTACACGACCTGTTTCAGCTATAGAGAAACACACACGACCAGCCTTTGCTAAAGGGGCAAACACACGAACAATTTCAGATTAAGCCAGCAGTCACTTATCCGACCAGTTTCACATAAAGAACTTAAAAAAAATCTCCGGTAAAGTGTTTCTTAGGCACATGACCAGTCTCTGAAATAAGAAGTATTCACACAACCAGTGTGTGCTTAACTGACAGATACAAATACAGTACAATCAGTGTCAGCCAAGGGGGTCATAAATGAAAAGATTCAGTCTAAAGGATCAGATGCAAGACCGATTGCAAATTGAGGGCAGACACATGAACTGTCTGCACCAAACATTTCAACACACGATCCATCTCATGGTTACATACATGATGAGTCCCGGTTAAAGGGTCTGACACACGAACAATTCACTGTACATGACTAGACAGTAAAGAATCCATTTAAGACCTTTCCACTGTATATGAAAAAGACAGGACGCTGGCATACGGAGGGGAAGGGGAGTGGAAGAATATGACACTAGACAAGTGTGATCTATAGCGAGGCATACCAGTCTCTCCTAAAGCGTAAGCACACGCTCATTTCAAGCTTAAGGGACAGACACGACTGGTGTTCAGTGTAGGGTAGTTTAGCGCTGCAAATCGCGAACCCAGTGGTAAATGAATGATGTGTAGGGTAGTTTAGCGCTGAAAACCGTGAACTCAATGTAAATGACTGGTGTTAAGCGTAGGGAATCTAGCGCTGCAAATCGTGAACCCAGTGGTAAAAGACTAATGTTCAGTATAGAGTAATTTAGCGCTGCAAACCGTGAAGTGAGTGTAAATAACTGGTGTTCAGTGCAGGGTAATTTAGCGCTGCAAACCGTGAACTCAGTGTAATTGACTGGTGTACAGGGGCAGGGTAATTTAGCGTTGCAAATTGGGAACCCAGTTTTAAATGACTGGTTTACAGTGTAGGGTAATTTAGCGCTGGAGAGAACAGTAAAATGCCAATCCTAGCTCAACCGTCCTCAACCAGTTTCGGGCGGTTGAAGCTAGGATGGGCATTTTACTGTTCTCTGACAAGTAAGACTTCAATAACCAAAAAATAACGATTTTTTACAAACAAACATACTGTGTAGGATTGTCTGTTTCAATACTAATTTACTAAACTTTTCAGATTTTAATTTTTGTTTAATCCTATGTTTTTCCTGATCATTTTCAATAACATCATTTTCGCGCATACATTCATCAAATGCGTCTCTGTCTTTCATGTGAAATAAAACTACAGTCTTTAACTGTTCTCTAAAGTCTTTTAAAACTGAGTTATATTTCTGACATAAAATCCACACACTTATCCCAGCTAGTTTCTACCTACATTATATCTTTTATAAGTTTACAAAACTTTGCATAACAGACAGATGGGCACGAGGCAGCGGTGGGGCTATAGAGACCCGTCATTAGGCTGACACCCGATCACTTAATTTTATGCTCTTCTATGCTAGGGTCTTACGACTTGGCGCATACAAGAGGTCTTCGTTCACACAGAACACAGCACACAGTCAATTAGTTGTCAATGCCAACAACCAAACAATGCTACATACTTTTAACCGGGCACCCCTGTCCTGTCATTTCTCTTGGTGGCGTTGTGCCGGGCAGACGTGCGTGCGTTTTCTGTGAGAGAAGTGATTTTACCAGAAATATTTATGTCTCAAGACAGCATTTCTTCAGAATTAGAGAGAGAACTTCTGGAATCGCAAGTTGCTCATCAAAATCTATTAGATTTCTCAACACAGCCATCAACTTTAATTCTACCTAACATGGATCAAGCTTCTACTTTTCAACAAGCTCAAAATCTCCCATTACCACCGCCAACGCCAACGGAAATTGTGGACAGAGGATGAAATGCTTATTTTGCAAGAGAATCAAGACTACTTTAAAAAAATGACAGAAATAATTGAAAAGATTAAAAGGGAAGGACCGCAGGATTTGCCAAAGAAGCCTAAAAGAAAGCTTGAGCAATTGTTAAAAAAAAAGAAAGGAGGCAAAAAAAGGAGAACAGATCTTTCAACGCCACAAGAATTACATGACTATCTTATGGCAAATCAGGCTGACATTTCAATCAGCTATTTTCAGAGAAGCTTTTGCTGATCAGATATTTTCCGAAACAGCAAATGAAGCTGAAATTGTAGAAAGACTACAAAAAGGGATGAGAAATTTGAGGAGGCAAGATGCACAGTCCTTGTTAATTTACATTCAGTTCGGCAACTTCTTGATTTTTGTGTAAACAATGGCAGGAAAATGAAAGGAAAAAAGGGAGAACGAAGGAAACATGGGCTGTTTGGTTGAAAGCAAAAACCGGGTATTCTGATGTTCACGCATGAAAATTACGTGCCGTTGCAAGTGTTCTTTTTGGATACACAGGGTTTTATGCTGTAGGCCTTCTCTTTCGTTTTATTTCTGGCAAGCTGAATGAAATCAAAGCCATGCTGCAAGTGCCAGAATTTGCACAGTACTGGAACAAGATCCATGCATGCCAAGCACAAGCGAACTCAGCAATCCCAGTAACCGCTCACGCGTGAACGGTGGAAGGCAACAGCCGAAGCACAGCCTAAAAATAGAACCGCTCACGCGCGAGCGGTAGCCTACCTGCTGACATTCTCACTCCTGCCCCATGACTTTGTGTATAATGAAATGACTTTTGCTGTTGTGGTTGGCCGCTTCAACGCTTCAACGCTTCACCTATTCACCTGCTTCAACGCTTCACCTATTCACCTGCTTAAAGGCTGTCTATTCAGATGGCCGCCGATAGAACTTAAACAGATCCTGTGATTATTGATTCAGGACTCTGATAAGGGCTTTTGGCGGCTGTCTCGAATTTACGTCGTTCAAGTGTGAATCACAAAAATCCCCTTTCACATTTCCCCATGCAAGCACCATCCCGTCTATTGTGTGAATGATTCTCGTGTGTGTGTGTGTGTGTGTGTGTGTGTGTGTGTGTGTGTGTGTGTGTGTGTGTGTGTGACACTTGACACCTTCACCCTAAGTCACCCCAAGTCACCCCAAGTTCTTAATTAAGTTCTTAATCAAGTCACCCCAAGTTCTTAATAAAGTTCTTAATTAAGTTCTTAATCAAGTTCTTAATTAAGTTCCTCTAAGTTTCTACTTAAGTTACCTCAAGTTCTTAATAAGTTCTTGATCAAGTCACCTCAAGTTCTTAACTTAAGTCACCTCAAGATTGTAATTAAGTCATCCTTTAAGTACAACCAAGTTCTTATTCAAGTCAACTTATAATTATTTATTAAGTTCTTAAAGTATTATTGCATCTGAAATGGATCAAAATGATCTTTTGTTGTTGGTGGTTCTGGCATGCTTTTGTGTTCAGCTTCTGTATTTAGTGGTTGAGATTGTTTGGACTGCTTTGGTTTTTGCTGTCTTTGTTTATATATTTTATAACCGTAATAACCACCCCAGCAATGCCGCCAAAATGACAATTGCTTTAAGAAAATCCCATGAAGACTTTGGCGGCGTAGGCAACCCTGTTGTTGTAGATCTTGAATCAACTTGTTCTGGTGTTTTTATAGCTGGCGTTGAAACAACTGGCTGCGGCTCTAGCACTTTTTCATTATGAGTTATATTATGTGCTTGTAACTGTGATTTTGTTTTTTTTGTTCCACTCTGCTAATCTTTTTCCTGCTGCAACGCGCCCAGGATGAGGAGGCTTTTTACTGGTCACTTTCTCCACCTGATTCAGTGTTTTCTGATTCTGCTGATTTTCTGGCTCGATCATTTTTAAGGGAAACAAAATCTATATGATTAAAAGTAATTAATCCCGCGATCACTGGCGACAATAATGTTCCAAATCTGTAATACAGATCACACCCTAGAGACTCTAATGACTTTGTTAAAACTGGATCCTGTGTTAAATCATACATAAAATCTTGTTCAGAATCAATAGGCGCAAATTTACTTACTAGTTTAGTGTACAAACTAAGAACCGTTTGCCCAACGCTTTTTACCATTCTTGACCCCAGTTGCGCTTCATACCTGTTGTGATACTTTACAATGTCTTGTGGCGACATTTGTTGAATCTGTTCTATGCTGAATTCATTTCCGAGGTACTGTTTTGTTTTTCCACATGCTGCCAAAGAATACAGCCCTTTCTTTTTGCGCATAATAGCTTGGTCATCAACTTGATCATTCATAAGTTCGGGAAGGTTTAGGCTACCCTGTAGCTGTAGTAGATCATCACTGTTCATGTTTTTTTTATTAATTATAATTATTTTATTTTTTAAAAATGAGCACCGAAAAAACTGTTACCAACCTTGTATACCATTCTGCTGTTATTGGGGGTCTAAGTGTAGGATACACAATGCTTGGTAAAAACCTGTTAAAAATAAAACTGGCAGATCTTGGCAAACTAGACTTTGAAGACTCAGCAAAGCTGATTGCTATTATTACAGCTTCATTTGCTACGAAAGATTTTTTAGTTAAGCAAGGAATAATTCCAGACAGTATCAATATGTAAAATTAAAAAAAAATACATTTATAAAAATGGCTTCACTCGTAATGATGATTGGTGGCGCTGTGGTTAATGCGCTTGCTTTTAGCGGAAGTAATTACGCGTTTAGTAAACTGCGGGATGACGGCGAGAGAAAAAGACATAACAAAGCTATGGAGCAACTAGCCGCAGCACAAGATTACTATGAAAAGCAGAGAATTGAGCAGTTAGACTTTATTAACGATGAACTGAAAAAAAGGAAAAATATATACCCGAGGGCGAAGAAGATATGTAATTATGCTGTTCTCCAATGCCCGATTGCATATGAAAACTCTGGTTTAACAAATACCCGTTTTGTGTTTGTTCTATCTAATGACTTCTTTGTTACAACTGTTGTGTTGATCTCATGTAGATTAGATCGTAGTTTTACGTTGTCATGACGAAAAGTCTTATTGTCAAACAATGCTTCTTTGTAGTTGTCATGTGATATGTTTGACTGCACAACACTGCGAGATATTCCCTTTGCTTTTTTGATAGTTTTCTCCTGGCTCGAAATACTGTACATTTTTTACCTTAACCCAACAAACTCCTTGATCACCCCTCCAGATAATTCATCCTTCATCTTTCCTAAAACCTTCTTGTTAATGGTTGAATGCAAAGGCGAATCTTTAGGATAATCAGATGTGTCGTACCATCCCGCATGCCCTTTAGCTACTTCTAATTCCATGTCTTTATAGATATCTTCAGTAGGGATATCTATAACAAAACTGTCTGTATCTGTGTAAAGCACTCTGGACTCAGGATACAAGGGCTTAAAATAGTCATAAAGAAATTCTAACATCAAAAGCTTTGATAATTCTAAAAACAGTAAACCCAATAAAAACGGGCTTATCCAATTTGACTTTCTTTTTTTTCATCATTATACCAAAAAGCTGATCATGAAATCTTCTGAAGTCCTGATAATTAGGTTTAGAAGTCAGCTTAATTGCTTCGTTCTCTCTGGTAACCAATCTAACATCTTTACGCTTGTGCGGATTCTCCATAGTCTTTCCAAAACAGCTGTTGTTCATCAGCTTGAAAAAGTCTTTTTCTGAGGCATCTGTGGATTTATTTCTAAGATCAGTGTTCTTCATGATGTATGGTTTCATGAACTGTTCTTGATCAAAAGCAATTATACGATGAACAGCTGTCAACTTCAAACCATGTCTTAAATAAAATTGTAGAAGTCTGTAATGGCAGACATAATTTTTTTTGTCTCGAAGATTAGGCACAAGTTTAGGTGGTTCTGTTTTTGCCATCTTTAGACTTTCTGCTGCTAATGGATAGTCATTATGCAGGTCATGGAGTTCCTGAGGATATTCTAAGTCAACTTCTAGAATGTATCCATGTGGTTGATCTGGCGTCAACTGCTCAACCACTTTAATGCTTTTTGAATATTATTTGTACCGCCGTCTGTGTACATTTTAAAGTTGCGTAATGGAAGTGATTGCGCCATTGCCCATCCATACACATTGTTTGCATCTAAATACATGAGATAGTTAGACCTTTTACTTGGATCATAATGATCCAAGTATTTGTTGTTTGCTTTACAGTAATGGTGCGACGCCATACTAATTCCTCCACGCAATCCGTTTTCAATCATCTGAAGCATTGGCAGGTTAGACAATAAATCAATCTGTACTCCAGTAAACTTTAGAAAGCATCCCAACTCATCCCAGGCGCAGAAATATAATGCGCAGGATCCAGGCTATAATGTTTCATGCAGGTCTTTCTGTAATTTTCAGAAAGTCGCCAACAAACAAACGTCAGCCCTCAAGTATGAATCATGATAATCTCCCATTGTTTTACACTCTAACTTCTGCCACGCATCTTGAGCATGCTGGTAATCGGAATCGCTGATTTCCTTTCCTCTAAGACTAGAACAGAACGCAACTTTAGGAGGAAGTGTGTCTTCATCAAACCTTTCCCAACTGTTCATGTATTCATAAGGGTAAACACCCTTTCTAACAAGTGTTGGGTCAAAATATTCTTCCGTTACTGGGCAGGACTTTAAGGGACATAGCCAGTGACTCTAACGACCCCTTTCATGTGCTGCATAGAGTCATAAAAAGACATGTTATTTAAAGTGAAACACATGGACTTTTCTGATGACTGTGCAATGCATGACACCTTAAAGGCGTGTTTATGCTTGCATTATAGGTGAGAGTCGTACCTCGCAAGTTGTGAAAAAATATAGGCAGCTTCCATGTCGCAGGATTAAAGTTTAGTTGAAGATTGCATTTACTGTGTGCTGCTCCTCTGAACTTTCCGCTGATGTGATCATGGTCTTTACTGTCGGATTCGTTGCGTCTGATGAGAGACCTAACCACAAATCCAACAATGTGTGGCTGATTTATACTGTTGTTGGTCTTCAGGCGTCATTATGATTTCAGATAAGTTTAGATTATTAGAACAGGCATTACGCACTTGCTGCATGCGTTCTAAGATGTTCTGCAGCATCGGTCCTCTATACAATTCTGGTTCTGAATGGGCACCATCTGCCCTAACAATGATGAAGGCAAATGAGCAAATTGATGTTACTCTTAAGACTGTTTTTTCGAAGTTTTGTGGTGCTGGTCTTCATAAGGAACAATGAGTGATTTGAAAGTCTGCGTAAACAACATTTTGGAGTAATTTGCATCCGTTTCCAGTTCTCAAAACTAAAATTTAGACCAGGGGGGGGGCGTAATTAGTTCTGTATTACGTCAATTGGGCCGATACAGTGTTTCTTATGTTCGCTTGCGGCTTGAAAAAGATGGAATTCTTGTTAAACATTTTCTACAGAATTTTGTTTATGTCCATTCTTTGAAGTATGCTGCATTGTTTACTCATTGTTCGTATCAATGTGTAATGCGGTAGCCCTGTGGTGAAAACATCAGTAGTAAGTCAACATGATTTTTGTCTGGTTCGCCAATTTGTTGGGCTGTTCTTAGACACTTTAATGGGCTGTAGATTGTTTTCCTCATCCCATGTGTAGATATTAACAGTTATTGTTTGTTTTTTTTCTTCAACTGATCAATTTGGGTCTACACTAATAGGAAAGGATATTCCATTGAAGTTAAGATCATTGATGTAATCCCAAAAGTTAGACACTCTCTCTGCGTTTTGCGGACGTGATACAACCTTGCAAGAACACACCACATGAAACATTTGTTGTCTGAATTCTTTATGTTTAGAATGCTCTTTTCGCTACCAATGCTGGGGGGGAGCGGAATGTAAGCCTTGCCTACAATCGGTGCATACTTAGCCTGTTTTAATCTGATCTCTAGGACTTCGCCCTCTGACCAACCAGAGCCTCTCATTTTGGCTTCTTCAGCGGCCACATCAAACTGTGTAAGCAGTTCGTCTGCCCAACCGGGTGTTAAGTCATTAGAGGAAAGAATAGTCTGTTGTTTAGTTGAGATCCAGACTTCTAGATTTTCTTCATTTATTGTTATATAGTCGATTAAAACAGCTAACATTATTTTAACTGGCGGGTCTATTGTTAGTTTACTTGGAACTTGAGAAATTGCATGTACAACGCTTGCCTGTACGTTTGCTGAATCAATGACTTCTAGATTAATATCATTTAAAGCTTTTGACAAACGCTCTCCCTTAAGCATTCCTTCAAACAATTCGTCTGGACCTTCATATATCTTAGCCATGTTGAGTTTTTAACATAACACATTTATTTAAATTAAAAAAAATACATCGACTCCCAAAGTCGTCTTAATCAGAATCAATATCAACGGTCTTTTTATGCTTGGACTCATAAACGAAAGCATAAACGCCCTTTGGGGTTGTTAATGCGAGCTGTTTAGAACAGAGTTTAATGTTTCGTTTAAAAAAAAACATTCCTTTTTTATCTGATCGGTGTCTGGCTGTTGAGAAAAAGTTGTCCTTGCCTTTCTTTGAAGATCAAACTTTTGTCTTTTGTAGTCCTCAAAATCAGCCTGTAAACGACTAAATTCTTCATCCGTGATGTTCGAGTCAGCTAGTGCTTTATTTATTGTCAGCTTGAAGGAACTAAGTTTAGCTGTTATTAGTTGAACCATGGCTGTGTGCTTTTGGAGTTTAGTTTTTATTTTTTTGCTGGCAGTACTTACAACTAATGAGCACAGGCCAAGAGCTAAAGACAAACCGCCTAGAGGTAAAGCTGCGGGTGCACCTACGCCTGTTGCTAAGAGCCTACACTTGTTCCTGCCGATAGAGCACTTATAGTTGATGTTCCAGTATTAACATATGTAACAGCATTAAAGGCAGCAGAATACATTCGTTTGGTTTTGCTGTATTTTGAAAGGTCCTGCTCTAGTACTTGCTGCATTTGTGTAATGTTTGTTAATCTAAAGGTTTTTATGTTAGGGGTTTCTACTATCCCTTCTTCTGGCGACTCTGGCGCTGTAGGCACATTTGGATAAATCTGAACAGACATGCTTTTTTAAAAAATAAAAAAATAATTTAGTATTGTATATCTTCTAATCTGTTATCTTGAATATTCAGCTGCGCATCATATATTAAAAACAAATATACATTAAGCGGTTCATCAGCATCTTTTTCTTTATCAATTTGAATGTTTATTATGTCTCTAACAGTTCTCCCGCTTCCATGTAACTGATTATCCTCTGTTGACCTTAGGTCAATCCATAAACCGTATTTCGTTGTTACATAATCATCAAGTCTAACACTGTGAAGATGCAGATCTTTAGACACAAGGTCAACTGTCGGATTTCTACACCTCCCCTCCAAACAGTTTTCTTATTTCATCAAAATGCTGATAAGGTTTAAGCCCGCTAGCGTAGATTTGGTTAGGACTACCCTCAATTGTACATTGCACTTTTGTTATTTTAGGATTAATAAACTTTTCAGTTTGTCTTTTGAATGGTTCTTCATCTTCACACAGCAATAAAATACCTTTAAGCGATCTTGCTGTGGCACTAAAACTAAAATTCCATATAGTGTCTGCCCTGCTTTTAGGATATTTAGAATGATGAATCACTCTTTCGTAATATATTGCTAATTTTGACTTATATTGTTGCTCGATCTGCCGTGCTAAGTTAGGGTTGCTAACAATGTCAAACTCTAACGAGATGTCAGAAATGCTGTACTTTGCTTCGGTGTCTGTAGATATAATAACATATTTGTAGTAATTAAAAGTTAGTTCATATGACAATCTGTCTTTTAATGCTCCTTGAAAGTATGGGGCATGCGCTTTTAACAACTCAAAATCTAGGGGTATGAAAAAGCGATTACCATACGCAGAACTTACAGCTGCATACTTTTTGTTGTCTTTATCAACTTCAGCGCCTATTCTATGTTTTAGTGCTACTTCATTTTCGATTCCTTGAAACGCAAGATCAGCCCTTTCATTCGCGGTTAGCCATAAATCAGAATAGGTTAAAAATATGTCTGCATTATGTAAAGAAAATATATTCTTGCCCCTCAAGTTTTATAGAAATTTTCTTAACGATTGCCCGCCCCAGATTCTGTACAACTGTCCTGCTTAGGTCTGTTGTGAAGCGAGTTCTATTTTGAAAGTAAGACGCGCAGAGCCTGGCACAATCACTTCATCTGCTCCTAGGTCTGGAAATTTAACAGTAAGAATTTGATCTGCATCAATAGTAGATGGATTATTTGGAACAGTAATATTCGTTTATTTCCCTTCATGCCAAAGGGTTCTTTCAGTCTTCTATGCGGGTCAAGAATCGAGCCATATGCTTGTGACATTTTTTATAAAACAAAAAAAAAGTTAATTATTTAAAACCATGGCAGGCATTGAAGATGAAGAAGATTATGATGTTCCTGATCCTGGAGACGACATGAGTGAAATGACTCCTTTGACACAGCGTCGCTCGGCACTCTCAATGCGGCGTGAATTAACAGAAAGTACGGCCGGAGCATTTTACAAAAGTTTAGGCCTAGAACTCCTCAATTTATAGACACTGATTTTGAAGTAAATGATACTGGTCATTTGTTTGTGAAAATCGGCCCCGACCGAGAACAAACGTGTTCAGCTTACCGATAAACGAGACGCATCAAAGTTTGTAGGCATGAATACAATTAAACAAGACTTGGGGCGGAAGATCGAAATCGCCTTAGCATTGTTAAACCAAAATTAGATAGGGACGCAGTTGCTAAACTTCAAAACACGCTACAAGAACTCCCAACAGATAACCAAATACAAAACATGGAACTTGAAGAATTAAGTCAAACAGCAGACGAAATAATGCAAGCAGAAACCAGTTTTTCCGAAGAAACAGCATTAAAAACTATACGCGATCCGCCGTTGCCCATGCGAGGAAATAGCGGCCCTTGATCATGCTTTGAGAACCATTAGAGGTGAATTAACAAACAATTTAGCAAAACTAGGTGAAATAGATGAGCATAATAAAAAGAGAAAAAAAAAACTCGTTGAGGCTGACGACTCCAACTTAGGGCCTGGTGTTAAAGAAAGAATAACCCGAAGACTACATGATCTTGAACAAGAGA
>CM031621.1:26877357-26896496 GCA_018398815.1 Conus ventricosus
CCCGAGGTTGTGGCCCCTACACTCTTGATAATAGGCCCGCGCGAACCCGCGAGCCGGTGGGTCTATGGCTGGATTACATGTGTAAGGTAATTATTCACTCTTTTTTTCCAACTGTACGGCTAAATTTGCCCCTAAAAATTAAAATATCCCCTTAGAAACCCTTGAAAAACCCTTGAATTTTTTTCCTGTGAGGAAGTGGAACCCTGGATGATGACTTTGACAATTTGTGGCAGCTTGATTGGGATTAACAGAAATGGTGCATAACCACTGAGAGTAAGAGCTTTTAGCCACTCTGTTTGGTTTTCTTTTTCCATTGATGACCATCAATTGAAAACCGATCTTACTGAGTGTCATACTCGGAGTGCCAACTTAAGAAAAAGAGAGAACAGAGTTTGAAGTTGGACAGTAAGGAGGGTGTGGTGGGGGGGGGGGGGGTACTGTAGGATGTGGATTGTACATCAGCTATCAGGGAGAAAGAGGACATATGGGGTGGGGCCATAGGGGGCATTTAGGGGTGAGAGGCCTGAGGACATGTTCAGACCTCCACCTTTAGAATGAAGTGCGGACACCGCAATGGTTTCCAACACAACACCAGACTTCGCTGACCCAACTTGGCAACAAGCTGGGCAGGGGTGGTTATAACCTTTCCTCATAGCTGCTGAGACTTCTTCAGCCAACTCCAGAAGCTGTGTCTCACATGGGCGTTTCTTGCAAAAGCCATGTTGATGTGGAGTCAGAATGTTCTTTGACTGAGTCAGATGTTTTCCAGTAAAATATAAAATTATCCATTACAGGAGAGTGCTTTATAGCTTTGAACTTGAAACTTCATAATTTAATTGAAAATGAAATGAGGCAGGGAACAGTAAACAATAAACAAGTATGGTAACTCTTGGAAACCTAACACAGAATAACTTTTATTCAAGATTGGCACAGCCCTTTTTAAACTTGAATAAAGTCAGACAAATACAAAGACGAACAATCTAATTGTGGGGGAAAAGAAGCGCAGGCCAACAACCCCCCCCCCCCCCTTCTGTCATCACGGTAATGACTTGGCAAAGATTTGGACTTGGGAAGCGGGGGGGTTGAAGATGAAAGAAAAATGGGAACATGAAATTGAGAAAATATATTATAAATATGAAAACTCTTCACTAGCTGCATGGGGGTACTATCGTAATCCCTCTCAAAGGCAGATCTATTTGTATTGCCTGCTCCAAGGCCTTTTTCCGCTGGATAGGACTCATCAGGGAGACACAGCTGGTTGTGTCTGTGCTCCTGGCATCAAATAGAGGACTGTGGTGTGCCTCTGTCTATTTGACGAGTATTTCACAACATAATGAAGATTCCTTTTTCCAAAATTAGTGTACACTCAATGGTAGCAGTACAATCATTTAATAATTTACATGGAGATGATCTTTGTGATTCCAAGTATCTTATCAGTTGACAGTCTGTTTACCTCTTAGTTTCACAGTGGCCTGTGGTCAGATGGTAAGAGGGTTTGCCAGACAGTCTTGGGTTAGATTTTTTTCCCCACTTAAAAACTGCCTGTGTGCACCCAAAAGAGTGCCCCAACTGGTACCTTATTCAGTTCAGGGAAAATTTAGAGGCGGCAAAAGTTGGAAGGGGGGTAGGATTCCGTCTTTCATGCTATGCCCAAGACACGGTGAACCTCTGATAAGTTCACTACACCTGTAGCAGATAGGTTATGGAAACTTTAAACCTGTAGCCTTTTTTTATTTTTTTTTTTATCTTTCATTGTTTGCTGTCTTGATTTCACTTGTTCAGTGGTTGTTGTACTTAATATTTTGATAAAAAAAACCTTGATTGTATTGGTGACAGAGCAAAGTCTGGAGGGAATCAGACAGAAAGTGTGCTGATCATGCAGCTGCCAAATGGACTGGCCCTGGAGTTTGAAAGAAGTGATGCGGCACGGCGCATTCGCCTCATCCTCAGTCAACTTCTCTTTGTTGTGTCAGAGGTCAGTGATGTTATATTTGAAAAAAAGAAAATGCTTGAAGCGAAACATGTGATGCAGCATAGCATGTTTGCCATTTAATAACATTTCAACTTATCTTTGTCATGGTAGACCTCACTGCTTGAACTCATGCTTTCAAAAAAAAAAAAAAAAAAAAAAGCACAAAATAAACAGGGTGATCGATTTTTCTTACATTCATGTTTATCTTTCAGGGAGTCAAAAATCTACAAGGAAAAGAAACGGGGCTTGTTGAGCCAGTTTAAATTGAATATTATATGGCACAGGGCATAGCCTGTTGAGCTTGAAATTCTTTTGGATTCTGTAGTGCGTGTGTGTGTGTGTATGTGTGTGTTTGTGTGTGTGTGGTGTGTGTGTGTTTGTGTGTGTGTGTGTGTGGGGTGTGTGTGTGAGCATGTACAGGGAAGGCTTTCTTTTTTTCTTTTTCCAATATATGTTATTCAACTGGACGTCCCTTTTTTAGGTTAATTTTTCGGGAACTTTTTCCATTATGGCTGGATAACTTTTTCCATTATGGGTGGATGCTGAGCTGCTTTTAGTCTCCAGTGAAGACTCGTCTATGAACGACCCTGTTTTTGTGGGTAATTTGTGGATCACAATTATTAAAAGGTATCGATGTACAGCAGAGAAGGACATTCTTCATGAGAAAGGCCAGTATCTGGACAGGACATCTGGAGAAGACATCTGTGCATTGTTCTGTGAGGTTCTCTGTCATTCATTTTGCCACAAAAATAAAGCTGGTCTGTTTGCTCTGTTTCCAGCTGAAGGATGGAAGAGCAGGAATTACTGCAAATCTTCAGAGCTCTTTGAAAGCGCTGTTTACCTGGAAGAAGTCAGCGACATTCTCTGCATTGCTCATGCTGGTATACATTTTTTTCCCTGCAATCTACAGTCAGTACATCTGTTCTCGTTTGTTTGTGAAGTTATTTTTCCTTTTTTGGGGTGGGTATGGGTGGTGTATAGACAGGAAGAGAAAAGGTTTAGAGGATGTAAAAGAAATGTGTTTTCTACATCTGAATAGGTTTTTTCCAATGATTATATGATTTTTTTCCCCTTTTTTAATATGAGAAATTTGACTTTTATGTTTTGTTATTTTTGCATTCCTTGCCAACTTTAGCCTATTTTGTGCATGATACTTACACAGACATGCTTTTTTTGTTTGTATGTTTCAGTTCATGGCAGAAAAATAAAAACCCGAACAGTTTAATTCTGGAATGATACATTTTTTGCACCATCATGGTTTTTTTTGTGTGTGTCATCTCTTTTTTTCCATTTGTTGTAATTTTTTCTCTTTTTATTTCTCTTAATGTTCCTGTTTACTTTTTTGTGCAAAGATGATGGCCAGTGACTATCTTTATTTTCATGTGGGCACCAATGGACCACTCTGTATCACATTACACTGGAGCATAAGTTAATGACATATATCTTGTAAGATAGTGGTAAAAGCTGGGAATTACATTAAGTGTGTAGATATCACAGAATGTTTCTTGAAAGTTGAACTTTCATAGGTAGGAACACTGAGCATGATGACTGTATTTTGATCAAGTACTGAGCAGCCACCCATGTTTAGTGGTCCACAGGAGTACAGCAAGTTTCGGAAGGTATTTGATCAGATCTAGGAGAGTAATTCAGAAATGGTGAACCTTTGTCAAAGCATCTTGAGCAGATTTCGGCATCATTAGTTCTGTCAGTTTATAATAGTATTGTGGTTTGTAAGAACTTTTGTCAAGTGTCTTCAACTGCTTTCGGCATTGTTTCTGTCAGTTGGGTAAGTGGAATTGTGTTTTGTATGAACAACAGTAGCACATTGTGTCCAAGGTGTTAAGTTCTCCTGCACCACTGAATCAGTGAATTATTTACTCCATCACCAAGTTTTGCATCAACATACAATGTAAACATTATTTCATTTATAAAACTTGAATTAATTACCCTTCTGCTCAATGTAACAACCAGCAAAGGGGCACAATTTTCGTAGGCTTTCAGTGATTTTTCAACAAAAGATTTAACACAGTTTAAACATGGTAAATACTTTTCAAGAGTGTATTTTTAGTGAACATTCGTCAAATGTCAGTTTTCAAGTATGTGGTCAGTGTTTGAATTCATTACAATAAAAAGAAACCCTGAGACTCTTTCTCTTTTGACCTGTGGTGTAATGTTTTGAAAATCTTGAAGATCAGACTGTAGTAATTCTTACCACATGTATGCGAATGCATAGCATTGCAAGAGCAAAGTAGATTTTTGGCACTGGCTATCTGCCTGCTGTCTGTCTGATGCAACATAGGTGGTAAGATCTCCAGATCTTTAAAGTTTACAGTGTGGTTTGTAGCATCCATGTTTTACACATATTTCAATCTCAAGGTATTCAGTTCCAAAAACTGATGAATTGCAAGTGTATACAAATTGTTTTAAAGAGTGGATCAGCAGATTTCATTTTATACAGGGAGTAACTCAAGTGCACAGGTTTCTTGTCCTTATAAAGTTAAAACTGAATGAAATTGTTTTTTTGACTTAACCAATTAAAACTTGACAGTGAGTCATCAGAGCTTCAATAGTCCAGGGAGCTGTTGATACCAGGTCATCATGAGGACCACCAGGAATACCCTAAGAAAATACTGTATTTGCTGAATGAGTCACTTTAGTGGTGGTGTGCTTTGCATCTTTTTATTTTAAGAAAATTAGGCAGCAGCCAACTTGCTGACTATTGCAGCAGTGCAGATTGTGGTATTTGTATTTATAAGTGACTGTGTAAGTGAAGTAAGTGATGATGAATAATGACTCTGTGTGTGGTGTGTGTGGTGTGTGTGTGTGTGTGTGTGTGTGTGTGTGTGTGTGTGACAGAACTGCCGGGCCTTTTACAGCTTGGAGACGTGGCGGAAGCACTGTTATGTCTTCCTCATGGAGCACATCTTCTCTGTCAGCTAGTGGCCAACTTCCCTCAGTCTTTCATGGAAGGTATTTGCCTGTTTGTGGTTCCTATACTGGGAAACTTTCATTAGGACCTAAAAAGTGATTTCTGAAGAGGGCTGACTTATTTCACTCAGCATGTATGTAACATGCAAGGGTTTTTATTTTCAAAACAGGGGATTGTTGTAATAAAACAAGTCATTTTGATTTTTTGTCAGTCACAGTCTCTCTCTGTACATTATTTTTTTTTCACCTTACTTTCTGTTTCTTTGCCAGCCTGTCTGTCTCATTGGACTATCCCCCTGTCTTCACTGGGGGAGTTGCTGATAAACTTCACCTCTCATGTCATGAAACAAGCATTCAGTCTGATTTTTACAGTTGCACTGATCTTCTACTGGTTTGGAAAGAGAGTGTTGTGCTGATTTTTGCTGAGATTTCCTATGAAATGGCCTTATGTTCCTGATTTAACCTTGGTGGTCAGTTGATGGTGTTTATAGATGAGCTGACCATCAGGGACCATATATGGGCCATCAAGGTCAGTTGGGCTATAAAAAAACATAATTTGACGTGAATGTGTAGGTGTACTTTCCTTTTTTTTTCTCTGGGGATGTTTTTTCAACACACACTTAAGTTAGTGCGTGGGTGTAGTTTCTGTTCTTTCTAATGATGCAAATGAGATCATGTTTCTGTCATTTATTTTCATTATTCTTTCCTTTTTGTGTGTGTCTTTGTGCCTTTGTTCTTTCATTTGTTCCGAAAACTTTGAGGTTCACCACTGAAGAGATTAATGGGTATGCATTTATTTTGTTATCCCACTATTAAAGTAGCGACATTTCAAACTTCAAGGCTGGTGTCAAAAGAGGATGCTAGAGTGCTTGTGGTTTATTTCTGTCGTCCAACCCTCTGGGGACACTGTGGCTTTTACGTGAAGGCAAGATCTTTCATGCATGCGTTCATGCAAGGGATCTGAAGTTAAAAGTGTCACCTGAAGGACTGAGAGACTGGAGTTTACACAGATGTTAACTCTAACAAAAAAAGAAAAAAAATTTCTCCCCACCTGGCTGGCTTGAGCTGGAATTGAACTCAAGAGCTTGGTGTAAGTGTCTGACACCTTACCCATAAAACCAATCAGGCTTCTGTTTTCAGTATCAAAATAAGAGTTGACAGTGAATGTTTTTCTCATTTTCAAGCAAAAATTGGGACTTGACAATCGTTGTAGTTGTTATTGCTTTTATTCGAATGATGAAAATGAGTTGAAGTAGTTGTCATGGTTTTTATTCTGTTGTTTTTTTTTTTATCAGCCTGACCACAGTTGATGTGTTTGGTCAGCATTTACCATGATTTTCATTCTCATGTTAAATAGAAGGTTTATGTTTGCAGTGTGTACAAGTCTTGTCATGCGGGGGGAAAAGGTGGAAGAGGATTCCCTGGGAGGAAATCGTCGCCTTCACATGCTGAAAATGTTGGCCACTATGAACCCCCAAAAATGCTCTCAGTATTCGCGCATTATGTGTAAGATATTTTGTGAATGTTGCTGTTATTTATTTGTAAGTCTGTGTGTGTGTGTGTGTGTGTGTGTGTGTGTGTGTGTGTGTGTGTGTGTGTGTGTGAGTGAGTGAGTGAGTAAATGTTTGTGTATATGCTTGTGAGAAACTTAATACTTCATACTTCAGATACATTTCATCTCAGAGTGATATTAGATGAGAAAAGCTTGTGTGTGCTTGTGCTGAGAGGGAAAAACAAGTCAGAAATGGAAAAATCTTAACAGTATATGGAACAGCAGGTCATTATGAACAGTAAATTTTCAAAATGGGCTTATGAGGTTGCTCATGGGCAGATTTTTTTTAAACACGATTTAAGCACTGTTTGTCAAAGGGAGACTGAAGGGAAAGGAATAAGGGGGACAAGAAGAAAACAATGTATACATAATTATACTCATATTGTTCTCTTATCCAGTTTAGAACTTATGGAAGGACATGTATAGAGAAATATAATCTGACAATGAGATGAAGAAAGAGAGAGAGGAAGGGTAAAAACAATGTAAAACAAAATGATCATTAGTATGTGACATATGAAGTTGCTGAATCAAAGCAAATAAAAGGATGCTGGTCATCAGGTAAGGAAAATACCAGTTGAACCATAAAGCAAACAATCCACACACAAAAAATAGTAAGCTAACGATTGTTTACTCCGTGTGTTTTAAGACAAGGATGTGTCGGAATAAAAGTTGATCTCACAGTGTGTCAGAATAAAAGTTGATCTCACAGTTCTGAATAAACTTGTTCTGGTTTTGGACAGTGCAGTAATAGATAAATATATACAGATAATTGTTTTCCACAGTCACGCAATAATGATATATGTCTGTACTACATTTTATACTAATAGCATTGTGTAGAATCCTTATTTTTTTTCAACAGTGAGAAACAGTTGAATCAAGCAAGACAGATAACTGTCAAAGCCTTTCCTCCCACCTCAGCACCTCTTAGAAGTCTGTTCACATTATACATTCTTCCAAAGAAAGCTGTCTTTCTGAATGTTTAAAATGGGCATGTGAAGAAGTCTGTTCACATTATACATTCTTCCAAAGAAAGCTGTCTTTCTGAATGTTTAAAATGGGCATGTGAAGAAGTCTGTTCACATTATACATTTTTCCCAAAGAAAGCTGTCTTTCTGAATGTTTAAAATGGGCATGTGAAGAAGTCTGTTCACATTATACATTCTTCCAAAGAAAGCTGTCTTTCTGAATGTTTAAAATGGGCATGTGAAGAAGTCTGTTCACATTATACATTCTTCCAAAGAAAGCTGTCTTTCTGAATGTTTAAAATGGGCATGTGAAGAAGTCTGTTCACATTATACATTCTTCCAAGAAAGCTGTCTTTCTGAATGTTTAAAATGGGCATGTGAAGAAGTCTGTTCACATTATACATTCTTCCAAAGAAAGCTGTCTTTCTGAATGTTTAAAATGGCATGTGAAGAAATCTGTTCACATTATACATTCTTCCAAAGAAAGCTGTCTTTCTGAATGTTTAAAATGGGCATGTGAAGAAGTTGTTCACATTATACATTCTTCCAAAGAAAGCTGTCTTTCTGAATGTTTAAAATGGCATGTGAAGAAGTCTGTTCACATTATACATTCTTCCAAAGAAAGCTGTCTTTCTGAATGTTTAAAATGGGCATGTGAAGAAGTCTGTTCACATTATACATTCTTCCAAAGAAAGCTGTCTTTCTGAATGTTTAAAATGGGCATGTGAAGAAGTCTGTTCACATTATACATTCTTCCAAAGAAAGCTGTCTTTCGGAATGTTTAAAATGGGCATGTGAAGAAATCTGTTCACATTATACATTCTTCCAAAGAAAGCTGTCTTTCTGAATGTTTAAAAGGGGCATGTGAAGAAGTCTGTTCACATTATACATTCTTCCAAAGAAAGCTGTCTTCTGAATGTTTTAAAATGGGCATGTGAAGAAGTCTGTTCACATTATACATTCCCCAAGAAAGCTGTCTTTCTGAATGTTTAAAATGGGCATGTGAAGAAGTCTGTTCACATTATACATTCTTCCAAAGAAAGCTGTCTTTCTGAATGTTTAAAATGGGCATGTGAAGAAGTCTGTTCACATTATACATTCTTCCAAAAAAAGCTGTCTTTCTGAATGTTTAAAATGGGCATGTGAAGAAATCTGTTCACATTATACATTCTTCCAAAGAAAGCGGGTCTTTCTGAATGTTTAAAATGGGCATGTGAAAGTCTGTTCACATTATACATTCTTCCAAAGAAAGCTGTCTTTCTGAATGTTTAAAATGGGATGTGAAGAAGTCTGTTCACATTATACATTCTTCCAAAGAAAGCTGTCTTTCTGAATGTTTAAAATGGGCATGTGAAGAAGTCTGTTCACATTATACATTCTTCCAAAGAAAGCTGTCTTTCTGAATGTTTAAAATGGGCATGTGAAGAAGTCTGTTCACATTATACATTCTTCCAAAGAAAGCTGTCTTTCTGAATGTTTAAAATGGGCATGTGAAGAAATCTGTTCACATTATACATTCTTCCAAAGAAAGCTGTCTTTCTGAATGTTTAAAATGGGCATGTGAAGAAGTCTGTTCACATTATACATTCTTCCAAAGAAAGCTGTCTTTCTGAATGTTTAAAATGGCATGTGAAGAAGTCTGTTCACATTATACATTCTTCCAAAGAAAGCTGTCTTTCTGAATGTTTAAAATGGGCATGTGAAGTAAAGCAAATTATTATCATGAGTCATTTCATTATTTATGCCCGTCGCTCCCGTGGAGCATAGGCCATCACGACCCTTCGCCATCGCACTCTGTTCTGGGCTGTTCTGGTCTTTCCCAGTCCAGTTTGTCCCTTGTTGTTTGAACTCCGCCTCAGTGTCTCGTCTCCAGCTGTTGCGAGGCTGGCCTCTCTTTCTCTTTCCCTGCGGGTTCCAGGTCAGGGCTTGGCTTTGTGGTGCTGGATGCTGGCTTCCTGAGGGTGTGTCCGATCCAGCCCCACTTCCTTCGCAGTATCTGCTTGGCCACTGGTTCCTGTCCCGCATGCTCCCACAGATCTTCGTTTCGGACCTTGTCCTGCCATCGGATTTTGTAGATGCGCCTCAGACAGGTGTTGAAGAATGTCTGAATCTTTTGTTGCATCGTCTGTGTGTTCGCCACGTCTCGCATCCGTAGAGCAGAACTGATTTCACATTGGAGTGAAGATGCGGAGTTTGGTTCTTATGCTGATTCCTCCAGATCCCCAGATGTTCTTGACATGATGAAAGCTGCTCTTGCCTTGCCGATTCTGGCTGTGACGTCTCGGTCCGTGCCTCCCTGTTGGTCAACCACGTTTCCCCAGGTAGACGAAAGACTCCACCTCCCTGATGGGCTCTCCATCGACTGTGGGCTGGTGTGTTGGCAGTGGGATTGATTTTCATCAGCTCGTTCTTCTTCCTGTTAATCTTGAGCCCTGTCCCGGCTGATGTGGTCTCCAAGCGAGTGGTCTTGTCCTGCATCTGGCTGTGGCTGTGTGACAGGAGCGCCAGGTCGTCAGCGAAGTCAAGGTCGTCGAGCTGCGTCCAGAGTGTCCACTGTATACCGTTGTTTCTGCCTGTTGTAGTGGTCTTCATGATCCAGTCAATGACCAGGAGGAAGAGGAACGGCGACAGCAGGCATCCTGCCGAACTCCAGTCTTCACCTCGAAACTTTCAGACAGGGGCCGGCGTGGGCAGTCCTGCAGTTTTATGTCCTGGTAGGTGCACCGGATGAGGGAGATGATCTTCTCGGGGACTCCGTAATGCCTCAGCAGCTTCCACAGCATCTCTCTGTCCAACACTGTCGAAAGCCTTCTCATAATCTATGAAGTTGATGTAAAGGGGGAGTTCCACTCCAGCGACTGCTCCACGATGATGCGCAGGCTGGCGATCTGGTCGGCACATGATTTGTTCTGCCGGAAGCCTGCCTGCTGGTCTCGGAGCTTGGGGTCGACAGCCTCTTTCATTCTCTCCAGTAGAACCCTGTTGAAACCTTGCCTGGCGTTGACAGGAGCATGATCCCTCGGTAAATTGCTGCAGTCCCTGAGGTCTCCTTTCTTCGGCAGCTTGATGACGATTCCTTCTTTCCACTGAGCCGGTACCTCCTCCTTCTCCCAGATCTTGCTGAAGAGGCTGTATAGCATGTTGACAGCTGTCTCTATGTCTGCTTTGATGGCTTCTGCTGGTTTCTCGTCCGGCCCTGCAGCCTTCCCATTTTTCAGAGTCATGATGGCCTTCTTGATCTCTGCCTTTGAGGGTTTGTCACAGCTGATGGGCAGGTCTGTCTCTGCAGGTGGATGTCTGGTGGTGCGTCAGGCGGGGCGGTTCAGCAGCTCCCCGAAGTGTTCTGCCCATCGTTTCAGCTGTTCCTCGGTTGTTGTCAGTGGGTTTCCGTTCTTGTCCTTTACTGGCTTGTCTGTCTGCTGGAACTTACCCGTCAGCTTCTTGGTCACCAGGTACAGGTCCTTCAGATTCCCTGTCCGGCTGCTGCCCCTGCTTGGCTGGCCAGGTCTTCAAAGTAGTCCCTCTTGTCCTTCTTGATGCTCTTCTTTACTTCTCCGTTCGCTGCTGTGTGCTCTTCCTGTGCCTTTGCCCTAGCTGCTCTTGTTCGGCTCATGTTCAGTGTAGCTTTCTTCTCTCTCCTTGTTTCCAACTTGTGGATGGTGTCGGCAAAGATCCATTCTTTGTGCTGGGCCTTCTTCTTGCCAAGGATCTCTACATGTGTCATGCCAGAGCTTCTTGCAGTGTTCCCACTGTGTCTCGATGTCCGTCTCACTGTCTTATATCAGCTCTTGTAGCGGCTGGAACCTGTTGGAAAGGCTGATCTGGAATGCTGCTTGTGTGTCCCTGTTCCGGAGCCAGTCCCACATTGTACCTTGTACGTGTGTTGTTGGTGAATCTCTTGAGGCGAAGTCTCACTGTTGTTAAAGAAGGTGGTGGTCTGATGACACGTCAGCACCTCTTATCACTCGTACATCCCGCCATGATCTCCTGAATTTGCGGCTAATGCAGAGTGGGCAATCTGGTTCTCCGTGACATGGTTCGGGGGTCTCCATGTGGCCTTGTGGATGCGCTTGTGTGGGAAGATGCTTCCTCCTATCACCAGCTGGTTCAGGGCGCACAGGTCTGCAAAACGCTCACCATTCTCATTCATCTGTCCCAGTCCATGTGTCGCCATGATGTCCTCGTAGCCTGTGTTGTCCCTTCGATCTTGGGATTAAAATCTCCATCAGTATGGTTATGTCCTTTGCTCCTCTTTTGTCTATCACTTCTGTAGTTGCTGTAGAAGTCATCTTTCTTCTCTTCTTCCGCATCATTGGTGGGAGCATAGCACTGGATGATGTTCAGCCTGATGTCATTCTTCTTCGTGGTAAACTTGGCTGTGATGATGCGGGAGTTGACAGGTTCCCATCCGATGAGTGCCCCTTGTGCCTCCGGTGCCAGCATCAGGGCCATACCCTCAGTGTGGGGGGCTCCATCCTCTGTGTGTTTGAGTACAGCAGCTGTTCTCCAGATGAAAGTCTCAGCTGTCCTGATTGTAGCCACCTTGTCTCACTCAGTCCTAGCACTCCGATCTTGTAGTTTTTCATCTCTCTCGCAACTTGGATGGTTTTTCCTGTTTCAAACATCGTCCTGATGTTCCATGTGGCTACTTTCGTTGTTTTTCCTGGGTGTTAGAAGGGGAAATCGGCCTTGCAGCTTCCTTTCGGCTTTCACTGCACTGCGTCATAAGTCTCCGGGATGGAGACCTTCATTGCCCAGGTGAATGCTTGGTTCATTGTCGTCGATGCTTCTGTAACTCGTCTTTTTTTACAGGCAGGGTTGTTAGCCCTACGCAAACCCTTTATCCTCGGGGCGAGGTGGTCCTGCCTTAGTCGCCTCTTACGACATGCATGGGAGGGCAGTGGGTCAATTTCTATGCGCAACCCACAGAGCAATTATCATGAGTATGACTCTGAAATGAAAAAAAAAAAAAAGGTACTTTTGCAAATGCGTATGAAAAGGATGAAGAAAATTGAAGAAATAAAACTGAAATGCTTCCAACTTAACATAAGTCATAGAAAGCTGGTAAACTGTTTTAAAATGTATGCATAACGTTGCATCAAAGAATTCTGATAACAGTGTTTTCAAATGTATGAAAGTTATGGACAGCGATAAATGTAATTTCATTAATAGGGAAAAGACTCGATCACCACTTATGGATATGTGAATTTACATGAGTTATCTGGCAAGAGTTTGAAGGTAAATCTAAACATAAAATCTGTACACTGAGAATGATTTTGCTGCAGTATTTGATCTGGAGCTGATGAAAAATAAAAACAGACTTGAAAATTCTAAAGGGAAAATACTTCATTTATGGATGTTGACTGAATGAAATAAAACTGAAGGAGCTAGGCTGAGGACATAAAATGGAAAAACACATGTATTGATGGAAATGAATTATGCAAGGTACCAGATGAAATGTTTACTATATATGTAAAACAAACAGAGGATACATGCTAAGTTTTTTTCTGCGTAACTTTTCTGCTTACATGTTGTCTGCAACCTTGGAGCTTTATGGAATGCTATGATGATGAAATGTGGTTGTTTTGTTGGCCATCTTCAAATGGTATCATGTATTTATAGTGAGATGGTTTGTGACATGATTTGTAACATCATTTGATATTTGCACATGCTGTCACTGTTGCGCATTGGAACATTTTCTTTATGTTTGTATATTAAAAAAGAAAAATTAAAGAAAATTTTTTTTTGCTAGGACATGCCGATGCTTTTAGTTAGAATTGTAAAGATGATCACAGTGAGTTTGGAAACATTTGATGAATTTCAAATGAAAATCCTGTACCAGCTCGGTCGCTTGGTAATGACTGTCCAAAAGGTGGACCACTGCACCATGCCTGGTCTAGCTGTTTCCCTGTCTCTGCAAGTGTCATCCGCATCTAGTGTGTAGGCCGCCACACAGGCAGCGATGATGTTGTGGCCTTTGCATCCTCTCTGCTGTTGGGCAGCGACGCCAGCGTGCGCAACTGGTTTGCCCATTTGTCAAGCTGCTCAGAAGGTGAGGTGTGGTCATATGACTCGTTCATTCATATTGTCCAAATCATATTGGGTATCAGGCAGGGTTTGTATGATGTCTTCTCTGGAAGGTAATGCTTATCAACTGCGATAGTACAGTCATTTTGTACCGCCCTTTTGGATTACCTAGCATAAAGCAGAACACCCATGCCAACCGCCTTTTTGTGGATTTCTATTTTCTTTTTCATCATATTTTTACAGAAGAAAGGAAGAAATTTCCATTTGTTCATCTTCAAAAAAAAAAAAAAAAAAAGAAGGAAAAAACAGATCCAGCGATTTGCACTTTTTTTTTTTCTTGAACAGTTACATTTTCAACTGGATGAAATAAAAAGAAGTTGAAGTACATGTTTAGACATGTTTGAAATGTCTGAACCTTGCTCTGTAGGTTAAGGCAGGGTTGGGGTGGGGTGTATGTTTGGGAGGGAGGGGTGGAGGACAGGGTATAAATTCTTTCTCCCTGCTCTTTTTATTTTTATCGCCCCCTTCTGCTGCATCATAAAAAAAATCAAAGGAAACAGATGTATGCATGCCAACTACTGAGAGCCAGCTCTTGGCGAGATGTTATATGTGACAAATGTTGCGTCATAAGAAAATAAATGCATGCATGCAAACAACAGAGTGCCAGCTGTTGTACTGTTGCTGAATTGTTTTGATGCTCTGTTGAATTTGCTCAGATGTATAGTCGCTCAATTCATTTTTGCATAATGAGAAAGTCATGCGTACTTGAAGCAGATATCACTCAGAAGTTGAATGTTTTATCAGTATTATTAAATTTCCATAGTGTTAGACATGTGCTCAGCTACTACCCAGTTATCTATATTGTTGTAATCAGTGAGAAGATGAGATGCTTCTAGTAATATGACTGCAGACTTTCGTCCTTTATTTATTTATTGTTTATCAGGCTGCGGCTGGTTGAGCACAGCTATCCAAAAGAAGAAATGTGTCGCTCTGAAGCTCCATCCACTTCAAGAAAATGTCTGAATAGAAGTTTTACAATAGAGCGAAAGATTGTACTGACAATTATTTCCCAGTTTGTGTTCCAAAGTGCAGCATAAGGTTGGCACCTGTCAGACAACACGTTTCAGATGTACACATACAGGCGTGTACCCACAAGCTGTCAGACAACACGTTTCAGATGACACATACAGCTGTACCCACAAGCTGTCAGACAAACGTTTCAGATGTACACATACAGGCGTGTACCCACAAGCTGTCAGACAACATGTTTCAGATGTACACATACAGGCGTGTACCCACAAGCTGTCAGACAACATGTTCAGATGTACACATACAGGCGTGTACCCACAAGCTGTCAGACAACATGTTTCAGATGTACACATACAGGCGTGTACCCACAAGCTGTCAGACAACACGTTTCAGATGTACACATACAGGCGTGTACCCACAAGCTGTCAGACAACACGTTTCAGATGTACACAAACAGGCGTGTACCCACAAGCTGTCAGACAACACGTTTCAATGTACACAACAGGCGTGTACCCACAACTGTCAGACAACATGTTTCAGATGTACACATTACAGGCGTGTACCCACAAGCTGTCAGACAACATGTTTCAGATGTACACATACAGGCGTGTACCCACAAGCTGTCAGACAACACGTTTCAGATGTACACATACAGGCGTGTACCCACAAATTGTCAGACAACATGTTTCAGATGTACACATACAGGCGTGTACCCACAAGCTGTCAGACAACATGTTTCAGATGTACACAAACAGGCGTGTACCCACAAGCTGTCAGACAACATGTTTCAGATGTACACAAACAGGCGTGTACCCACAAGCTGTCAGACAACATGTTTCAGATGTACACAAACAGGCGGTACCCACAAGCTGTCAGACAACATGTTTTCAGATGACACATACAGGCGTGTACCCACAAGCTGTCAGACAACATGTTTCAGATGTACACTACAGGCGTGTACCCACAAGCTGTCAGACAACATGTTTCAGATGTACACATACAGGCGTGAACCCACAAGCTGTCAGACAACTGTTTCAGATGTACACATACAGGGCGTGTACCCACAAGCTGTCAGACAACATGTTTCAGATGTACACATACAGGCGTGTACCCACAAGCTGTCAGACAACATGTTTCAGATGTACACATACAGGCGTGTACCCACAAGCTGTCAGACAACATGTTTCAGATGTACACATACAGGCATGTACCCACAAGCTGTCAGACAACATGTTTCAGATGTACACATACAGGCGTGTACCCACAAGCTGTCAGACAACATGTTTCAGATGTACACATACAGGCGTGTACCACAAGCTGTCAGACAACATGTTTCAGATGTACACATACAGGCGTGTACCCACAAGCTGTCAGACAACATGTTTCAGATGTACACATACAGCGTGTACCCACAAGCTGTCAGACAACATGTTTCAGATGTACACATACAGGCGTGTAACCCACAAGCTGTCAGACAACATGTTTCAGATGTACACAAACAGGCGTGTACCCACAAGCTGTCAGACACATGTTTCAGATGTACACATACAGGCGTGTACCCACAAAGCTGTCAGACAACATGTTTCAGATGTACACACACAGGCGTGTACCCACAAGCTGTCAGACAACATGTTTCAGATGTACACAACAGGCGTGTACCCACAAGCTGTCAGACAACATGTTTCAGATGTACACATACAGGCGTGTACCACAAGCTGTCAGACAACATGTTTCAGATGTACACAAACAGGCGTGTACCCAACAAGCTGTCAGACAACATGTTTCAGATGTACACAAACAGGCGTGTACCCACAAGCTGTCAGACAACATGTTCAGATATACACATACAGGCGTGTACACCACAAGCAGGCTTTCATGTCATTTCACTGGGCTTCCATTTCCACAGAACAAGATTCCAATCACAATCAAATTGAAGAGAAGCCGGGTGTAGCTGTGAAGATGGAGCAGGAATCAACAGCATGGGATTAATGCCAGTAAGAGAGCCTAGAAGAGCAGAGAAAAAAAGAGGAAGAACAAATGCAAAAAAAAAACACTCACAAAAATGATGCACAGATAATTGACTATACTGAAGCTGATTGGTGGCATGCTTGCAGCGGCAGCGGGAGGCCAACAAGGAGTGCATGCTGCAGGAACTCCGTCAGTACCTGCTGCAGCAGCTGAAGGACCTCATCCCTCAGGCTGGGAAAGCTCTGGCCGAGTCCTCCCTCATCCCCGCCTCCGCTATCATACGTCTGTACTCCGCCCTCAAAGGCATCGCCACCTTGAAGTGAGTGTCGGGACCTGGTGGGTACGGTTTGTGTCCCAGATGGATGTGGCTCGTCTGTTTTTGTGTGACGTTGTGACGGCAGTTATAGCTGAACTATTGTGACTGGTGTCAGAGAGAGTACTATGACCTTGTTCTGTATTTGTGTGACGTTGTGACGGCAGTTATAGCTGACTATTGTGACTGGTGTCAGAGAGAGTACTATGACCTTGTTCTGTATTTGTCTGATGTTGCCTGTAGCTGTAGCATAAGGTTGATGTCAGCGTTGCAGTTAAGAAAAAGATACACCCAAAGGTGCATTTGCGACCCAGAGAAGTACTGTCCTCATGTGCTAAACAAACCAGCTGGGAGCAATCCTGCTCCACCCCTGGAAGCCTGCGCTGTGTTCACATAGGGTGCAGGCACGCATATGGCATGCCATTGAGACGTCAGGGACATAACTGCTCCTTGGCAGATGCCATTGGTAATGGCCACTGGATGTGACATGACAGAACCTCCAAGGGAAATATTTTGTGGTGTGGTTTTAAAAGTTGTTAATTAGTGTTAAAGAGTGTCTGTGTCTTTTTATGGTTTCATGGTTTTTTGTAATTTATTGCACCGACATAATTATTCACATCCAGTATATTGGTGTGATGTTGTGATAGTGGATTTAAACATAGAATCGTGTATGTTGTCACATGGAGTTTGATGGTGTGATATAACGATGGTGGTTATAGTAACATTTGGTGTCGCATACAGTGACCGTGGTTTTAGCTGTAGTATAAAGTCGATGTCAGTAGAATGTCATGTGTATTGACTGACATTGTTTTAGCTGAAGTGTAATGTCTGTTGTCACACACAGGGTCATGGTGTGACATACTGACACGATTTTACCTGTAGTTGTAGCCGTTGTTAACGTCACATACAGTGCCAGTGTATGTGATGCAACAGTCCACCATAGTATACTGTTTTGTGTAACGTGCGTGTCATGATGTGATTTAATGAAAGTGGTTTAACCTTTTCTCATTTTGTCCCGCCACAACCCACGACCACAAATCCGTGCATTTGTTTAAACCCGCCTCACCTGGCTGCCGCCCTGTGCGTATTGCTCAGGCCTGATGGTGATTTTCCAACACGCAATAAGCTCTTGCTCATCCTTGCTGACTGAATGAAGCTTCCTGTTCAAGCCAACCTGGCAATTTTGAAAGAATGGTGCTAGTTTTCGCACTGCATAGATTTATGGCTTTGTGTACATAAAGAACAAACATTTTCGAGTGGTAGGAAGAGTTTCTCGATGACACTTTTAAGTGCTAAAGGTTAAGCTGTTGAACAGTAGTTTGTTTCACATACAGTGTGATGTAGTTTGGTTTTAGCTGTAGTAGTGTTTGGCACCATATATAACGTTATTTTATAATGCAGAAATATTTTTAGCTACAGTATATTGTTTGGTATCAGAAACGATGCTGTTGTACGATGTAATGACAATGTTTTAGCCGTAGTTTAATTTGGCACTTTGTACACTGTTGAATTTGATATTATCATGGTGATTTTAGATGTATCAAAGTCATTGTCATCATGGAATGTTGTAACTGTATTTTTAGTTGTATTTCAGTGATTAATACCCGAGACTGTTATTTGGAATGCTGTCCAAAGTGTTGATATTGGTTATGCTTTTTTCATATTATTAGGTGTTAATTTGATAACAAGAAATTATTTCATTCTCCTAACCTTCTATCAGATTTTTTAACATATTTTTCTGTTTCTTCTTTTTTTTCTTTTTTTTTTATAGCTTTTTGAAGCTTTCATACATGGACACTACATAACATCCAAGAAACAATCCCATCCAAATAGTTTTGCAGTGTTTTTTTCTTTTCTTTTATAATTGATGTAGGAAAAGTTTGTCACTAACCTTTGATTCGGATCGATCGCTTTCTTTCCTCTGTCTTCTGTGTTCCTAACTTGCCTTGTATTTCCTCACTATCTACTCCTGTATGCTTGCCAAACCAAGAGTGTCACTGGAAGCCATGAGACTGGATTGGAATCAACACATAGATCCCACCCCCCATCGCATTCTAGTTTTTTCCCGTAACACTCATGAAAACAAGTGCCAACACCAGTAAATAACCTTTGATTGTGAAATCAACGGCAGGCTCAGTTTTCAAGAACCCGTGTTTTTAATTCTTTCACAGTGAGCCTGGCAAAGCATTAAGGAATGCTAAACACAGTTCTAAAAGAGGTCAAAGTCGTGCGTCAGCTACAGCCGTAAGTATGCGCGGACCACATTGCAGCAGGAAGATCCCACTTTGCTGACATACACTCGTGCAAGTTTACAACTGTTGCCAGTGCGTGGTTTTGTCCCCTTTTGAAATCAGTTTGTGGTTTGGAGGTTTTTTGAGGGAGGTG